>JAHRHZ010000039.1:24654478-24756363 GCA_024137785.1 Ginglymostoma cirratum
ACACCTTGTTATCTTGGATTCTCCAGCATCTGCAGTTCCTACTATCTCTTAGTGTACCTACACTTTGTATGTGGTGTTTACCCTGCTGCCAATGGAAGGTCTATTGCAGACAAACTGGCACCGGGGGTGTGTACAAAGGGAGATTCAGCTGGCAACAAGTCGCTAACTGGTTTGTGGAGTGGTGACTAGTGGTCAATCATAGAGACATTCTGCCCGCCGCTATGTGATTGGCTCCCAGGTAGCTGAATAGCTCCTGGGTGTGAATGGCATGTCAGAAGCCTTCAGACCACTGGAAGGGAAGATGGTGTCTCTTTCTGCAGTTTACTAAAAAACCTAAAGCCTGAAGAAAGCCTCGCCTTTTTCCTCTCACCAGTTGCTTTTGTCTCGTAACCGGGAGACTTTCAAGTTTGTGTACCAGTAACTCTGTGCCTCCTGTAAGCACATGAAACGTAAGTGGAGGAGACAGACCAGAGTACAGCATGCCCTGGAAAGCAAAACAGTCCATTGCACTGTTATCCAAGATTTCCTCTCTGCTTACAGCACCAATGGTTTGTGTGCGTGTGTGGCTGTGGTTTTATGAAGGAGTTAACCAGCACAGTTATATGACAAGAGGACCTCTCGAGGAGGTCCTGGGGTCACAGTGGTTGCAAGCTAACTTCAAATTCTCCCAATTTTCCAAGTTAAAAGTGGCTGAGTGATTCTTTGCAATGTTTAGGCAACAAAAAAAAAACCCTCAAATGGAATACACTGTTCCTAGGAGTCCTTCCTCAGTGCAGCATCTGAACATTTCGGCTGACTCAGCTCCCTTTCCTTTGGGGGATAGACAGTTTCAGGTTTCCACCACCTTGTGCGGAGAAAAAGTACTTCCTACTGTCCCCGCCAAATGGTGTAGTTTATTTTTAAAATTATGCTGCCTTGTTTTGATTGGTGAAGGGTGACCAGTTTGCCCCCACTGAGGAGTCGGTAGATACTGGCAAATAAACTCCACAGTATAATGCAATAAATGACACGTACTGGATGTGGAAGACATTTCAAGTTGATTCTGGGCAAGATTAACAACAGAGAAACAGCAATATTACAGGATTGCTGTAGTGGGTGGGTGGAGGGTGTGGAATGGCATGGCGTGTTGGTGAGAACGAACTGGAAAAGCCTTGCTCTCCCTGCAAAGACCGAAAGCCCATCAAATGAAAGAAAGTGACATAACGCTTTGGCTGGTTTTGAGAGCAAAGCTAGAAAAAGTTCACACCAGTAATAACAAGCCTAATTATAAAGCTTTACATTAGCACTGAATGAAAAGTGGTGATTAAAAGTCTGTTACGTTAATGACTCCTGCAGACAGGATAGACAAATGCATCCAACTGTGGAGGCCAGCTGATTACTAGGGTCACTCAGCAACTGCAGTAATTGCTGCTTGGGATGGGGGATTTTAGCTATAATGAAAGGTTGGATAGACTGGACACAAAAAGTTGAGGGGTGACCTGATAGAAGTTTACAAAATTGTGAATGGCATGGATAAAGTGGAAAGTATGAGGCTTTTTCCCAGGGTGTAGGGGTCAATTGCTAAGGGACACAACTTCAAGGTACATTGGGGAAGAATGTTCCATAGAGATGTGTGAGGCAAGTTTTTCACTCAAAGGGTGGCGAGTGCCTGGAACACACTGCCAGAGGAGCTGGTGGAAGCAGACACAATAGCAGCATTCAAGGAGTACCTGGACGAATACACGAACAGGAAGGTGATAGAGGGTTACGGATCCTGTAAGTGAAGACAGTTTTAATATGGAAGGACAAAATGTGTCAGCACAGGCTTGGAGTGCCGAAGGGCCTGTTCCTGTGTTGTATTGTTCTTTGTTCTTAACAACACAAGCCTCAGTTGGGAATGGGTTAAAAATCCCAGATGATGCAAGCAGCTACGTTCAATCGCTGCTGAAGGAGCTTTGTGATTCGCTGCAGTATGTAGATGGTACGCAAGTGTCTCATGAGTGGGTAACTTTGATTTGTAGCTAGAGGACAGGCTGTTTGTTGTACTCCAAAGGTTAGCAGCTACAATTTGTTTTAGTTGCCTGTGATAAAGCAAGTGCCCACTAACACCCTCCCTCTGACTTGTGAATTGAATTGAATTAGTTTTATTGTTACATGTACTCAAAGGAGACACCTGATTTCCAACATACCATTTTGGTGGCCCGATAGAAGCTGGTCCACACAGAGCTGAACTCATTTGACAGAAAGGCCTCAGTTTAGAACTATTAGAACAATTCGAACACAAAAGAGCTGGAGGTGGCATTTTGCCATCTCCTCGTGGCTTTTGGCCTGGACTTCATTACAACATTGCAATATGGCAACAAGGCTGAAGAAATAAATCAAATCTGCAGCTGCATCACGACAAGCCAGAAATAAAACAACACCCAAAAATAAATAAGCAGCACAGAAGATGACAGAGTAAAGAACAATCCCAAATCCTGGAGCAATGGAAGAATCACATTACACAGTCATTTAAGAGACTGGATTAAATCAGGAGCAATATTGGTTATAATTTACAAAGGACTGGAGCTTCCAATCATCATATAGAACCCAAGGGTCATATTTGTTGACACTGCACACTTAAATATCCATCACCCAAGTGAGGATGTTGGAATATTTAATGTGCACTTTAAGTTGCTGCTGCTGGACCTTCTTCTGTAAAGGTAGTGAAAGTCTTTCCAGAATATTGTCGAGCAGCAGAGGAGATCTTGAGAGGGCTGCTTTCTCCTGGATGGTGTCGAGCTTCGAATGTTATTGGGGCTGCACTCATCCAGGCAAGTAGGGAGTAATCCATCACACTCCTGCCTTGTGCCTTGTAGATGGTGGTCCAGCTTTGAGCAGATGCCATTCACTGTGGAATGTCCATTTGTGACCAGGTTTTAGTTGGCACAGTATTTACATGCCTTACCCGTCTCAGCTTCTCATCAACGGATTTAACAATGGTAATAGCGCAGTCTGTCAAGAGGAGCTCAAAGCACCCTTTTCTCGAGACGGTCATTGTCTGGGGCTTAGAATGTGACAGCCAAGCGTAGGCATAGAGTGAAGCCTGCTCTGTCATTCAGTATAATCGTGGCTGGTCTTGGGCTTCTCCATTCTCTCGCCTGCTCCTAACACAACAAGGTTCAGAGAGACCAAAAAGCTACTGACCTGAGCCTTAAACATATTCAATGATTAAACATCCACAATGCTATGGGCTACATAAACCTTCATGTGAAGAAATTGATGACTCTGCCTAAGACAATCAGCCCTTGTACTGGAGACTGTTTCTGCCAGCTGGCGTATCCAGCACATGGCTCTCTGAGCATCAGAGGGGTAGGCCATTCAGTCCGAAGAGCCTAATACACCACTCAATGCAATCACGGCCAATCATCCACCTCAGTGCCTTATTCCCACACTATCCCCATATCCCTTTACATCATCATTATTTAGAAATCTGTCAATCTCTAAACACATCCAATGGCTGAGATTCTCTGGGCAAAGAATTCCAAAGATTTATAACCCTTTGAGCGAAAGAAAATCCTCGTCTCACTGCTAGATGACTTCTCACTTATTTTGAAATGGTGTCCTTTGGTACTAGACTCTCCAATCAGGGACAATATCTTAGCTGCATCTGCCCTCTCTGACCCCTTAAGTATTCTGTAGTTTTCAATGAGGTTAACTCTTGTTCTTCAAATTTCTAGAGAATACAGGGCCAGTTTTCCCAATCTGTCTTCATAGGACAGTCCTGTATCCTGGGACCAAGTCTAGTGAATCTTCATCACACTCCCTCCAACCAATGACAATAATATTCTCCCTAAGACAAGGAGACCAAAACTGCACACAGTACTCCTGGTGCGGTTTCACCAAGCTCCAAACAACTGAAGCAAGACTTCATTACTCCTGTATTCAAATCCTCTTGCAATAAAGGCTACTGTTCCATTAGACTTCTTAATAACTTGCTGCACCTGCATGTCAGCCTTCATGGACTTATTGATGAGGCCACCAAGGCTCCTTTGCACACTTGCTAATCATTTAAGAAATATTCTACACATCTGTTTCTCCTACCAAAGTGGATAACCTCACAGCTTTCCACATGATATTCCATCTGTCATACTCTTGCCCAATCACTAACTCTGTTCAAATCCACCTGAGGCTGCACTGCACATTCCTCACAGCACACATTCTGACCTAACATTGTGCCCAGGCAATCCAATTTGTAGATTTGAGGAAGGAGGTAGAATCGAGCTCTACGGGGTTGGGAGACTGTGAGCGCAGAGGCAGTGGGGGTGGGGGGAGATCACCTAACAAAATGAGGTTTGTGTTGGTTGCGGACACAGTAACCCTGATGTACCATGGTGGGGTCGTGGTCCTTGGGGAGATAGGAGGAGGTATCTGATGGCTGGAACTCAGCCTCTGCAATGTAAAGGTCAGACCGTCAGTCTGCCAGACAACATCACCACCAGCCTTGTCAGCAGGCTTAATGACAAAGTCAGGGTTTTATCTGAGAGCACCGAGTGCAGTTGGTTCCCAGTATGGGTAATGCGGGGTGCAGAGAAATTGAGGTGAGAGGTGACCGATGACACGTCGACAATTCTCAGTGAACAGATCGAGTGCAGGTAAAAGGCCAGAGGGAGGTTCCAGGTGGAGGGAGAGTGATGAAGCTGGGTGAAGGGGTCTGTGGGACAGGGAGAGGATCTTGTCCAAAGGGAGGGGCATAAGGGCAAAGGCGATGGAAGAGTTCAATGTCATGATGGAGTAAAGTAATCATTTAGCTTCTCTTCCATTTCTCTAATGCCTATTATAAATACTCCTGATTCTGTCTGTAATGGGCCCACATTTGTCTTTGCTCACAAATTCTTTTCTATGCATCTTTCAAGGCTTTTCGAATCTGTTTTATTTCATTACTATTCTATTCACTCTTTGTTTATCAGTTTCTTGGTCCTCCTTTGTATTCTAAAAAAAACCCCCAATTCTCACATTTATGCTGGCAACTTTATTGACCTTTTTTGACCTTTTCTTTCAATCTGATACAATTCTCAAATTCCTTTGTTAGTTATGGTTGACTGACCTTTGTTGGGTTTGTGTCTGGAAGAAACATAAAGTTGCTATAAACCACGCAATAGTTTTTCAAAGAGTATCCATCATCTACACGCTGTCACATCTTTTCACGTATTTTCCCAATCCAGCTCAGCCAACTTGCTCCACACGCACTCAACTTCCTTTCTTTAAACTCAAAACTCTGGCTTCAGATTGAACTACCTCACTTTCAACATCATGTAAAATTCTACCATATCATGGTCTCTCATCCCTAAAAATTGTTTAAAACAATATTATAATTAGCTCGTTTTTGCTACATAACAGTACATCTGAAACAGTATGTTGTCTAATTGGTTCCTCAATGTCTTGCTCCACAAACCAACCCCCACACATTCCAAAAACTCCACAGGATTAGCACTTATTACGTTTAAGTGTATGCACAGTTTGAAGTCTCCCATGTCCACTGCATTGTCTATAAGACCATAAGACACAGGAGCAGAAATTAGGCCATTTGGCCCATTGAGTCTTCTCAGCCATTCAATCATGGCTGATAAGTTCCTCAATCCCATTCTCCCACTTTCTCTCCCGTAACCCTTGATCCCCTTGATAATCAAGAACTTGTCTATCTCAGTCTTAAATGTACTCAATGACCTGGCCTCCACAGCCTTCTGTGGCAGTGAACTCCATAGATTCACCACTCTCTGGCGGAAGAAGTTTCTCCTTATCTCCATTCTAAAAGGTCTTCCCTTCACTCTAAGGCTGTGCCCTCAGGTCCTAGTCTCTCCTACCAATGGAAGCATCTTCCCAACATCCATTTTGTCCAGGCCATTCAGTATTCTGAAATTTTCAATTAGATTCCCCTCATCCTTCTAAACTCCAATGAGTATAGTCCCAGAGTCCTCAAACGTTCCTTATATGTTAAGCTTTCCATTCCTGGGACCATTCTCGTGAACCTCCTCTGAACCCGCTCCAGGGTCAGTACATCCTTCCGGACATATGGGGCCCAAAACTGCACACAATACTCCAAATGCGGCCTGACCAGAGCCTTATAAAGCCTCAGTAGTACATCCCTGCCTTTATATTCAAGTCATCTTAACATAAGTGCCAACATTGTCCATGCCATATGCTTCTGTAATCTCCCAATTACTATCATGCCCCAAACTACCATTACTGTTTGGTGGTTTACAAACAATAACTACCAGTTTCCTGCTCCTTTCTTAGCTCCATTGAACAGATTTCACAATTTAGTTTTTCTAATATGTGTTCCTTTCTTGCAAATTTAATGCACTGATCCCATTCTTTATTCAGCGCAACATGACCTCTTCTTCCTTTTTGTCAATCCTTTCTAAATTCTGATGGTGACAATTTCTGCAGATACAATCATCTTGAACCCATAGTATATCCATGACTTCCATATACTCCACGTGGCCAAGCCGACCTGCCAAATCGTAACTTAAACTATTTATTAGAATTTAAATAAGTAGTATAAAAATTTCTGACCGGTTAACTTACCGGGTAGCTTCTTCAGTGCACAGAGTTGAGAACCCATTGGTTCTCTGGCCACTTTCATGTGGTGTTTTCAACTCCCATTCTCCTGGAAGCTGACAAAGTTCAAAAACAAAAGGATTACCTTCCTCTCCTCCCTCATTCAATTCCTTCCACTCCTCTTTTACTCAATCAAACTCTCAGGTTTGCACTCTGTTTCAGTTAAGTCAAGCCTCTTCCGAATCTTCTTTGTTTCAATTCCATTATCGCTCACCATATCAAGCCTCAATGGCCCAATTTATTCAGCCTCTCACAGGACAACTCCCTCATTCCAGGGACTAAGTGCACAAAGTTTGTCATTCTACCTCCAAAATAAATATATCATTCTTACACATAAAGTTCAAAACTGCACGCACTATTCCACGTGTGATCTTACCGAGGACCTGTACAATATTAACAAGACTTCTTTATTCCTATACTCCAATTTCACTGCAGTCAAGGCCAGGCCTTCCTAATTACTTATTTATCAATGTACTAACTTTGAGGTCCTTGCATGAGTACATCCAAGTGTCTCCAACAAATAAGATTTCTAGCTATTAAAAAAAAATTTTGCTTTTTAATTCTTACAAATAAAAGTGAAGAACTCACACCCCTCTGCATAAACTGCCACTCAACCTGCTTATATCTCTTTATAGCCTCTGTGTCCACCTTGCAACTTGTATTCACACTAGCTTTATATACCTGTAAAAATAGGGGAAGTTGCAGAGAGTAATGCATCCCAGTCATGAGATTGTGAATCTCAGAGGTCCCAATACCGTTGTTTGCAGCGCTCCATTATTAATGGCACCACCAGTTGTCTCTCTGTATTGAGTGCGCAGCCCGATGGTCCAGTAGATCATAGAGACTTTAATTTTATTTAACCCATTATTATCAACCTGCCAACTTGGGAATATCCTATTTACTCCAACTCTTGGCTCCCTGACTGTTAACCAATTCTTATCCATGCTAATATATTACCTCCAGCTCCAACAGTACTTATCTTGCTCATTAACTTTGCGGTGGGGCATCTTATCGAATGCATTTTCGAAATCCAGGTTCTGTATAACACTTCTAATGGTTATCTACCTCATTGTTATACCCTCAAAAGACTAATGCATTTCTCCAACATGTTTTACTTATCATAAAACCACACGCACTGAACATAACTTTTCTAAGCACTTTGTTAAGATCACTTTAATAGTAGATTCCAGCAATTCCCCGACAACTTTAGGCAGGCTCAGTTTCCAGTTTTCTCTCACCCTCTCCTTTTGAACAGTGAAACTGAATTCACTTGTGGCAGGAACGCTACTTGCCAACGATTCGCCCAAGCCTCAATGTTCTTGGAGTCTCGCAACATTTGGAGACAAATTGAAACAGTATGTCTGGAGTTGAGAATGGTATTGAACATTCTGCAATAATTCCCACTTCTGACCTTGTGATAGGTGGTACACCGTTGATGAATTCCTGCAGCTTTGTTCTGGGACAGAAAGTATTGACTTACAACAACCAAATCATATTCGTTTGTGCTAAATAGGATTCCAAAAAAGGGGAGAAAACTTGAGTTCAGTTTCACTAGGGTTGCCTGCAATTTCTTTTTTTGAATCTTGGTGTCAAATGCAGTCACTCGTGTCACGCATCACAGCAGAGCATGCCTGACAGAATTTAAACACTGCTTCAGTGGAAAGATTAAAAACGAGTTAGTGCCATTGGACAGCACTGTTAACAATGCTGTCAGTTTGCTGATGACTGCGAGGTGTGAGAGGATCACAACTGGTCAGACTGGATTTGTGGTCCTTGTCCTAAAATGGACACATCACAAATGTAGATGCTGTGCCTGAACTGGAACTACTTGGATCAGGGTGCAGCTGGTTCTGAAGCTCACAGAATGAGCTGCCAAGTTGCTGCCAGTTTGCTGTGTCTCATAAGCTTAGCTGATTTTTGATGTTGTCTGAAGACTGGCACCAGTGATGGAAGGCATCTCCGAGAAGGATCACCCTCTTGGCATGGTAAGACACTAACTTCAGTTAACCAAAAGGGCTTACACATATAATTTCACATTAAAAAAAAATACATGTAATACACTTGAACACATTAAAGGACGGAAATTTTATTAAATGATTTTTAGCTCTGCAGCTATCCTCCTCATTTCACAAGCAGAAAATGTGCGTTACTGTTGAAAAAAACTCAACTCTGTTGCTTCGAGAGATAATTGCAGTAAGACTCAATTTGTACACTCAACAAATGCTGTACAATACACCCTCATACTGACAGCTTTTATGTTCACACAATCATGTCTGTGCACAAGACCCACACCTTGTTATTTTCCTGCAATATCAGCTTGAGACTCAGCAAGAGCAAACACATTACAGATTCAACTCCCTTCACTCATCTTTTAGAGTATCCGATCACAGGGTCTCAACTCGAGAGCACCACTGTGTTTGAGTCTAACATGTTAATGTTATCTTCAATGAGATCAAGGTACTTTTGGAGATGCTGAGCTGCCCAGTTACAGTTACCCAAGATCAGCTGACGTGACTGGATGTATATTGATTTTGCACAAGCTGCCAAACTCTACTTAAATGTTTTAAAAAGACCACAACACAAACATAGAGAAAAGGTGCAACACAAGTATAGACATAAAATTTACACAAAGTCTGTGCATGGTCTTAAAATAACATAATCCAATACTGTATAAAAATACAAAAAATAAGCTTCAAAATATCACAAAGTGGAATCATACGATCAAGATTTTGTCCCAGCCTTTCGGACACCATCTTCCTGTGAAAGCATCTAACGCTTTTGTGAAGTAGTTTAGCGTCCAGTCCTCAAGTACATGATGACTGGTTCCAGGCACTCATCTCCACTTCCTTCTCCTTTTCCTTACCGGCTAATGGATTTTTTCCTGCTGTTTCTTAGATATCAACAAGACTTTTTTTGAAGAAAACTCGCGCAAGGTCAGATGACAATTTAGCACAGGGAAGTCATCATTTTTATTAAGCCGAAAACAATGATCTCCTGTTCCTGATGTTTTTGTCAGTATCCTCACTATTGTTAATGTGCACTCTAATAACAGGTTTGTGAGAATGAAATAGTTCAAATTGGAATGGTCAGGCTAGATGCGCAGAACTCAATGAAGAAATCATGAAACATGTATTGCATTTTAAATGTTATAGTTACGGTGCGATTGTTAATGTGATTCTGGATATAAACCTCAGAAACAGAGCTGACTACTGTTGCTCAGCTAGAATCATAACTCAAGCCCTGTATACATAACTGTCAAGACACAGCTCACTTTAACACAGGCAATCCCTATTTCCCTGTGGAACAATAGGTTCTATTCTGTACCTCACTCCATTTAATTGCGTTGGACACTGGGTTGGTAAGACCATTTACAGAACATGAGACTGAGCTTCCTTTGTGTATGATGGACAGCAGCAGCTAGTAAACTAACAATGAACTGGAGCGAGTAGAGAAACGAGCCTGATATATTGCACAGGATTGTGTGTTAAGGTTTCAATGGCAGATGCTGCTCAGAAATGATGGAGCCCCAGCCGTGAACCAGGGGAACTAACCTTGCATTTAAATACTTCTGATCCACCTATCCTGTCTCTAACAAGAACTGTGGAAACTATTAATCCATTTTGCCTTTTTAATACAACCACAACCAGTTCCCCATGACTGATCCTATACCGGGTTCTGTTTGCCCATTACAACCGTGCACACTGATCTACAATGCCTCCTGGTTTTCTATGCTTTCATTCCTTTCCTTATGTTTAATCACCCTTTAGGGTCATCCTTCCCTATTCCCATAAAGACCTTCAGTCCCTATAATTCTCAAATGTCCTGTTATTCCTGACTCCACTCTCATGCATTACTCGCTAACTTTCCTAGATTACTGGAGACTGGTATCTGTAACTTCAACTCCCAATGTGTATGGCTCTCAACGTATTAAAGCCCACCTCTTTGAGCAGGTTAGATCATCATTTTCAATAGCTCCTTCTCTGGTCAAGTATCCACTCACCTCAGCGAAGCATCTTGGTGTACTTTCTAATGTCCAAGACCCAAGTTGATGCAATACATTGCTCACAGAATCCCTGCAGTGTGGAAGCAGGCCACTTGGCCCATCGTCGGTGCAACATCGAGGGCCAAAGGGTCTGAACTGCGCTGTAATATTCTATGTTCTATGTTCTACTGACCCTCCGAAGATCATTCACCCAGACCCCTCTCCGTCCTCCCTATCCCTGTAACTACACATTTCCCATGGCTGACCCACCTAGCCTGCACATCCCTGAAAATTACGGGCAATTTCGCATGGCCAGTCCACCCAACCTGCACATCTCTGGATTGTGGGAGGAAACCGGAGCACCCGGAGGAAACCCATGCAGACACAGGGAGAATGTGCAAACTCCACGCAAATAGCTGCCCGAGGTGAACCAAGGTCCCTGGCACAGTGAGGCAGCAGCACTAACTACTGAGCCACCGTGCCACCCTGATGGATCATGGGGCAGAATTTTACTCAACAGTCTAGGGTTGGAATAATAAAAACTCGGTTGACTGCACTAATCAAGTCCTTTGTTTACTGCAATGACAATAGTAACCTTTTCACGGTAGAAGTACTTCCTGTGACAATGAATGCACAACCGTACCTTTGGCACATTCATCCATTTAGTTATACACTGCCTGGCCTTCTATGCTTAATAAAGACAGATTCATAATGTCGAGGCAAAGGGCCAAATAAAGGAGGGCATTCCCCGTTCAAGATCGCCTGCACTGGCAAATGTGAGAGCATAAAAGTGCAAGTATTTTTCTGGCTATATGCTCCAGAACATTAAAGCTGATTCTTTTTGTGCAATGAGGGAAACTGAATTCATTGGAGAGAAGAGGAACAATTCAGTGTGAGTAATGCACAAACAGCTCTAGTCCTTCCCCCTCTCCACCCCATTCATGGGCTGCTGAATAAAACTGGCAAGAAGTCTAATCGCCATCAGGAGATTAGTTCTTCGTTACAATGCAACATTCAAGGGAAACTTGCTCCAATTCACTCAGACTCCACCATTCATGGCTGGTGAGAGAGTTCTTTTGCACAAATAAGCTACAGCTTTTCTCATGTTGCTGCCTACATTGGAAATACTGTATTTCATCAGCTATTACATGCTTTTGGACACTCAAAAGTGAAGAAAATCCAAGTCTCCTTACTGTCTTCCCTAGGCAGCAGAGGAATACTTGGGGCAAATGCAGAAATTTCCAACTTTGCATCACCCCAAAACAACTCAACCTACAAAACACAGCGAACAGGGAGAGGTTAGAAAAACTCAGGTTGTTTTCTGTGGAGCGATGGAGGGTGAGGGGAGACTGGATAGAAGTCTATAAACCAGATAGAAAGTTATGAAATGCACAGGTAGGGTTGACGGTCAGAATCTTTTTTCCTGAGTTGAAATATCTAATATAGGGGGCATGCATTTATGGCAGGAGGGGGGAAGTTCAAAGGAGATGTGAGGGGCAAGTTGTTTCTTACACAGAAAGTAGTAAGAGTCTAAAAAGTGCTGCCAGGGTTGGAGGTAGAGAGGCAGATATGATAGGGGTATTTAAGGGTTGGATGAGCACATGAATATGCAAGCAATGGAGGGATATGGACCAAAGGTAGGCAGAAGGGATTAGTTTAATTTGGCATCACGTTTAGCTCAACAGTGTGGGCTGAAGGGCCCATTCCTGTGCTGTACTGTTCTATCTTCTATGTTAAATTATCTCTTGCACATGCTCTGCCTGGTCTCCAACTCCAACTTAAAATGATCACTGACATACCAGACTCATTCACAGTGATTTCTCATTCCTTAACTCCTGTCGTTATCCCAATTCTCCAGAACGCAAATTGCTTCCAACAGACATCCCTTAATCTATCACACACCTACCTCCCCCGGGGGTTGAGGGCTAAGTCAAAAAAAAGTCATGTTCTGTACAGAGACAACGCAGTGTGGAGCTGGAGGAACACAGCAGGCCAGGCAGCATCCAAGTCCCGAACCGAAACGTCAACTTTCCTGCTCCTCTGATGCTGCCTTAAAAAACACTTAAATTGCAGGTGGTAAAATAACACAAATGCTGTTTGTTTGAAAACAGTTATGTCATGGTGAACATCTAATGCCCTCAAGGACATGAAGAATGATCTTCCTCAGTTTAGTCAGGGCTGACCATGTGATTTGCTGTACTAAAATTTGCACAAGTTGTAAATCACATACACTATTCTGGCTCTTCATTTAATTAAGTAACTGTGCGTAATACTGTGGGCACCTCCAGCATTCTAAAGACATGCAGTTTTCCATAGTTGCTAAGCAATAAAATTAAGGACAATATTATTGTTACAAATTGCATGCTGAAGGTAACATCATATCCCTTCAGAGCTGAACAGTAATTTGTGAGGAGATTGGGTTCAAGCATAATAGAAGTCTTTGCAAAACACTGACTGTTCTGCAATAAATCACACTTAAAAGAGACCTGGAGAAGCAAAGGGAAGTTAACTCCTGAATAAGAAAATAAAACATACAAGGCAGACAGCATCAGTCTAATGGACCCAATCCAATCAATAAATTAGCTTTCTGCATTAGGGGAAATTGGTCATGGGTTACAAAATTAGACTGCGCTCTTACAGAAGATTTCTTTTAAACAAAAGCTAAATTAGCATTTATCTATTTGCTATTCCCCTCTGGTTTGGGGTCTTTAGGATGGACCTGACAACAGCTATTGATTCATTTCAAGTTATTTGGAAGCCTGGTTCATCTCACATTGCATAACGATAATCTAAATCTCAAAGGTGAAGTTAAGATTTTGTTGCCATGTGTACTCAAGCACAGAAGAAGTGAAAAGTGTACAATGTCACCACACACAGCGCCATCTACGGGGGGACATAAGGATGAAATTCTTAGGTACAAAGTAGTAAGAGAAACACAGAGTTAAAACGTTAAGCATTACCTTCATGGAATAAGTAGAAAAATAGAGAAATAAGGTAATAGTTTACATTAAAGCCCCAAATTTTAGAAAAATTAAGGAATTAAGTTAAAATTTCATAAAGGTCTTTGATGAGCCCTCTGCTTAACTTCCCTGCAGGAAACCCCTGCTGCCTGTTGTTCATTAGAATTAGATTCCCTACAGTGTGGAAGCAGGCCATTTGGGTCCACACTGACCCTCCAAAGACCATCTCACCCAATCCCTGCAACCTGACATTTCCCAAAGCTAACCCACCCAGCCTGTACATCCCTGGACACTACGGGCAATTTAGCATGGCCAATCCACCTAACCTGCACATCTTTGGACTGTGGGAGGAAACCGGAGCGCCCTCAGGAAACCCACGCAGACACGGGGAGAGTGTGCAAACTCCACACAGACAGTCGGCCTAGGGTGGAATCGAACCCAAGTCGCTAGGGCTGTGAGGCAGCAGTGCTAACCACTCAGCCACCTTGCCGCCCTTGATGCCACCACCAGACACTTAGACTTTGAATCCCTACAATGTGGAAACAGGCCCTTCGGCCCAACAATTCCACACCAACCCTCAGAGCATCCCACCCAGAACCCTCCCCCATAATCCACCTAGCCTGCACATCCCTGAACACTATGGACAACTTAGCCTGGCCAATCCACCTAGTCTGTACATCTTTGGACTGTGGGAGGGAACCGGAGCACCCGGAGGAAACCCATGCAGACACAGGGAGAATGTGCAAACTACACAAAGATAGTCGGCCGACGGTGGAATCGAACCCAGCTTCCTGGTGCTGTGAGGCAATGGTGCTAACCACTGAGGCACTGTGCCACACCTGTAGCACCTTTAACTTAGAAAAAGATCCTAAGGTGTATACACAGGGGTAGTCAGAGTGAAAAATCGATGCTGAGCCAACGAGGAGGTATGGTGAAGGATGGGTGACCAAAGGCTGGATTTTAAGCAAAATCGTGAAAATGGAAAGGAAGATTGTTTGGAATTAAGGTCAGGGATTAGTTGGGAAACTCTCAAGTGCAGGGTCCAGTTGGGCTTAAGCCACCATCATGGATGGGAAGGCAAAATGAGAGAATTGCACAAAAATGACCAAACAGAAATGAAGAGTGGCAAGCAGTGCAGAGGTAGGCAAAAGGATAAAGGTTGGGGTGATGAAAGGATAAGGCTGTGGATTTTAAGTAGGAAGCACTAGAAAATGAATGTAGCCCATAAGAAATATTAACAGGAGTAGGCCATTCAGTCCTCTAAGCCTGCTCCACCATTCAATAAGATCATGGCTGATCCAACATTCCTCATGTTCATTTTCCTGCCTTTTTCCACAACCCTCGATTCCCCAACTGATCACAAATCTAACTATCTCAGCTTTAAATTGATATTATGAGGACCCTGCCCCACACCGCTGACAGATGGACAGGCGAATCGGGTAGGTAATGCAGCTAACGTAAGCGCATTGCCGCAAACACTTCAAGCAAAAGTCAGTTTTGCACATGTCCATTTCCCGCCTTCAGGGTGGGTGCTCCCAATACGCAAAGGGAACCTCCACTGAAAATACTCCCTCCCCTTTCTATTCACTCTTTTCTAAACTTCTTTTGAAGAACGGTCTCTGTTCTCCCACCCGCCACCCCCCCCCCCCCCCCGCCAATCATATTTTGTCACGGGCAGCCTAGAAATTTTCCCTCAGGGATGTGATGGCACACCTCTGGAGTGGGCGGGATTTGAACCCAAGCCTCCTGGTTCAGAGTTAGGGATACTACCAATGCACCATGAGAGCCCTGATTGTGGACGGCCTATTGTCAGGGTCAATGGAGTTTTGAACAAGCTCAATTGACCCTGAATTATTTCCTAGAGCTGCGCAGCTGCTGATTCAGGCATCTATCCACCATCTGTGTTCGGTGGCAGGGACAGTAGTGCGTTAATCTCTTGGCTTAAACCCATTGTACTCTTGTCCCCCACAAATATCAGCCCCACCACCCCCCACCCCACTCCCAACACTTCACGGGCCAAAAACCAGACCTGGAAGAGTCACACAGCATCCAGACCAAATTTTCGTGAGTAAAAGATGGTGCAGCTGAGAGATGCCTGGTTGCCAATTTCCATCTCATATTCAAAATGCATTCACCTATTTTGTGCCAAAGACCCTCTCATCTGCACCCTTCATTCTTTTTCTCTCAACATGAGATTAGCATAAATAGGAAAAGGACGATTAAGGCCCCAAAGTCTGCGGTTCTGAACCAACAAGAAATCCCAGCACTCAGGACAGCAATCCATATTTTATTTCTGACACGTAGAATGATAAAAGGATCATCTCATTGGTTGACTGGCCATCGCTGAGCCTATTTCAGGCAAGAATTTACAATATGACCCAAGTACTGTCCTTTTTCTGATATATTTACAGTGGCAATGGCCAGAGCTGAAAGACATGTAGAACTCCAGTCCTTCTGGCAAACAGCTTACCCGACATGTGTCAGGACATTCCAAAAGTAACTAATACTTTATGACATGTGTAGCTGTCAATGTTTTCATAGAGAACTCCTTTGTCAATTATTTTAATAAAGGTCAACAGACAAACACACGCCTGTATTGGTTACTAGCAACACACAGGATGATTTCAATCCCAAGATTTCACCTCAAGTACCAAAACTTGTAATGTGCTTCCTCTCCAAATTAAAGAGTTGTAAAAGCACCCTTGCAATTTTTCTGGACTGGATTTATTATTGCCATATGTACCAAGACACAGTGAAAGGTATTGTTTTGCATGCTATCCAGACAAATCAGAGCTTACATAAGCACATCAGGGCAATAGAAGAGAATGCAGAATACAGTGTTTTATAATTATATCATTTATTTACAATTTTTTAATAGTTTTATAATATAATTCTCTCTCATTTTCAATCTCATGAATTTGTCAGACTTTCTTTGACTCTGACAAACATAAAAAGCTAAACTTTCCATATTGAGTGTCATACTCAACATGCGACCCTCCTTCTGGTGCTCCCAATTATAATGCCCCAGATATGTTTACAATAAGTTCTTAAGCTAATTACATAGAGTATATAGCACAGAAACAGGCATTCAGCCTAGCCGATCCATATTGGTGTATATATTCCACTCGACCTATCTCCCACATTATTCATCTAAATGTACCATCATTGCCATCTATTCCCTCCCCATCATATTCTTCTCTAGTTTCCTTCTGTATCTGTATAGTTTACTTCAAACACTCCCCGTGGGAGCAACTTTCACTTTCTCAACATTCTTTGGGCAAAGATGTTCCTCCTGAACTCTCTGGTGGATTTTTTGGTAATATATCCTGTATATGGATTATGCTATTTCCCTCAAGATGTTAAAACTTTCCTCTGTATCTGCTCCTGACACAATCTTTTGAGATTTTCAAGACCTCTGCAAGGTCGCCTGTCAATTTTCTTTTTACAAGGAAACAGAGACCTAGCCTGCCAATCTTTTCCAGATGGGTAAATGCACATATTTGATGGTGTCATCCTTGTAAATCTTCATTGTACTCTCTCGTGACTTTATGTCCTTTTTATAATATGGTGACTGAGACTGTGTGCAGTACTTGAAGTGTGGGCAAAGCGAAGTTCACTAAAGTTCAGCATAACTTCCTTCCTGTTCAATTTTATTCCTTTGAGTCGTAATTATTAGTTGGTATTTATAGAGTCATTGTGCTCTACAGCACAGAAACAAACCCTTTGGTCCAACTCTTCCATGCCACCAGATGTCATAAATTAATCTAGTCCCATTTGCCAGCATTTGGGCAAATCCCTCTAAACCTTTCCTGTTCACGTATCCACGTAGATGCCTCTTAAATGTTTTCATTGTACCAGCCTCCACCACTTGCTCTGGCAGCTCATTCCATACACGCACCACTCTCTGTGTGAAAAAGTTGCCCCTTTTAAATCTTTCCCTTCTCTCCTTAAAAATATGCCCACTAGCTTTGGATTCCTCCACCCTGGGGAAAACGAACTTAGCTATTCACCCTATCCGTGCCCCTCATGATTTTATAAATGTCTATAAGATTGCCCCTCAGCTTCCGACGCTCCAGGGAAAATTATCCTCTTGGTACAGGTCAAACCCTCCAACCATGGTAAACATCTTCGTAAATCTTTTCTGAACCCCTTCAAGTTGTATAATGAGATCTTTCCTACATTCGGGAGACCAGAAGTAAACATAGTTTTCCAAAAGTGGCTCTGTTAGATATTGCATTGCTAACCTGTTGCTTCACTTCTACTGACATTTTTTTTGTAGTCCAAGACCCCCTTGTGCCTCTATGTCACCCTACGCTGCACCTTCCAAGTAGTAAGCGACTCCCAGTTCTTCCCATCAAAATTTACTGCCTTAGATTTCTCAGCATTAAATTCGTTTACCGATCATTCTTCAAATTTATTAACGTTCCGCTTTAATTTGATGTAGTCTTCTTTAGTGTTGATTATGTTTTTGTTGAAGTCAGAATTTGTATCTTGGATTCCAAAGTGTCAACGTTAATTGTGAACAGCAGCGGTTCTCAGGCCGAACCCTGGGGAACACCACCTCTCAACTTCTACCAAGGCTGAATAACTACCCTCTACACCCCAACTCTGTCCTGAAGTAAGCTAGCAATCCAGTCTTTCCCTTAGCCCACAACTCCATCTTATTCATTAATTTATCATGACGCTACATATGAAAAGGCCTTTTGGAAATCCAGATAAATTAAACTACATGTACTGCATTACTTAGTCCAATAACTTAAAAGGTACTTTGGCACCGTTATAAATAATTCACTTTCTAAACCTCCTTCCAAGTAAGTATTCTCCACTGCCAACATTTGAAGGCTTCTTTGCTCTGCTTGATCTAAAAATAACAATGATACAGCCCCAATAAAAAGGGAAAGGCTTTTTTCATTTAGAACCATGCGCAAAGCTCAGAAATGTTAAAGGGCACATGCAGGCTTTAAGTGGGTAACCACCTTTACTTGCTGAAAAATCAGAACCAAAAAGACATGAACTTTACCAAAATGCCAGTAATTAAATCAATCATTCACACAAAGAAATTGGCAATGCTGCCAAAGGTCGACGTTTTTATCTGAGCTGCAATTCTAAAAAATTGCTGAGAAGCAACAAGGAAGACACATGAGAGCATTTGCACAATACAGGATTCTCGTTGAGATAGTAGGAACTGCTGATGCTGGAGTCTGAGAATACAAGGTGCGGAGCTGGATGACCACAGCAGGCCAGGCAGCATCAGAGGAGCAGCAAAGCTGATGTTTCGGGTCTGGACCCTTCTTCAGAAATGAGGGAGGGGAAGGGAGCTCTGAAATAAATAGAGAGGGGGGGGAGGCAGTGATAGAAGGTGGATAGTGGGGCAGATAGGCGGAGAGAAGACGGACAGGTCAAGGAGGCGGGGATGGAGCCAGTACATGTGAGTGTAGGTAGGGAGTTGGGATGGGGGTTGGTCAGTGAGGAGGGAGGGGCGGGTAGGTGGGAGGGAAGACGGACAGGTCAAGGAGGTGGGGATGAGTTGTAGGCAGTCAGTCTGGCATCTTCCATTCCAATTCTCCAGTCAACAGCTGGATCACTGGGGTTCAGGAAACTTCTCCTGGATTTGCGACTGCCTAAGCGACTTCAGGAACAGTGCCATTTGGCGATGTCACAAATGCAGGGCGCACACTTCCCACACAAGTGGGCACAGTTGCTGTAACATCCCAGGGAGCTGCCTGCATTAAAGACGCCACAGGTCTAACAAAGGCAAAAAGGAACACACAACACAGTCCTCACCCTGTACTCTCCCATCACCAAGAAGGCACAACAATGAACGTAGCAGTGGGAGGAATAGTGCGCTGGCTAGCAGGTGCAAGTTCCTGTTTGGTGTCAGGATTACAAGTGTTCAGGGCTATACCAAAGAACCTGTCTCCCAACTACCTAGTCCATCGAAGATGGTGTGTCTTGGTGCTAAGGGGCAAAAACATGTTCATTCATAGATATGTAGGGAAGAGGAATTTTGTTTTGTATTCATTCATGGGCAGACATGGGCATCCCTGGCTGGGTCTAACCGTCCAGTAGGCAACTAAGGGTCAACTGCATTGCTGCAGGACTGTAGTCACATGTAGGCCACACCATGCAAGTACAGCAGATTTCCTTCCTGAATTTTTATGACATTGCCAATAGTCATTAGACTCTCAATTCCAGATTTTTTTTTAATTGAATTTAAATTCCACAATCTGCCACAGCAAGGTTCAAACCCAAGTCCCCAGAACACTACCTGAGTCCCTCGATTGATAGTCTAGTGAAAATACCACAATGTCCTTGTTATTTGCTGTTTTGGGACAGTGTGTAGTTGGGAGCTAAAAATACTCAGTAGATCAGACAGTACCCGTGGAAAATCTAAGATAATTATTTTCCACATTGCATAGAGGGAAAAATGTGTAAAAAATAACATCAATAATACCGGAAATGAATATATAGCTCGTGCCAGTCCCTTAAAATACACAACATGTGCTGGACCCACGTGTTTTATTTGCAAGTTTTACTGTTTTTCCTTTCTAGGCTGTCAAGTGTCTACAAGAAACATCTTACATCTTAAATGTTAAGTGGCCTTTTTCAAAAACCAGATTTCTAGCATCTGCAAGATATTTCATTTTGTGAGCAATGTCAAAGCTTTGCTTCATTTCACAAATCGTATGCCTTGTTGACTTTTTCAGTGTAGTTTTAATGGATTTTAGATATTTCCCATCTCATCAAATTAACATTAAAATGGAATGGATACTAACAACATTGTACATAGAGTCTCATTCTTTAAATCAACAACTTAAAGGAAGATAGGAACAGGAGTAGGCCATTCAGCCCCTTGAGCCTGTTCCGTCATTCAATGAAATCATGGCTGATCTGTCGTCTGACTCCATATGCCTTCCTTTGGCCCATATCCCTTAATAGCTTTGCTTAACAAAAATTTGCCATCTCAGATTTAAAACTGAGAACTGATCTTGTATCAATCTCTATTTGTGGAAGTGAGTTCCAAATCTCTACCACCCTGGGTGGGTAGAAGTGCTTCCTAACATCTCTCCGAAACACTCGGGCCTATGACCTCAAGTTCTGGAATCACCAGAGGAGTTAGTTTACCTTCATCAACATGTCTTTCCCTGGTAATATCTTGAAGACTTTGATCAGTTCACCCTTCTAAATTCTAGAGAAAATTGGCCTAATTTGTAATAATCTCTCCTCATATCTTAACCCAGGAAGTCCAGATCATATTGACAAACAACTATCCAGGTGACATTTTCTATACTTCGCTGAACGAATTCAATTACATTATGTTCTTTGGAGCATTTGCCATTAAAACTGTATGCAAATATCAGAGAAATGAGATATCACAGAATCCCTACAGTGTGGAAGCAGGCCATTCAGCCCATCTAATCCACACCAACCCTACAAAAAGCATCCCACCCAGGCCCACTCCCCCTACTCTATCCCTGTAACCCTGCATTTTCAATGGCTAATGCACTCAGCCTGCACATTCCTGGGACGAATTTAGCATGGCCAATCCACCTGACCTGCACATCTTTGGACTGTGGGGCAAAACCAGAGCACCCAGAGGAAACCCATGCAGACATGGAGAGAATGTGCAAACTCTACACAGACACACAAGGGTGGAATTGAACCCTAGTCCTTGGTGCTAGGAGGTAGAAGTGCTAACTAGATGACTATAAAATATGTAGGAGCACACTTAAGAGAGAAATCCGAACAGCAGGAAGAGGGTATGAGATGGATCTGGAAGATAAAGCTAAAGATAATCCCGAGAGGTTCTATAGCTATATTAAGAGTAAGAGGGTGGCTAGGGAGAGAATAGGTCCCCTTAAAGATCAGCATGGCCATCTATGTGTGGAGCCACAGGAACAGAGGGAGATTTTTAATGAATATTTCTCCTCAGTGTTTACTGAAGAGAGAATCATGGATGCTGACAAAATAAGGGAAACAAGTGGGGATGTTTTGAACTGCCTACATATTACCAGAGAGGAGGTGTTCAACATAGAAACATAAAAGATAGGAGCAGGAGGAGGCCATTCTTCACTATTATGGCTGATCATCCAACTCAATAGCCTAATCCTGCTTTCTCCCTATAATGTTTGATCCCATTCGCCCCAAGTGCGATATCTAGTCGCCTCTTGAATATCTTCAATGTTTTGGAATCAACTACTTCCTGTGGTAATGAATTCCACAAGCTCACCACTCTTTGGGTGAAGAAATGTCTCCTAATCTCCATCCTAAATGGTCTGCCCTGAATCCTCATACTGTGAGCCCTGGTACTGGACACACCTTAAAGCACATTAAGGTGGATAAATCCCCCGGGCTTGATCAAGTCCATCCTCGGATGTTTTGGGAAGAAACTGCAGAGGCCTTTGCAGAGATTTTTGCTTCATCTTTAGCCACTGGTGAAGTTCTGGAAGACTGGAGGGTGGCTAATATTGTTCCATTGTTTAAGAAAGGTAGCAAAAACTAGTCAGGGAACTACAGACCAGTGAGCCTGACATCAGTGGTAGGCAATTTATTGGAGAGGATACTGGCGGACATAATCAACATTTGGATAGTCAAGGTCTGATCAGGGATAGACAGCATGAATTTGAGCACAGGAAATCACGTCTGACAAATCTTTTAGAGTATTTTGAAGAGGTAACCGAGAGGATGAATGAGGGCAGGGCAGTGGATGTTGTCTACATGGACTTTAATAAGGCCTTTGACAAGGTCCTACACAGCAGGCTAGTTGTGAAGGTTAGGTCACATGGGATCCAGGGAGAGCTAGCTAACTGGATTCAAAATTAACTCCATGGTAGGAAGCAGAGGGTGATGGTTGAAGGTTGTTTCTTGGATTGCAGGCCTGTGACCAGTGGTGTGCCATAGGGGTCGGTGCTGGGACCTTTGTTATTTACACAAATGATCTGGATGTGCATGTACAAGGCATGATTGGTAAGTTGGTGGAGGGTACAAAATTAGGAGGTATCATTGATAGTGAGGAAGGTTATCAGAAATTACAGAGGCATCTTGATCAGATGGGGAAGCGGGCTGAGGATTGGCAAATGCAATTCAATACAGATAAGTGAGAGGTGTTGCACTTTGGAAAGTCAAACCGAGGTAGGGCTTACACAGTAAATGGTAAGGTCCTGAGGAATGCTGTGGAACAGAAGGTTGGCCAGGATAGGACTTTATTCCTTGGAACATGGGAGAATGAGGGGTGACCTTACTGAGGTATATAAAATCATGAGGGGCATAGATAGGATGAATGCATCTAGTCTTTTTCCCAGGGATGGGGAATTAAAAACCAGAGGGCATAGGTTTAAGGTGAGAGGGGAAAGATTTAAGAAGGACCTGAGGGGCAACTTCTTCAAGCAGAGAGCAATGTGTATTTAGAATGGACTGCCAGAGAAAGTTGTTGAGGCAGGTACAATAGCAACATTTAAAAAACATTTGGACAGGTACATGGATGGGAAGGGTTTAGAGGGATATGGACCAAATGCAGGCAATTGGAACCAGCTGTGTGGGCACCATGGTCAGCATGGACCAGTTTGGGCCGAAGGGCCTGCTTCCATGCTGTATTACTTTATGGCTCTATAACTGCTGAGCCACCGTGCTGCCTACAGTGGAAGCGATCTGAAACCACAGGCAATTTTCGATGTTAAGTATTTGGTAGAGGCCCACCAACTCTTTCCTGTTGACCTACAAATACAACAAAAAGGTTTCTGAAGAAATCCCAGAGTAACACAGTTAGATTACTGCAGCATCTCATGATAACACTTAGCACATTGTTAAATTGCTTTCACTATGCCAAGGTTTACAATCCCTTCCTCCCAGGACAATGCAGCAAGGGAAGGATTAGTTTTTCTGAGAGTCTAGCATCGCACAACTGAATGATCATGTGGCAGCATCCTGAAGTAGATTACAAAGAGAAAAACTGCTCCAGAATTGAGATATCAATCAGACAGTTGAAAATAACAGCAAAGTGGTGCCGGTAAAGAGGCACAGAGCTCCACACAGCAGTGGTAAATTGCATATTCCCCTTCGGTAATGTCCCTCCTGGTGGGAGCTCCTGATCTTAATGATGCCAATTTAGGAATTGACAGTTGAAGTCCACATAATTCCACACAGAGTCGGTGAGAGAAAGTGGGAAAATAAGAGGTTGCTGGGGCATTTTCCCACGGCTTTTTGCAGTGTTATGTTAACATTGCCAGAGTGCTCAGGCCAGGTTACCCTGCTCAAGCTCACCAAAAACATGAGGTGCAATTCACGCAGCAATTAGATACAGTACTACATTTAACTAAACAGCGGCACGGTGGCTCAGTGGTTAGCACTGCTGCCTCACAGCGCCAGGGACCCGGGTTTGATTCCACCCTCAGGCGACTATCTATGTGGAGTTTGCACGTTCTCCCCGTGTCTGCGTGGGTTTCCTCCGGGTGCTCCGGTTTCCTCCCACAGTCCAAAGATATGCAGGTTAGGTGGATTGGCCATACTAAATTGCCCGTAGTGTTCAGGGATGTGTAGATTAGGTGGATTATAGTGGGATGGGTCTGGGTGGTATGTTCTGAGGGTCAGTGTAGACTTGTTGGGCTGAAGGGCCTGTTTCCACACTGTAGGGATTCTGTGATAAAGAATACAACGTAAATTGCCAAATAAACATAAACTCCTAGTCTTGAAGCATTACTGGAGTAGAAATTAAGTTTAGAGGTTCTTCCCAAACCTGGCTTTGCCACTATTTCTAAACTTTGTCAACAGCAGTGCACTTTTTAGAATAATATCTATTGAGAAGTCACACCAACATGTGAAATAGATGTCAAATTAGCCCTGAAGCCTCCTCTACCATTCATTAGGATTATGGCTGATCTCTTTGTGTTTTGAAGGCTGCTCCTTCATCAGGTGAAGGACTCATGTCACCCTCCAAAAGCTTGTGATTTCAAACAAACCTGTTGGACTATTACCTGGTGTCATGTGACTACTGACTTTATCAATACCTAACCAGGCTAATGGGACAATCACAATTGAGCAGGTATCGTGACACTTGACTCACAATAAACGTGAGGCTGTGAATTCATTTCCTCTTGTTGGGTCTGGACTATCAACAGCATCCAGTTATATTAATAATCTAGTAGTCTATTAATAATGCAATCATTGGGAACTTGTACTTATCAAAATTCAGATTATACAAATTTCAAGATGCCTGAATAACTGGCCACATCACTCACATCTACCCATTATTTATTGGTCAGCAAGATCAGTGAAATGCATAGAGATGGCTCTCTGAAGCAAACAATGACAATTTTACTTCTAACTGCAGCCCATTTGCAGGAACCATACCAACTGCAGTCCACTGATTCTATTGGAACAGAAGTTAAGGGGAAATGTCTAACAGACAGTTGATTATTTATTCTTCATTTTATCCTATCAAACTTACTGCCAATGTTTCATAAACGAAGGAATGGAAAACCTGAATATTCAATTTAATAATCAGTGACGTTAACATGCTTTCCTTATCTCTTACTTGGGAAATAATGTTTAAATTATTTTTCTAGATATACAGTTAAAAAAACCATATAGGTGATGTACAGTACCAGTTTATCATTGCTAATTTCATTCAGCTTAACTAAAGTCCTGCATAAGGAAGAGTCATGGACAGCATGGACTTGATTAGCAAATGTGCTCTTTTCCCTAGAACACTTTGCAAGTTAGATGGAAGTTCCAGTGCCCGAGGGACAAATTTTAAGTTTTAAAATCTAATTTAAACCACTTAATTAATATAACATGTTGCATTTCAGGTGGGGTTCTTCCACTGACCCTAATGCTCATAAATACCCTTCCTTTTGTGACATGAAGGTTAGTGGCCAAGTGAAGAGAGCTTAGAAGTGAAAGAGTCGGGCAGCCAACATTTATCCGACACTTTTCGGTTAAATGCAGAATGGCACAATCGCAATGGAGCACAAGAACAACAACTCCTTGTAGTCAACACTGAACTAAGGCTCAGAATGAGAAACAATCCTTAACAGCAGCCAGGCTTGACACATGTTCGCAATAACATCAAGCCCATGTGTGACTTAATCAAAATATTCTTGGCATGTGATGTCTTGGAAGAGAAATACCATTGCATAATTGGGAAGAAAAGTAAATACTGGTTCTGTTCCCAGTCAAAATCCAAGCCTCAAACTGACTTCATTTTCATCAGCTCTTCTGTTTCCTGCAGTACAAGGGGTCACTTGAGAAAAGGTCAAACACATTCTGGACAGGAGACTGGTACAAACAATTCAGAGTTGGAGGGATTACTTTCAATAAATGCTGCAATTCCTTAGTTTCTAATATCTGAATCCCAGTTTACAAGTCCCTCTGTCAGATTACTCAGAATCCACACTTTGCTATTGAGGGGAGGAACTGGCCTTGTTGTATGCCACCGGACCAGTAAGCCAGAACCCCAGGGTAATGTTCTGGGGACATGAGTTTGAATCTCACTGTGGCAGATAGTGAAATGTGAATTCAACAAAAGAAAGTTTGGGGAGTGAAAAGCTAGTCTAGTAATGACCTTGTAACCATTGTTGTAAAAACCCACCCAGTTCATTAACATTCTTTAGGGAAGGACATCTGTTGTCCTTGTCCAGTCTAGTCTACACACAGTTGACACATAACTGCCTCTGGGTAATTAGGGATGGGGAATAAATGTTGGTAAAGTCAGTAATGCCCACATCTTAAGAAGTAATTTCTTTTAAAAACTTCAAAGGATTTATTGTGCAATCCTTCCACAAGCTTCTTGCGAGAGAATGGCACATGGCAGTAAGGACATTTGCAGAACATTGCATGATAAAAAGCAAGGAGCCGCAGAGTTATCTTGGGAAAGCTATTCCCAAGCATTTGGACTGGGGCTGCTCAGAAATCAATATATGTGGAAACGTGGCAGTGTTATAAAGTTTGCAGATGATACAAAACTTGACAAAATTGAACATATCAATGCAAATAGTTTTGGGTCTCAAGGCCAAATGGTGCAAAGAGCAGAAACACAATAGAGTTCATGCAGGGAAGTGTGAGGTGATACAATTTGAGGGGATTAACAAAAGATGGTATAAGAACAATATACCACCATCGCCGAAGGTCGGAAATACAAGCAGAGAATTGCTGCAAATACTCAACATAGAACTCAAGCCCTGTGGACAGTGAAGCACAGTCAATATCTCAGATCCAAGATTCTCTCTCCAGACTCTGCCAAATGTGGATAAGTGTTCTGGCATTTTCCGAATACTATACACTATAAGCAGCAGCATTTTGAAAAGTGCAGATGAGCAAAGACCTTGGTGTCTGAACACAAATCCTTCAAATGGTGGTGAGGCTAGTTGATAAGGTGGATTTAAAAATAGTTTATCTGTGTTTCTAACTAGAAAAATAGACATAAATACAAAAGATCACTTATTTTATACACGATTTATGGGCTGTGGGAGCTTTGCCAGCCTTTATTACCTGTTGCTAGTTGCCCTGGAGAAGGTGGTGGTCAGCTGCTTTCTTAAACTACTGCAGTTAATATGCTGTAGGTAGACCCACAATGCCCTTAGGGAGGGAATTCCAGGATTTCAACTCAGTGACAGTAAGGAACAGCAATATATTTCCAAGTCACTTGGAGGGGAACTTTCAGGTAGTTATGTTAGAAGTAGTATTGAAAAGGAGGATTTAAAATAAGTAGCTCCAAAAATAATGGATGCAGCGCCAGTAGTCTTCCAAGAACCCTTAGATTCAGGAAAAGACATGCCATTCTAACACCTTTATTTAAAATATGAGGGAGATAAAAAGCGAGTAATTAAAGGCCACTCAACTCAATAACTCTTATTGGGAAAATGTTAGAGTCCATTAAGAAAAATTTAGTACAGAACATTTAGAAATACATAATAAAATTGAGCAGAAGTCAGTATGGTTCCAGGAAGGGGATATCATGCTTGATAAACTTAGTACAGTCCCTTGAGGAGATAGCAGTTGGGGTAGATAAAGGGGAAGCAGTAGGTGTAATATATTTGGATTTTCAAAAGGCATTTGCTAAGGTACTGCACGCAAGGCTATAGTGGAGTGCCATGGGGATCAATGCTAGGGCCACAATTATTGACAATATATATTCATGACTTGGATGAGGGAAGTGAATATAATGTCACCACGTCTGCAGATCTCACAAAAACAGGTGTGAAGGCAAATGGTGAGGATGATACAAAGAGTCCGCAGAGGGATATAGACAGTTTAAGTGAGTGGGCATAAACATGGCAGATGGAATAGTATGGAAAAAATGTGAGGTCATGCATTTTGGCATAAAGAATAAAACAGCTCAGTATTATTTACATGGAGAAACAGTGCAGAAAGCTACAGCAGAGAGAGATTTGTTTAACTCTCAAAATGCTAGCATTCAAGTTCAGCAGAGAGCAATTAAACTGCTGACCTAAATTTCAAAGGGAATGGAATATAAACAATAGGGAGGACTTATTAAACACTAGTCAAGCCACTGTTAATAGTTTTAGTCTCCTTATCTAAGGAAAGATATATTGGCATTGAAGACAGGCAAGGGAAGGTTCACTATATTGTTTGCAGGTATAGAGGGACTTTCTTATGAGGAGAGGTTGAAAAGGACCTGTCCTCACTGGAAATTAGAAGAATGAGAGGAGCCCCTTTATTGAAACATACAAGATTTTTAGGGGACTTAACAGACTAGGTGTGGAGAAGTCATTAGGACAGTTTAGGACCAGACGATATAATCTCAGAGTAAGGGGTCATCCATTTCAGACAGAGATCAGGAGAAATTTTTTTTCTCAGAGGACAATAAATCTGTGGAATTATTTTTTGCAGAGGGCTGTTGAGGCTAGGTCTTTAAGTATATTCAAGGCTGAGATTTTTAATCAGTGAAGGAATCAGAGGTTATGGGAAGAAGGCGGGAAAGTGGATTTTGAGGATGATCAGATCAGTCACAATTTCATTAAGTGGTGGAGCAGTCTCGATGGGCTGAAAGGTCTACATCTGCCCTGTGTCTTATGTTCTTATAGATACCAGACAATGAGGATTGTATACTCATGGACAAAGAAGTAGGGATGTGTTACCAAGCACATCTGCTCCTTCAAATACAGCTAGCAGAGGTATAATAGGACTAATGGCCTCCTCTGTGCTACAGTTTTTGTTTGTGATTCTATAACTTAGGAAATAAGTGACTATTAAGATGAGGTAATGCCACCTGTTGGGAACATAGTTAAATATGATGAATGTTAAAGGTTGATTGCATGGGCTGGCATTGAAAAATGTGAAGCATTACACTGTAAACTTGAAACAGCGGAATTTTAAAGAGAGCAAGCAAACACTGCAAACGTTTATTTGTTCACTGTAAAATATTTAGTGACAAGATAAAAGGACATTTGACTGATAGGCAGGGATCATCTAAGTGGGTAATTAACCATCTCATGGCCTGAGAACTAGCCTGAGGAAGCAGTGACTGGGATCGTGTAGAGTCGCCAATGGCAACAGAGTGAGATCTGAGCAGTTGGAAGCAAGAAGGCACTCAATGAAACTTTTATGTTTATGGCCAGCCATATTTGGGAGCTCAACATAAACTTGTATTCTCATCATTTCCAGAGAAAGAGAGGAAGAAATTTTGCCCATTCAGTCATTGGTTAAGGAAATGTAATCAGAAAATACTTGAAGGATCTGGCAGCAAGAGCAGGCTTGAAAACAAGCATGACAACCTCAGCGTACAACAGGCCTGTAGCCAGTCTGCAGAAACAGCTGGTTTCAATTTGTCTGCATAATATCCATCGACATTTTTATAAAGGCTCATAAAAATGAGAGAATTAAAACAAAACGAACAGATCACCCAACATGTTCAATCACTGCCTCTGTCCCAAACACTCACCCTCTCCCTCAAAATTTAATGCAAACAAAAATAGCCACACTCCCATAACTTGTGGTAAGTTTAAACATCATTCTCACAACTAGAAGGTGTCATCTTTAAAGGTAAAATCCATGAAAGGATCCCGTTTCTAAAAAGAAAGATTCTGCTAATCTCAAAATCGAGGCCAACAGAAGATAGTCCCACTCCTCACTGCTGACACTAAGTGATTTGGATGTGAACATAGCAAGTATGGTTAGTAAGTTTGCAGATGACACCAAAATTGGAGGTGTAGTGGACAGCGAAGAGAGTTATCTCAGAGTACAATTGGAACTTGATCAGGTGGGCTAATGGGCCGAGGAGTGGCCAATGGAGTTTAATTTAGGTAAATGTGTGATGCTGCATTTTGGAAAGGCAAATCAGGGTAGGACTTATACATTTAATGGTAAGGTCCTGGGAAGTGTTGCTGAACAGAGACCTTGGAGGGCAGGCTCATAGTTCCTTGAAAGTGGACAGGGTAGCGAAGAAGACATTTGGTATGCTTGCCTCTACTGGTCAGTGCACTGAGTATAGGAGTTGGGAGGTCATGTTGTGGCTGTACAGGACATTGGTTGAGCCACTGTAGGAAAACTGTGTACAGTTCTGGTCTCACTGATAATAGGATGGATGATGTGAAACTTGAAATGGTTCAGAAAAGATTTACAAGCATGTTGCCAGGGTTGGAAGGTTTGAACTGTAGGGAGAGGATGAATAGACTGGGACTATTTTCCCTGAAGCATCAGGGGCTGAGGGATGACCTTACAGAGGTTTACAAAATCATGAGGGGCTTGGATAGGGTAAATAGACAAGGACTTTGCCTGGGGTGGGGGAGTCCAAAACTAGGGGGCATAGGTTTAAGGTGAGAGGGGAAAGATTTAAAAAGGCACCTAAGGGGCCACTTTTTCACACAGAGGGTGGTGCATGTATGGAATGAGCTGTCACAAGAAGTGCTGGAGCCTGGTACAATTACAACATTTAAAAGGCATCTGGATGGGTACATGAATAGGAAGTGTTTGGAGGGATATGGGCCAAATGCTGGCAAATGGGACTAGATTTATTTAGGATATCTAGTCAGCATGGACAAGTTGGACCAAAGAGCCTGTTTCCATGCTGTATATCTCTATGATTCAGCACGTACATTAGGCGTTGCAGCCAGTCAACCAAAACGCAATCGTTTCTGGGTGAATCCTCACTCTGCCATGTTGGATATCCTCAGCCATCACAGTGAGCAAAGCACTATGTCCAACTTTGATAATCTTACTGACACTCATTGGCTAGGCTCACACTTGGAAAAGCGCCATTTGACAATGCGACTGGAGGGCCATCACCCAGCAGCTGGCACAACCAGCATCATGAGCCAGTAAACACCGGAGAGAACCTCACCCCCTATTCTTCGCTGCAATCCTGCCATTGAAGTTGGGAGTGCCGTAACTTGTCAGCAACCCTGCAGGGATATGGTCAACAATGGCATCAAGGTCAACAAATCATGAAAAAAAAAAGACACGTTCCCAATGATTTCTGGAACAAATAATTTTTTTTAAAAAAGTCTCAGAAATTAAATACAAATTAAATGCAAATGCTGGGCCAATGCCCGAAATAAGAGTGGACAGGACACAACCAGCTCAAGGTATTTTGATTCCCCTCATGTCCATCCAACCTACAAAACTGTAACATTTGGCTGCTCTCTGGGAAGCATCTTAATTACAGCGAAATTACAAATCAGGTCAAACTATCTGCATGAACTCGTTCCCAGAAATCATACAATTCCCTCAAGCTCACTCCAACTCAAATGGTCGTGTGTGTAATTTGGTCAGTGATGTGATTGGCTCCAACACACGCGCACGCACACAGACACACACACGCACACAGACACACACACGCACACAGACACACACACATGCACACAGACATACACACACGCACACAGACACACACACGCACACAGACACACACACACGCACACAGACACACACACACACGCACACAGACATACACACACGCACACAGACACACACACACGCACACAGACACACACACACACGCACACAGACACACACACACGCACACAGACACACACACACGCACACAGACACACACACTCCTTCATCCCACTTTGTACAGAGTGCACAATGGCCAGTGCTATTTGTGGTTCAACATAAAAAGCAGTCAGATGATTTACAGCCTTCAGCTGAATATGTCAGCTCCTATTCAAGAATCTCAGAAGTAACACCAGCAGTGCACACTTCATTTTTAACCCCATATATGTGCAGTTCTGTGCTCATTATCGCAAAGCAAATGTTTGAGAGCTAGTAAAACTACTGTTATAAGCAACACATGAAAGCTACAAACTAAAATAGAAAAGTTGTTACAAATCAGCAGCTCCAATCGCAGACAGGAAAGCAGAAACTGACATTCGCTGGGGGAGGGTCAGATCAGATCAGGGAATGAGGGAGGAAGCTAAAGATAAGATAGTTGGAGCACATTCCCCCAACAGCTTTCTCACTCTGAAAGACTGTCCAAGTGTGTGCCATCGCCAAGAGTTCTGACACTGCTTTATCTTTACTAACAATCGAGATGTGAGCTCAGGAAGCACATGCGATATTTACAGGGGCTCAGGAATTCGGACAGGTAAAGGAGGCAAGGTTGGCATTCCCAGGTAAGCAGCATTTTCACAACCCATGGCTGATCAGGAGAAGCAGACATTAGCAGTTTCCGAGAAAGAGCCTTTGGACTAGAAACACTGTTTCTCTGTTGATTGATGCTGCCTGACTTGCTGAGTTTCTCCAACACTTTCTGTTATTGTTATTATTACTGAAGGTTACCGTCTCTCCTCACAAGCCCTGTCGCCAGACTCCACTTTGCTCTATCCACCGCACACACGTTTCCCTCTCCGAGTCACTGGCCTCTCCCCCACCCTACCCATTGCAGGCTACGTCCTTCGGCCCTCCTCAGCCCCTCAGATCTGATGGACCAGGGCCAAACCTGTCCAACCTCCCAAGCTACATGGTGTGGTCTCAAACCGTTCCCAGCTTGATCTCTTGTTGCTTGCATTTCCTGCTGCCCATTGACCAGTCTGGATCATCTATTTAACCAGCTACTGTTCTGATGAATTCCCACGACTGCTCATCAAGTTGGATGAGCTATCTGGACTATTGGTACTCATCAGGTAGATCTGCTGCCACCATTTTCCTTTGAGCTTAGGATCTAGAGGGTTGTGTGTAGTTGAGGAAAAGTAATAGATAGTTTAACAAAAGTTTTAATAAGAAGAGGTTCTTCTCTTAAACAAGATATAGTTTATTCTTACCCGATGGCAACCAGGTGTACATTAGAGTAGTGTGATAGATATTGTTACTAAGACAGAGGAGGAGACATTAATAGTAAGTCCACCTCCTTCAATATCCGGAGCCACAGTGCCACCCATGTCCACATATTACCACCACACCAGGCAGTGCTTAGTGCAAGCTCAGCATTAACCCTTTTAGAGCCTAATAGTTAGCAGATGAGTAATGCAATCAAATATTTTATTTTGTAGAACCTCCACATCTCTGACCCTGCCAGATTCTTCCAAGTTTTCAGCAGCAACTCCAAATAACTTGTAACATCACCTGGGTAGGCCAAAGACTGTTCAGTGTTTCTATTCAGATTCCTCAGTACAAGTGAAAGAGATCCGTCATCATTCATTACAGCGGCAGCAGCAACAATGATATACAATCTTACAGCACACGGAGGAACCTCCTTTACTTCCCCCAAAAATGTTTACCTTCTAGAATAGTAAAGGTCCCAAGGCACCTTCATAGAACGACAACAAACATAGTTGTTGGACTAAAGGACAGATTCAGGGTGATGAGGGAACATATAGTCTGTGCATACTGAACATGCATACAGAGAGTGGGAAACAGTTGTAACCAAAAAGACAGCACAGACACACATCCTCTTATACCAATACATCAATTGGGTTTCTGAAGGAACTACAATATAGAACCAAATTGGTCTTATCTTAATTAAAGAACAAGCATTTACCACCCAAGAAGTATATTACGACAGTGTTAATTCAGATGCCTTGCTGGATGAATTAAAAACTCTTATCACAACGAAACAAAAACATTGGATAGTAGATCAATAAATGGATTATAGACTATCTTTCATTAAGAGAAAACCGTTGAGTTTAAGGAAAAGGCCAAACCAAAGGTTGAGATTTAACGTTGGTCAAATTGTACCTGTGCACATGAAGAAGGACCTAATCAGTGTAAGTTCGATAATAAAACAAAATCCTTACATGACAGATACAAAAAAGTTTTCTAATGCGTAAAATTTAACTTTAAAGCTTTATTTAGATGAAAACAATCAGCTAATTGCCAGATGAGTAATTACTGACAAGATCACAATAAGTAATCCAGGTTTAACCTCATCACCTACAGAACATAACCAGTCATTTAGCACAAATTAGCATGTCAAGCACTATCTAGTTATAGGGTTTGGGGCAAGATCTCGCCACAATTGAAATACGGTCCTTGAACATGCCATGTCACTAACTTGATTCCCATTTTGAGGGGGTCATGAGGAGGGGAATGAAGATGGCGTGCTTGATGTAGTGCACATAGATTTTGGCAAGATTCCACATTGCAAACAGGTCAGAGAAGTGAATCCCAAATTGGCTGAGTTGCAGGAAATAAAAGTGGCTGTGTTTTTGTTACTGAAAGGAAAAGGTTTGTATAGGGCCTTTTGCAACCACTGGTCAACTTAAAGAGCATTTTGCAGCCAACACAGTATTTTTGAAGTGTACTCACAGGTGTAATTAGGAGACAGGGCTGCCCGACTGTGCACAAACCCACACAAACAGCAGGGAGGAAATGACCAGGCAGTCTGTGATGCTGACTGAGGGATAAACATCAGCCAGCTCACACACACATTCTCCTAATATTTTTCAAAATATCGCCACATATCCTTTTCATGGAGGGGGCACACAGGCCCTGAATAATCAGCACCTTGGACAGTGCAGCACTCCTTCTGTACTGCACTGGAGTATTAAGTTTTGGGATTTGAACCCATAATTTTCTGAGTCAGGAGAAGGTACCTCCTGAGCCACGGTAGACACCCTAAAGGGCTCAGCAAGGCTCAGTACTGAGACCCTTGCTTTTGAGATAATATGTCAATGATTTAATGACTTAAAAAGCTGGTTATATGATTAAGCAGTTTGCAGACGGTGTTAAAATTGGCCAGTGTCTGACGGTAGGGAAGAAAACTGCAGACTGCAGATAGAAGAGGTGGCGGCGGCAATGTACTGGTCCATTAAACTAGAATTGCAGACCGTGGGTTCGAATCTCACCATGGCAAATGGTGAAATTTGAATTCAAGATAAAAAAAATCTGGAATAAAGAGCTGGCTTAATGGCAGCCACATAGCTACTATCAATTGTTTTAAAAACTCCATCTGGTTCATTCATACCCTTTAAGGAAGGAAATCTGCTGTCCTTACCTGGTCTGCAGGTTCACAGATATGTGGGTGACTCCTAACTGCTCTCTGGTAATTAAGGATGGTCAATAGATGCTGGCCTAGCTTGTATTGCCCACATATGAATTAAAATGAATGAAATTTTTAAAAAATGTGCTGGAATTCAATCTTGAGAGCTGCAAGGTAGGGAATTTGATGAGGACAAATGGTGCAAATGAATACACAAATGCTAGGATACTGAGAAATGTGGTGGGGACGGATAGACATTGGAGTGCACCCCACAGGTGCCTGGTAGTGGCAGAACAGGGAACTAAAAATGTATGGGATTCTTCCCTTCATTTTCCAAGTTGTAGAATGTAACAGCAGGGAAGCTATGTTGGGAATGGATATAACACCAGTTGCACCACAGCTCTCGTGTGTTGTGCACAGTTCTGATCACCAAATTATAAGATAGATGTGATCCATCGGCGAACAAACAGATTCGCACCAGAAATGTTATGTTCGGGCAGTGAGGAAAGGTTGGATAGGCTGAAGCTCTTTTCTTTGGAGCGCAGATGCTTGAAGAGCGTTTTCATGGAGTTGTATAAAATTCTGAAGGGATCAAAGCAGCATGGAAAGGACAGACGTACTTCCATTATCACAGAGAGGTTAAAACCAGCAAGGTCAGAAATTCCAGGGCATTGGGTCGAAGAATAACAGGAGAGTTGAGAAGATTTTTTTGTTCCACCTGGAGAGTCAGATTCTGGAACTCACTGCATGAAAAAAGTGGTGAAGGCAGAAATCTATATCAAATTAAGAAGTGCATGGATATACACTGAAGTGTAATAGCCCCTACATGAGATTATTTCTTTCTCAGTGGCCCTGATAGAATTGACCAAATGGCCTCCTGCTGAGATGAACTTTTCAATGAATCTACAATCCCTGACCAAGGCTTTGTCTCCTTTATGTCCCAGATATGCTTATCCACATTCCCTCTCAGTTGTATGTCCAGAAAAGACTTCCTCACAGCTCCCTCAACACGACAAGCCAACTCACTGCATCACAGAAGTGGCACAGAGCCGGAGGAGGGTCTGCACTGACTCGTTAAAAGAATTCCAGACTCTCTCTTCACCGGCAACATCGCTAATTGCTGTTGACTTTTTCATTAGCTTCCTTGGTTTTAGCTTCAATGACCTCACCCCCCTCCAGAGATGCTCAGTCGGCTTTTCCCATGATTTCACTGGTAAAGCTTCCAAATTTGTGCAAGGTCAAGCCAAGTCTTTAATTCTGACAGACAGTGACCGAGACACTGTCGAGGTGAGGTAGCTCTCTCCTCCAGCTACTCAGATCCCTGGCCTTGCGAAGCCAATTCCAGATTCCTCTTTACAATGAGCACTCACTTCCACAAATACCTCTGGCCCTCCTTCCAAAATCAATCACTGTTTAGCTCTTCAGTTTGTTAAAATCGTGTGCCCATCTTTACTGCCAACCAACCCTGCCCCATCTCCTGTTCCAACACAGCCTTGTCTCTAATTTCAAGAGGAATTTTCCCCAAATGTGAACTGGCCTTGTATACTCACACACCATTCTACCTCCCAGTACTCTCACACGTCTCTGAGACTCAGGAGTAGCAAAACCCATCTCGGGGGTGCCTTCTCCATTCCGCATCAAAAGCATTACTTCCAACCCTTCCATTCAAAACCCGGTCCACCTTCCTCTCAGTTTTCAAGCCATACAAGCACCGAAGGAACTGGGTGAACTTATACAACTTGCCCAACCTAACAGGCCAGAAAAGATAAGACAGACTGAGTTTGGAATTTGACTCAAGAATTTGGAATCTGATCCACTGTCTGGCAATGGAGATGTATTTCCTCAGAGTTTTCCCTCTAGATTAGTCCACAGATTTCCAGGGGGAATGTAGTTAGCGAGCGAGTGCTGAGTGGAAGGAGACAATGATGTGCAAAATTTGCATTGTAATTGTGCAGGCTCAACTAACCAGTAAACCACACATCACACCTCTCAAAATGAGCCATCTCAAATACTTCATCCTGTCACACAAACAATAATCAAATGGAACTCTAGTGTGAATTCAACCTCACAACTCAAATTATTCAGACTACAGCAGCTTGAAGAATCTAATCCGTGATTCTCCTGGTACAGGAACAAGTCCACTCCATATGTATTAATATCTCTGTAACCTTCAACCTAGTCACCAACATACACATATCCAGCAAACATCCTCTTCTCTGCAAAAGGGAACATATTTTACTACTCTCTTAATATCTGTTGAGTTTGAATCAATGTTGCCTATTGAAACAGATGACTAGATGATATCAGAATCCTGCTTCTCAATCCTCTCTCTAATGAAGAAATATTCAGTTCCTTTAAGAGATAGTAGGAACTGCAGATGCTGGAGAATCTGAGATAACAAGGTGTGGAGCTGGATGAACACAGCAGGTCAAGCAGCATCAGAGGAGCAGAAAGGCTGACGTTTTGGGCCTAGACACTTCTTCAGAAATGGGCGAGGAGAAGGGGGAAAATCTCCCCTCTCCCTACCGCATCCCAAAACCAGCCCAGCTCGTCCCCGCCTCCCCAACCTGTCCTTCCTCCCACCTATCCCCTCCTCCCACCTCAAGCCCCACCCCCATCTCGTACCTACTAACCTTATCCTGCCCCCTTGACCTGTCCGTCCTCCCTGGACTGACCTATCTCCTCCCTATCTCCCCACCTACACTCACCTTTACTGGCTCCATTCCTGCCTCTTTGACCAGTTTGTCTCCTCTCCACCTATCTTCTGCTCTATCCATCTTCTATCTGCCTCCCCCTCTCTCCCAATATATTTCAGATCCCCCTTCTTCAGAAATGGGGGGAGGGGAAGGGTCTAGGCCCGAAAAGTCAGCCTTCCTGCTCCTCTGATGCTGCTTGTTCAGTTCCTTTAATCTGGTTTTCTCATGCAAGATTATTTACGTGGTCTTTTTGATGGCTGTCTTCCAATCAATGTTTCAAAATCCTTTTTTTCCTGACTGAACGAGTAATAACTCAAATTTTAATAATGTCCAGTGCAGACTATTTTTTGGGTGGGAGAATGTATATACTCAGCCTAAGTTCCAATTCAAAAAATAAACACACAAACCTACTGAGATAACAAGGCGTGGAGCTGGATGAACACAGCAGGTCAAGCAGCATCATAGGAGCAGGAAAACTTGACGTTTCTGGCCTCAACCCTTCATCAGAAAAATCACAAATCTACTCTTTAAAAATTTATCCCCATGCAAATGGCAGGGAAAGCAATATTAAATACCGAGATCGAATATCCTGCCAAGTTACTTACAGATATCTGTCAGTTTGTAGCACATTGCCAATTCAATTCCCTTAAGTAAAAGAGAACTGGACTCAAACCAGCACTTATAAATGGCCTCAATACTGAACAAAAAAAAGAGGGACACAGAAGTCATCATTTAGTACAAATTTTAAATGTAAAATAGAAATTGGGATTTTCCATTTCATGCATGCATCAAATATTTGGCAAAATCAACAGGACCAAATTAACTCTCTTCGTTCAACTTGGTTGTATGTTTCCAGAGAGGTATCATCTGTTTTACTATTTATGTTTAAGTACATCCAAACCAATCACATTCGCTAAGCAGGAAGCAATGGCTTCCCCTTTAAGAGAACAAATGACAGCAATTCACATTTTATTGGACAGAATTGGCCATTATAGGTATGGAAGAGGTACGATACAACCTTTAACAAAGCCGATCCAATCACACTACAAATGAGTGACGCAGTGCCAAGCTTTTTCTGCCAAGTCAAGTCAACCAGTTGAATAAACAGAACCTCATGACACTCGCTTACATGAGACAGCTCACTAGTGAAGGGAGGAAGGTGGTGGAGTAGTGGTAATGCACTGGACTAGTAATGCAGGCTCTGGGAATATGGGATTAAATCCCACAATGGCAGATGACAAAACCAGAATTCAATAAAATCTGGAATGGAAATGGCAACAACTGTTGTAAACAGCCATCTGATTCACTAGTGCCCTTTAACTATCCTTACCTGGTGTGGCCTACAAGTTGACTCCAGACCCACAGCAGTGTGTGTTTGATGGGTAGAGATGGAGAGATTAGGGCACATTTCAAATCAACCCATTTGAATATGTAATGGCACATTTCTGGTACAGGTAGGACTTGAACCCAGATAACTGGGACACTGTCACTACATAGTCCATATTATGGGCACTTGAACTCAGATGGTCAGGAATTGAACCCCAGTCAACATCCTGAAAGGCAGCTGTGCTCAAGCTGTGGATTATTTCGCCAAAGTTGCAAATGAATAGTTAGTAGTTTTACTGAATGAATGCACTGGTGAATGCCTTAGGTTTGGTCTTTCCCACTAAGTGAGAGTGCTGGAGAAGCTGTAGATAAACATGCGGTAGTTAGGTTGCTGATAACCAATTTAATTTTACTGGAGGATGTTGTAGCTTCAGGAATTGAATGTGTTGTTGCAAATTGAGAGATGTTATATTGTAGGAATGTAAGAAATTGTACCAGATGCCCCCCACCAGCTCATTCCCCCACCATCTTACTGACCCCACTGCTCTCCACTTCCTCATAGATCAAAAGTCTATACACGCCTCAGTGCCTTATCATTTTCTGTCTTAATGATATTTGACAACTGAATATCCACATCCCTTTGGTCGAGACAATTTCAAAAATTCACAACCTTCCCAAAATTCTCCTCTGCACTAAATGCACGGTGGCTCAGTGGTTAGCACTGCTGCCTCACAGCACAAGGGACCTGGGTATGATTCCACCCTCTGGCAGCTGTCTGTGTGGAGTTTGCACATTCTCCCCGTGTCTGCGTGGGATTCCACCGGTTGCTCCGGTTTCTTCCCACAGTCCAAAGATGCGCAAGTTCGGCAGATTGGCCATGCTAAATTGCCCACAATGTCCAGGGATGTGTAGATTAGATGTGTTAGCCATGGGAAATATTGGGTGGGGGGTGGGTCTAAGTGTGGTGCCCTTCAGAGTGTCAGTGTAGACTTGTTGGGCCGAATGGCCTGTTTACACACTGTAGAGATTCTATGATGACAATGAAATGAACAGCTCTCTAATTCTGACACCATGTTCCCCTAGCTGTAGACTCTCTATGCTGTGGAAACATCCTCCCAACATTTTTCCATCAACCCCCTTTCATAAATCATTGTTGACTTTGCTCGATCCACCATGCCCTATTACTGTATCCCTAATAAATAGATTCCAACATTTTCCCTACCATTGATGTCTGGCTAACTGACTTGTTATTCCCAGTTTTATCTCTCCCTCCTTTTTGGCGATGAATACTAATTAATCAATCTATTTGGTTGATGATAGTTGAGGTGAACAGAAGAAGAGAACCACAAAAACATTTGATCCAGGGAGACTGTGTGTTGTAGACAACATGCTTCTGACATTGCAGTGAATTGAGTTCGGATCCCACAAATTTCTGACTCGGAGGCCAGAGAGTTACTAAGTGAAGACTTAATTAGGTATCCTGTTGATTTGAAAATGTGATTACCGACTCTGGCAATATGGGCAACAAGTTACACTTTTCACTTCAACCAAAATACTTTGGGTTCAGGACTCTTGTTCCGAACACAGTATCTAGTTTCAGGAACTTGGCAAAATTCACATTCCATGACGATCATCAAATTAATACAATTTAAAAATCAGCTTTATTGTTAAAAGGTTACCAACGGTCACAGCTTCCCATTTTAGGCTAAGGTGTGGCAGATTTACAACAGAAACGAGGAGGAATGACCTCTCATCAAAAGGATTGTGAATCTGTGGAATTCATTTCCCCAGAGTGCAGTTGAGGCTGGGATATTGAGTAAGTTTAAGGAGGAAACAGACAGATTTTAAATTATTAATGGGTTGAAGGGTTATGGACAGCGGACAGGAAAGCGGAGTCGAGGCCAAGATGAGATCAGCCATGTTTGTATTAAATGGTAGAGCAGGCTGAATTGCCTACACACGTTCCCAGTGGTCCCTATGTCTTTACACAAAATCTGCTGACCACTTTTCATGGGGAGAAAGTGCAGAATGTTCAGAGCGAAGCTGTACCACCCAATGAAGACTGTTCTACAAATTGAGGCTTGTGTGTCACCAAATCACCAAAGCTTTAGTCACACTGACTCAAAACAAATACACTGGCACAAACACGTCAGACCTACATTTTCAGATTTAGCGCATACCATGATGCTGATCATGACTAACACTGGATTCCATTGTAATTACCAATGCTGGACTCCACTGTAAAATTAAAAGCCAATCTTACAAAACAAATCAGTGGCAGCTGACAAAGATAGTGACAGATCCAACATCGATACAATCGAGGCTGACATTTGGGTCCAGCACTGGGTGAGAGCTGCATTGTTGGAGGTGCCATCTTTTGTATGAGGTGTTAAATCAAGCTCAGTCACTCCTCCAATGCTCCGAAGACCCTATGGCACTACGGCCATGCCTGTGTCCAGCCCTTCAGCCAGATCTCCAATCTGTAGAGGCTGCAAGTATATACTGTGCCAAATCATAGACTGCTGCAAGTGGGAGGTTCCCTCCCGAGACGGAGACCAGCACATTAGCTCGGAGTGGGCAAGAGGACAGGAGATCTATCCTATAGCTCCACTAGACACGAGACTACTCCATAGGAGCTCACTGAGGGGCCCGAAACAACAGATCTGTTCCATTCACCAAAATTAAGATCCCTTACTCTGGATACGCAGAGGGGAAAAAAAGACAATGAAAAGAAATGCAGTCGCATTATACACTAGGGAAAAATAAAACTGTATAACCGTCTCATCAATATTCGCAGTCATACAGCAACACAACAGCAGGCTGTCTGTCACTTACCAAGTGATCTCCACCATTCAGGATTTTACATTGCTTCACATACAAGTATGATTGAAAACCTGTGGGATAGGGAGAACAGATTACATAAATCCCAAGTCAATATTACATTGCACAAGATTTTTTAAAAATTTAAACATCAGACCATTTGTAATGATCAATTCAAGACACGGCTAGTACAATTGCAAGAAAGCTGAAACACAGGTGCTAATAACCTGCCTCAGCTTATTTGCATACAACCAATGGGGGATTCAACATCGAGACCTGGAGCTTTCACCAAATTTATCACAAAGCAGAGCAGGTACTGCCAAGTGTGAACATGAAACCTGTGCAGTGTTCACTTGCACAAAGCACAAAGTAATGGATCCTTCCTGGTCCCTGCTGCAGCTGAGCAGTCAGCTCACTCTGGCCCACTGCCAGGATCAGTCAGTCAGTCATTCAGAAAAAAAAAGTGTACATTCACAACTTTCTTTACCTATTTATAGCAGAGACCATTACAAAGAATCAGTGGCTGGAATGTCCTTTAACATCACCTTTTCTAGGCGTGGCCAGTTTCTTTCTTTTAACAAAATACGTGATTGCATTTTGTCCTTTCTTGTTGCATCTAAATGATACCAATAAAACATATGGTGGCAAACATGTACCGAAAGGCGAACGTGGTGTTATGAGATGGCAGACTGCGGCATGTTCGAGTGCTATTAATCCAATTTCTTTCTTTCTTGCGCTAAATCTATTTTGCCTGACAGGGATTCAGCAATTCAACAAGTTTTCTGCAATTGAGATGCGTGATTTTGGATTTTGCTTTGTTTTCGCTTAGGTCAGGAATAAAGTCATAGCTCTTATCAAACTGGAGTCAAACATACAAATAGCACAATGTAAAGACAACGATTAACTTCTTCCCTCTTGCATCAGAGAAGCACAAGTTTCAGGTTCAGGGACAGGGCAGAGACAACTGCTCACAGCTGGGATTTTGCTGAACCTTAGATTTAGTCACAGTCCCTCTTTGCATTGAACCCTAATGATTGCTGCCCCAAGAACTCTGCTGTATACCACCTGGACACTCGAACGGAGGGTCGAACAACTGTTCTCCTCATATTTAAATGTGCCTCCTTCCCCATGGAATCCTTTGTGCAATGAACACTTTCTCCAGGCAGCCCTGGCTGACATTAAAAATGGGGCAATTAACAGATGCAACTGGGACTCTGCACATTGTCAAGCCATCATGCTACTGGGAGCCAAGATTTCAACAGCAACATTTTGAAAGCCGTTCCTTTGAAACTGGGAAGAAAAGAGTCATTGGAAAGAAAATAAAGTCTAATTTGAGAGGTGCCCATCCCCACATCCCACCATACGCGTCGATTTAAGACCCATTTTGGGTTATTTCCATCTGCACTCTGTCTAGGCACCAAACCAGCATCTATAAAACATTTCAATCTCTTCAATTGCTTTTCTTCAAAGCCAAGTTAATTTCCACTAAATGGCAGAATGTTTCACTTTAAGCATTATCTCTACATTAATGCAGATGAGTGAAGATAGAAGCTTACTGGTGGGAAGCAGAGCCAGCACCGGGAGCTTGAAATTGAAAAGAAATAGATTTCTCGACTGAAACCGTACAAATGTTAAAAGAAACGAGGCAAGAAAATTAAAGGCTGTTTCAGTGAGTTAAACACCAAGTACAAGCAGATCACACTCTAAAAAAGGATTTGCTCAAAATAGGCAGGATACCTGAGAATAGGCTGGGAAATGCAAAGTCAGATATTGGCAGAAAGAGCTTTCCTTTCACAGGGGAGTGTAATCGAGGACTAAAATGTCATGCTTCTCACTGGATCTGATCTCAAATCTGTAAAGTCAGACATTGGCGACACACACACGACCGAGCAAGGCTCAAGATACAGAGAGATGACAACAAAATATTGTCTGAAAAAAAATCTGTCCCACAGCATCAGCCTAATTATAGATTTCTCTCCAATTAAGATAGAAAGCTGGAATGTTGCAATACAGACACCACCATAAAACAAACTGCATGCAAAAGCAATTAGAGAATTTTCCCCCATCTCATCTCCCAATCAGCTATAAAGCTCCCATTGCACCAAGTGCAGCAGGCAGAATAAATTCCCCATGGGATATCTGCAGTGCATTTCATTTTGAGGCTCATTCATTGACTAATTCAGCATTGCTCTATGTAATACTGTGGTTTGGTTACAGAGGACACGGAACCCTGGTAAACGGTTGAAATTAAGGCTGGCCGTTGGCGACTGTCTTTTTAAAAGGGCAAAAAACAATCAACTTCTGAAAACACGATGTACAGAAAAGTACAAGAATCTGGAACAAAATCATGCAAGTTTCAACAAGAACAATTTCCAGTGTAAGAAAGCAATACTGGAACGATTTATTGGATAGCAATTTATGAGAGGCCATATTTTGTTAGAAGGAAGACCCATAGGATATTAGTCCAAGCACTTGAAAACAGACTTTAATTTAAAATAGCTTCTCTGTCAGCTACTACTTTACACTTTCGCTAATGGGATTTTTTTAAAAAAATGCTGTAGAACATTTTGAGAAAAAAAAAGCCCCGAGCCTGCAGCATTTGTCACGGGTGTCCGTCTTCTTAATGCCTAATGATGGTGACATAAAAGGTGCTTATGTTGCACAATATTCGAAAATTATATTGGTAAGATTTATTGCGTAGTAGCTGCGCTTGGATTTTGTGACATCTGTAATGTATTATAAAGCTGCAACCTAGCCTCAGGAATCAGGAACTGGCTACTAGCATCACATTTTCTCACTTTTGTTTGATTATAACACTATAATTCATCATATGAAGAAGCAAAGTTGTAGCTGGGAACGAGGAGCGTGGACGCAGAAATTTTGCGAGGCAGAAAAAGGCCACACTGTTTCCTTCTATCATCTTGGTCAGAAGCCTTTTCTATTAGGCCACGCAAATGCCATTCTGCTGCATAAAATGTACAAGCAGAAGCAGGCCATTGAGCCCATCAAGACTACTCCACCATTCAATGAGATCGTGGCTGATCTGGTAATCCTCTACTCCACTTTCCTGTCTTTCCCCCATAATGTTGGACTCCATTACTGGTTAAAAATCTGTACCTCTCAGTCTTGAAAACACTCAGAGGTCCAGTCTCAACAGCCCCCTGCAGGGGGTCTTATATAACACAGCAATAAAAGGGCTGTGACCGATCAGTCAATTTATCTCCTTCAACCAGTTGTCAACAGACCCAGACATGAGGCAACGATAACCCTCAGGCTCTGGCAGAACCCAAACCACATGCACCTGTTCGAACTAAGAATGTTGTGCTCTTCAAATGCCACACATCAAACTGCTCTCATACTGTCGCTCAAAAAATGTTGTTTCCTAACGACATAAAAGAAATGGAGGCAGGGTTAGGTCAACAGACCTTCGATCTTGGCTGATCTGAATTTGACCTGAATGTCTAGACAATCCCAGGCAATCAAAATTCAGTCCAACTCAAAACATATTGACTGATCCAGCCTCCGTTGCACACACACTGGAGAACGAAATTTCAATGACTATCAACTGTCTGCCAAAAGAGATTTCCTCCTCATCTCCATCTTAAATGGGGGATTCCATATTTTCAAACTATATCTCCCCCACCTCCCCAAGTTTGAGCATCTGAGGAAAGGCACTGAAAAAGTCATCACCCACCTAAGGGACTAACCCTGTTTCTCCCCGTCTCTCGCCCCACAGATGCTGCCTGATTCATTGAATATTTCTGGTATTTTGTGTTTGCATTTTAGACCCGATTCCTCCCAAACTGCACAACGTCGCGGTCCCCTGGCAATTTTAAAATTGCAAGAGCAAAACTGAGGAGCTTTAAACGTTTCGAGATGCAACGAAATTGATTGCACAATTTCCTGCTGTCCTGCTATTAAACAGTAACAGGCCATTTGGGCCCAACTGCTCTATGTTGTTGCTTAAACTCCGCATGGGCCTCCTCCCACACCACAGCTCACCCTATCAACATACCCTTATTAAACCAGATAGCTTTGCTTGTTTAATTCATTGCTTTCTGCTTGGTGTCTGTTTCAGCCAAGGCTGCAAGTACAGAGGTCTGACTGCTGATGTGCAACATGCCCTGGATGCACAACAACATTTGCACCAACAATTAATGAGTGCAGTGGTGCTGCAGCAGTAGAAGGTGTCTGTTGTTTCACTCTTGCAGTTGATACCAGCTGTCACCTTGTAGCATAGCGGCTCAGGCAATCATTGGTCGCCACAGTCTGTAATGAAGCAAGCAGTTAAACTGAAGTCAGGATGATCACCGCTGCCAAGCCTGGAGACGTCAGATGAGAAATAAATGTACTGTAGCATCTCCTTGTTTTGTGGATTATACTGGGTTTGAAGGTTACCTGCAGAGGCACTGTATTTTCGGGTATTTGAGACACAATAGTGACAGCAGCATGAGGATTTTCGTTTCCTGTTGAGCACTGAGCAGTGTTTTCATACTTTCTGGTTTTTGTGGTAAACAGCAACAGGCAAAACCAGTTCCTTAAGACTTGCACATTTTCTTGTATTTGTCCATTTCTTTGCTTTTTTTAAAAACATAAAACTTGTCCAATGCAGTCCCTGATTTGGCACAAAAACCCCCCAGAGAAACTGCTGGAGAAACAGCAGGTTTGGAAGCCTCCGTGGAGAGAGAGCAGAGGTAAGGTTTTCGGTTGTGAAGAAGTGTCATTGGATCCGAAGCGTTAACTCTGTTTTTCTCTCTCCACAGATGCTGCCAGACCTGCTGAGTTTCTCCAGCAATTTCTGCCCTGTTTTTATCAGATTTGCAGCATCTGCAGTTCTTTGTGATATTTTAGGTCCCCCGATTTGGGGTGCTCAGTCACTATTTTAGCTTCTGCACTGATAGTTTGCTGCCCGTGTTGGTCAGTGCAATGCATTCCCAGTCTATTTACACATCAAATGTTTGTCATCCTTCATTTATTCTACCACGAAACACAACTCTTGGACATTTATGACTACTGTAGTCTGATTTAGCTCTCTACAACTATGACGCCCTTCTCTGTACAACCCAGGTAATAAGCGAAATTACTTCAACAGCTCAAAGTGTGGGGTACATATTTGCAAGATTTCTCGACAGTGCCTCATATGGACCACCCACAGCTGATTCTCCTCTTAATATTTAGAGAAAAAGAAATGGACACCCATACAGAGGTTCGTGTAAATGTCTCCATTTTGAGTGCATGCCGATATTATTGGAAATCAAATGAGGTTTTCGTGAAGTTGGCAGATATGTTCCTTACCCTCATCTCATTCTACTAAACTCAGTAGTCACTTCCTTACAGAAACAGTCGATTTCAGTACTCTAAATTTTATACCAAATTTTCTTTTATCTCATCTGTATCGAGAGAAAGGCAGACTGTCAGCAAGAAAGGTTTTGGCTTGCTACCTTATTAAGGTCCCTCGAGAACAAAAGTATTTGAAATTTTAAGGCTCCATATGAAAAAGAAATTAAAAGCTCACCTTTAAGCGTGAAATTGTTGTGCTTCCCCTTGTGGTGTCTCATCTCACCAAGTAGAAAACAAATAAATGATGAAGGTACATTTAATAGCTGTCTGGCTGGAACCTTGCTTTCCTTTGAAATGGAGGCCAATTTCTCCATAAAACTCTCGAAATCAAGATCATCTTTCAGATTGAGGATTAAAAAAAGGGTCCTATATTAATTTGTTCCAGCTTCTAAATACGCAGACAGCAGCAACCAACTCTCTGCTCATTGAATTGAGAAGGTCGTGGCGAGCTGCCTTCTTGAACCCCTCCAGTCCATGCGCTGTAGGTAGACCCACATTGCATTTGGAGAGGGAATTCCAGGATTTTGACCCAGCAACACTCAAGGAATGACGATATATTTCCAAGTCAGGATGGGGTGTGGTTTGGAGGGGAACGTCTGTGGTCTTCCCATCTAATTGTTGCCCTTGTCTTTTTAAATGGAAGTAGCCATGCGTTTGGGAAGTGGTGTCTAAAAATCTTTGGTGAACTTCTGTAGTGTGCATCTTGTAGGTGGTACGCACTGCTGCTACGAACATTAATGGTGGAGGGAGTGGATGTGATGCCAATCAAGTGGGCTGCTTTGTCCTGGATGATGTCAAGCTTCTTGAGGTGTTGTTCTTCACAAAATTGATTCCTCATTTGACGCAAACTACCCCATCTCAGCACATTTTCCCTTAACTTCAACCACCACAGGAAAGCCAATCTATTGACCAAGTCTGTTCCAGTTCTGATGCAAACCAACCATTAACTATAGAATGCCTAACAAGATAAATAAGTGTGATAAGTTGCAGCTTCTAGTTAATACGTCCCCTACCTTAACACATTTCCTAATAACCAGAATGAAAACACTGGATCCATTTTGCTTTTACCTGTTAAAGGTAAGTATGCTTTTACCAACCTTATTCCTCTCATCTCCTTGAATATCTTCAACTATCTTGTTTAGCATGCTTGCCTTCATTGTTCAGTCCTTTGAGTTTAGAAACAAAAACAGAAGTTGCTGGAAAAGCTCAGCAGATCTGGGAGCATCAGCTCTGAGGAAGGGTCACCAGACCTGAAATGTTACCTCTGACTTCTCCTCACAGATGTTGCCAGACCTACTGAGCTTTTCCAGCAACTTCTGTTTTTTGTTTCTGATTAACAGCTTCCGCAGTTCTTTTGGTTTTTATTCTGAATACCCAGGATGTTTCGATTTTTCTCGGAGTATAGGATCTTGGAAGTTATGTTGAAGTTGTACAGGGCATTGGTGAGGCCTCTTCTGGAGTACCATGTTCAGTTCTGGTCACCTTTTTATAGGAAGGATATTACCAAGCTAGAGAGGGTTCAGAAGAGATTAACCAAGATGTTACCAGGGCTGGAGGGTTTGAGTTATAAGGAGAAACTGGATAGGCTGGGGCTTTTTTCACTGGAGCATGGGAGGTTGAGAGGTGACCTAACAGATATTTACGAAATCATGAGGGATATAGATAGGGTTAATGGTAGGTGTCTTTTCCCTGGGACGGGGGTATTTTTAAGATGTGAGGAGAGAGATTTAAAAAAGACATGAGGGGTAAATTTTTTACACTGGTGGTTCGCATGTGGAATGAACTTCCTAAGGAAGTGGTGGATGCGGGTACAATTACAAAGTTTAAAAGATTCTTGGATGAATACATGAATAGGAAAGGTTTGGAGGGATATGGGCCAGGAGTAGGCAGGTGGGACATGAACCCAAGATCACGGTTGAGGCCGTCTTCCCGGGTATGGAACACCACCCACCATGTACATGGCAGATACTCGTGTGTCTCAGCCAATGCTGTCTATCTGATACGCTGCAGGCAGGGATGCCCCGAGGCATGGTGTATTGGCGAGACCAGGTAGACGCTCCGACAACGGATGAATGAACACTGCGCAACAATCGCCAGACAGGGATGTCCTGGGGAACACTTCAGCGATCAAGGGCATTCAGCCTCCAATCTGCAGGTAAACGTCCTCCAAGGCGGACTTCGAGATACACAAAAACGCACAATCGCCAAGCTGAAAGTGACAGCCAAGCTCTGTTCCCATGAAGACGGCCTTAACCGTGATCTTGGGTTCATGTCGCGCTAAAGGTGACCCCACCACACTTCTGTATCTGTAAAATCTTCCTTACTGTCCTGTTTTGAACCATCACCTTGATAAATTGTTATGATCTCTCTACCTTAATCAGTTTGTATAATTCTGAAATCAGCATGCGATTCTAGTCATTTAGTTTGCCTCCAGCACCACTTTATTTTTGATTGTTTGTAATTATCTCTCTGCCTCACTTAATCGGATTATAGGTCATCCCTTCGCTGGTTATTCGGCTGTTGACGCTTTACTCACCGTCTAACACTTCTGGTCACCTGCAGAGACTTACCATCTGACACTCCACTCACACCATTGGTATCATCTTTTGATCTCTCTGCCCTTGATCTCATCATCTATAAACTCTGGGTCTGTGTGCTCTGCTCTCTCACTGTGCCTCACAAAGGGGCTCTGAAAGCTTGTGTGATTTCAGATAAACCTGTTGGACTATAACCTGGTGTCTTGTGACTTCTGACTTTTTTCTATAATGTGATGCTCAGGACCGCATCAGGTTTAACAAGTGTTTTATAGTTTAACACCACCTCCTTGCCAAATAAAAAACTGAAAAAACTGCAGATGCTATAAATCAGGAACAAAAACAGAAGTTGCTGGAAAGGCTCAGCAGGTCTGGCAGCAACTGTGAAGGAAAAAAGTCACAGTTAGCGTGTTGGGTCCGGTGATCTTTCCTCAGAGTACTGTGTTTTATAGTTTAAGAATTGTTCTCTCTGCCCTTATTAATAAAGCCATGAACACTGTATGTTTTATTCACTGCTCCCTCTGTTTGCCACCTTCAATGATCTGTGCACATGCACTAAAGTCCCTCTGCTCCTGTACCCACTTCAAGTTTTTGCTCACTATTTTATATGTTGTCTTTCAATGTTCTTCTGACCAAAGAGCATCACCTGACACTTTATTGAGGAAGACCTGCCATTGCTTACCTGAGCTAGCACAGAGGTGACAGCCATCCCACTGCAACATGGCTGACTCTTTCCTGCTTTCTAAAACAGCCTCATGAAACACTATTGTATCAAACCTGAGGGTGGCCAGGGATAGATAAGAGACGTAAACCTTTCAGTGATATTTGACTAGTCGGACGTGCTTGAGCTAAACGGGCAAAGTTCCTCACTGTGCAAAGTCTTTCCATTTTCTCGCTCACACTTCCTCTCCACGTCCCTTCACGGCAGCTCCACATCTAGCACGCTCAAGGTCTAACAGGGGGAGGGGGTGGGGGTTTGGGGGCAGCCAGGTTTTTAGGTGCATGAAGCCAAATACAAGCAATTCAGACAGCTTGGATGATAAATGCCTAGCAGGGCGCACTGGGCAAGTTAGAAAGGCACATCCCTTACACCCCAGATGGAAAAAACACAATTTAAAGGTTCAATGGGGCATCAAGCCAGGAGCTTGTTCACCAGTTCAGCCATAACGCACTGGCGCAGCACATTTTTCCATCGGCTTGAACTCTATCCCTTTGGACTGCAATCTTGTTCTGGACGTTGCAGGGCAGTGGCGAGTGAGGCAGGAGACCACAAGCTATCATGAAGCTTCAATTGTACAAGAAATCACCAACTTCCAGATATTACAAAAGTTACAGGCCATCATTTTAACTTGGAGTAATTAATATGTGTATGGTAGATTCTGGCATGCAATCATACAATTGGCTTTACTCTGTACACCACTGTGCTGTTCATCCAATGACATTAAGTTTAATGAGGTGGTGACAAGTACATATAAACCTTCATAACAGCATTGAACTCTATATTTTATAGCTCCCAAACACCCATCAGAAAGACTCACACTTACCCATGTAATTATTAATGATGCACTGTCTCACTGAGGAGTTATTTTTACACATCGATTCTTCAGCCAGACATATGCCTTTATTGTGCAATGGAACATGTTGCAAATTAGCAAATACTTTGCCATTTCCAATAACGATGCAATTTCTTTCAAGTGATGCAGATGGCAAAATAAAAAAAATTTGCAGAAAACCGATTTGGAATAAGACGATTAGTTGCCCCGATGACCGAGCACCAAGTGCATTAAGTTGCTACGTTGCAAACAGGAGATTGGAATTCTGTTGTATGCCTGAAACGCCCCCTGAATTCTCAGTGTTCTCATGGCCTCGGACAATGATTGGCATTGAGCTGAAGCACTCGCATTGTGAGGCTGGATGGTAACGCGGCAGGGAACTGAAAACAGAAGGTTCAGTCAACTGCTCTCACTCTTACTGTAGCTGGAGAACGTCATGGTCAGAGCCTGGCGCAAAGAAGCTTCATTAAAAAATCACTGTGCACCTCAAATTGCACGATAGGCTGAGTGAGTGAGTGTGAAAGCTTGTTAAAATATAAATCCGAGTCATTTACTGTCTCTCCCCACTAGCTCAGATCTCCATAGGACAAAGAGGCAGATGGTGGCCATTCAGCTCATCAAGTCTGTACTGGCCCTCTGAAGGAACAATTTGCCACTGCCCTCTCCTGTGCCTCTGCAAACCTTTGCTCTGATTCTCTTTTGAAAGACTCAATTGAGCTTGACTCCACCATGCTCTCAGGCAGTTAATTCCAGTTTGATATACAGACTGAGTGAAAAAAAAACTGTCCTTCATACCACAGCAGCTTCTTTCCCCATTTGCATCAATCCTGTGCCCTCTGGTTATTGACACTATCAATGATGGAAACAGTCTCTCCCGGTCTAAATTCCTCATGAATTTAAATACCTCTACCCTCAGCCTTCTCTTCATAACTCATTTCATTTCATTTGGTTTCAAGAAATATCTGAAGGCACTGAATTTTGAAAGGCTATGGGCCTAGACAACAGCCTGGCAACAGTACTGAGGCCTTACAGCACCCGCACCCCCCACCCCCGCACCTCACAGCCAAGCTGTTCCAGTACAGATACAACACTGGCATCTACCCAGCAGTGTGGAAAATTGCTTAGGAATATCCTGTATACAAAATGCAGGAATCTAGCCAAATACCACCCCATCAGTCGACACTCAGTCTTAAATTGACATAAGGTGTCTTCACCAGTGATACCAAGCAGCACTTACTACGTACCAATCTGCTCGGTGATCCTCAGTTCGAGTTCCAACAAGGTCACTGTCTGTCATCCTCATTACAGCCTTCAGCTAAGTACCAAAAAAAAAATGAGCTTGAGTTGAGGTAAGGGGAGAATGACTGCCCTCAACATCAAGACCTCATTTGACAGAATGTTATGTCAAGGAGCCCTAGCTAAACCAAAGTCAATAGGAAATGGAGGTGAGGGAGACACCCACCCATACCTAGCACAAAGTAAGACGGTTGCGATTGTTGGAGATGTATTGTTTTAGTCCCAGGATATCACAACAAGATTTCCCCGAGGTAGTGTCCAAGGCCCAATGTTCTCCAGTGTGGGATCAGACTAGGGATACTCACTGATGGCTGAACAGTGCTCAGCACCATGCCCTATTTCCCAGAACTGAAGCGGTCCATATCAATGCAGCAAGGCCTAGACAACATCCAGGCTTGGGCTGGTAACTGACAAGATTTGTACCATACGAGTGCCTGGCAATGATCATTTCCAACAAAAGAGAATGTAACCATTGCCTCTTAAGGGTCAATGCAACTACTATCACCAATCTCCCACAACTAATTTAATGGGCGGCACAGTGGCTCAGTGGTTAGCTCTGCTGCCTCAGTCAGCACTGCTGCCTCACAGCGCCAGGAACCTGGGTTTGATTCCATCCTCGGGTGAGTGTCTGTGTGGAGTTTGCATGTTCTCCCCGTGTCTGCGTGGGTTTGGTCTGGTTTCCTCCCATGGTTCAAACATGTGCAGGCTAGGTGGATTGGCCATGCTAAATTGCCCGAAGTGTTCAGGGATGTGTAGATTAGGTGGGTTATAGGGGAAATAGGTCTAGGTGGGATTGTCTGAGGGTCGGTGTGGACTGGTTGGGCCGCAAGGCCTGTTTCCACACTGTAGGGATTCTATGATCTATGATCTTCTAACAATTTGGGGGGGGTTACAATAAAACTAACTGAACTACCCCTATAAGTACTGTCTCTAAAACAGCAAATCAAAATCTGGGAATTCTGCACAGAACAACTCCCCCGGTGAATCCCAAGAGCCTGTCCACAAGGCACAAGTCAGGAGTGTGATGGAATACTCCCCACTTGCCTGAATGGGTGCAGCCCCAACAACACTCAAGAAGCTTGACACCATCCAGGACAAAGCAGCCCACTTGAGTGGTCACCTATCTACCACCTTTAACGTTAACTGCATTGGTGCTGAATGCACAGTGGCAGCAGTGTGTACCATTTAAAAGAGTCACTGCAGCAACTCATGAAGTCTCCTGCCAACAGAAGCCCTTCTAACCCCATTACGTCTATTATCCAGCAGGACAAGTGTGGTGCTGCCGGTGTGCCTACACCCTGCACACTGTAGCAGTTCAACAATGCAACTCACCATCATCTACTCAACCGCAATAAGGGAGATGGCAATAAATACTGGCCTTGTCAGCTATTTCCACATCCCAAGACAAATGTAAGAAGTACCCAACCTCTTCAAATTTTCTACATCACCGAAGTTTCTCATCCTTGGAACCACGCTCATGAACCTTTTCTGCACATTCTCTGTTGCCTTCACATCGTTCCTCAGGGCAATTCCCACAGCTTGACGCAATACTCCAGCTGAGGGTAAATAAGTGGCCTGAACAGGTTTAACATAACATCCATTCTGATGAAGGGTCACCGGACTCAAAACATTAACTCGCCACAGATGCTGCTGGACCTGCTGAGTTTCTCCAGCAATTTCTGTCTTTGTTTTGGGTTTCCAGCGTCTGCAGTTCTTTGTTTTATTTAATGTAACATCCTCGCTTTTGTACTCCATGCCCCTATTGAAACAGTGTGCAATACTATATGCTGCGTCTCACGCTCTCAAACATCTTTTAAGGTTTATGCTCTCATCCATTTCTTCCTGCACCTCTTGTGCCCTTTACTTTATGTTCACTCCAGCTCTCCCTACTGAAATAAATCAATTTACCCTTTTCTGCATTAAGTTTCATCTGTCACTTAGCCACCCATTCCACCTTTCATGTTTGATTCTATCTTACTTACAGTTCACAACATTTAAGCTTCACATCATTTACAAATACTCAATTATGTACACCAAGATTGTGTTCATTAATATATCAAGAATAGCAGTGGTCCCAATACTGAGCCCTGGGAAGCTCCACTATAAAACCTTCGTCCAGTCCCACAAAAACATCCATTATCCATGAATGTTTCCCGTCACTCAGTTGATCAATTTCTTATCCATGTTATGACTGCCCCTTTTATTTTCATGACCTCTAACCTTGCTCAAAAGCTGGCTGGGTGACTCTACATCAAAATTCCTTCTTGTAGATCACAACAGCAGCAGTACACTCCAGCAAGTGGGTTGAACACAATTCTCTCTTAACCAATCTGCACTGGTTTTATTTAAACTGACCTGCATTTGCCCAGGAGAGGATTAATTTTGGAATGGATGGGGACTAACAGGCGGGCAATGCCTATTGCTGGACAAAGACCTTGTTTCCCCAGGAGCGTAGGGTAGTTGGTGTGCCATGGCAATGTCCCCCCCCAACTCCCTCATTTAAAAAAAAACTCTTTCACAGGCTTCTTCAATTCTCTCAAAATGATGTTTGGGACCTGAAACATCAGGGTGCACCTGGATAATGCCAGCAGTGAAGAGTGTGAATGACACACCATTATCACTGTCCACTCGTTCTAGTGATATCACTGCTCTGAGTGAGACACGGTGGGCAGGAAAAGGGCAGTGAAAGGAACAAGGTGGAAAAGTTCCTCAGGAGAACTAAGGCTGTGTCCATAGGCTTTGCCTTCAAAAAAGCACACACAACGAGGTGACTGTCTCAGTGAGGTCCCTCATGATCCTTCAGCTCATTCTAACCCAGAAGCAGAGCACCACAATCATCAATGTTTAGGCCAACCCTAGAGACAACGAATGAGGTCAAAGAACCTTGGCACGTGGCCTGTTTTGACCCGACAAAGGTCTACAGTCTGTCAAGTGGGGGGTTTGATGGAGATTCCTCCTCAATTGCCTGAACTCACCTCTATCTGCTGCATGACCTTTGACCTTGATGAATGGATTCCCCTCAGAGCCAATACATACGTGTAAAGTGGGGTTGAGCAAGTCTGTGTCATCATATCCATGTTCTTCTCCATCTTCTGAGTGGCATCATTCCACCCCATACCCATGAAGTGACTGGATGAGCAGTAAACTATTTGACCTGCGGCACTTCCAGTACTGAATCACCGCCATCCACAAGTTGCAGGGTGCAGATGATTCTTGTCTGTGCACACCTCCAGGCGCTGAGCTCCAAACCATCAGCAATGCACTCATGGAGAATAATGAAGAATGGGTTTTAGGTGAAACATCTGAAAGACAATGGTTCTCTATCTGCCTGCTCCTGCCACACAATGCCATTGTAGCTCCGGGGCCTCTTGCAGCACTGTGGTAGTGTCCCTACCTCTGAGCCAAGATGCTCAGGTTCAAGTCCCACCTGATTCAGAGATGTGTAACAACACGTCTGAACAGGTTCATTCACAACTACCTCAGAATAGGAACTGGGTTCCTTGGCATTGAGCTGTTGGCTTCTGGACAGAGAAAGGGTCCAAAGGGGTAAGATGGAAGCTGGTGTTTGCGCTAAACTATAGATTTATAATACAACCTTCATAAATCTCTGGAAATCTTCTACTGCCTAACTCAACATCTGCCCACAAACACTAACATTAATCTTGTTTGCCTTACACCCCAGGGGCATGGCAGCATTGTTATGTACAAAGTTTAGGTATAGGTTGACTGATCCATGATTTAGGAACACTCCCACCCCACCATATGCACAGGGATACTGGTGGAACTGAACCAGTTTCCAGTCAGGGTACAGCTATTCACAAACTTTGGACAACAGCTTGTCTTAAAGCAGAGACAGGATCACCCCAGTCATGAGCAACAGAACCAGGCCATCAGGTTTCATCTCTGAGCCAAGTCTGTTGCTTATTCATCAACACCTCGTATTGAGTGTACCTGGTTCAGGGATTGGATGACTTAAATCAATCACAAAGAATTTAAACCACCAATGTAACACTCTGCTGTCCCCTCAATTCTGAAGAAGCGCAGTATCAGCCCTCTTTTATCCTCAGTCCATCTACAGACCAAGCTGACATCAACATATTGAGGTAGTTCCTGCTCCTATGATGCTGCTTGACCTGCTGTGTTCATCCAGCCCCATGCTTGTTATCTCGGATTCTCCAGCATCTGCAGTACCTTTTATCTCTGAGTCGTTATATCAGGGTGCTTTCACATCGCGAGACAGTAAAGACTGCAGATGCTAGAAGCCAGAGTCAAGAAACGTAGAGCTGGACAAACACAGCAAGTCAAAACCAACGTTTTGGACCAAAACGTTGACTTTCCTGCTCCTCTGATGTTTTCACATCAGTTCAGCCATCTAGAGATAATGAAAGGAGCTCTGGAATGACAATAGCATTAAAAGGAATGTATCCATTTATTTCAGACCAGGGAACATTAGCAGTACATGATACAATTGTCAGCCTGATGTAACAAAGTTGCAATTAACAAATCCCATGGTGCGCTTAGGCACATTGTGAGCTTTCTGGGAGAGGATTTGTTGCATTGGTCTCTGGGAAGGGAATCCAGACTGTTCATTACTTGCCTAGTATCCAAGAGTTCTATGCATGTATCCCAATTTATGTTTGCGATGCAACAGGAAGAATCTTGCAATAAGAACATTGTTAGCAATGATAGTCGAGTATTCTCTGTGTGTATTGGCAACAGTACTGGACTCAATGGGGCAAAACCCACAGACAGTAGCTAGGAAGCTGGTTCTAAAAGTGGTTGAATTTGTGGTTAGTTGTTTAGGACTTCATAGAGTCTTTAAGCATTCCTGTCAGGTCACTTTGTCTCCAGTATGCAATCCAACAAGAGGAGCCTAATTCAATTTAGCAGATGTTGTTGCTTTGGTCAAAGTGAGTTTGTTCCCAACATCCATTTCAAATTTGAGAGCTACAGTAACTGAGGTTACAGCGATATTAAAGGATAATGCAATGAACATGAAATTACAGAAGCAGGGACGACTCCTGGAGGAAGGCTGGAATTTGCCTGTTAAAATGGGAGAAGGAGTAGACTTTGTAAAGCTGATCAGCATGCCCAGCAGTACAATTCGTTAACCCATTTGGGTGTACTTCAGTGTGCTGAGAACTGGCAGACCCAATTGGCGGTCCACAATCTCACCCTCACTCAGAAGCTGCATCACTTTCTGCCTAATAATAACACAGCCCGAGGAAAAGGATTTGAAAAAAAACATGACCGGCACTTGCAGTGAGATGCCTTACTTCAGCAATTTCTGGCCCATGAACTTCACAGAATGCAACCAGGCAAAATGCTGATATTGACAGGCCCAAAAACACACGCGTACCAATCTCTCCACCGTAAAAAGGAACCGACGCCATCAAGAGATCCGTGCTCGTGTTGTGAAAATTTCCCACAAATTGCTAGTCTGCACTGTTTGTAAATGTGAAGTAGAATGTAGACTGAGGCTTCGTCTTTCTGAGGAAGACAGTTTCGCTGAAGAATCCAAGTCATAATGCCCCCGATTTCAAACATCCAGTCATTGGCTTTTAACCAAAAACACAGCCCGTTGCGATTATCTGGAATGCGTTGTCTCAATTAACAGATTCAGCAGCAGCTTTCAAAAGCAAGCTGGATAGATATCAGCGAAACGGATATTTATCGGGCTGCTGGGGGGGCGGGGGCGGGGTGGGGGATTGTGGTGGTAGGGAGGGGAAGGAGCAGCTGAGTGGGTATATTGGACTAGCTCTTTCAATGTGCTAGCACAGGCAGTGTAAGCCGCAAGGCCTCTTCCTGTGCTACATGATTTGATGAACAACTACATTATTTTAATGACTATTTTCAAGATGAACAGATAGCAATGCAAACTCTACATGAAATACAGTTATCACAAGTCAGGCTTTGATGCAATTATGCTCGACCAGTAAAACCAGATCACGGCAAAGATTCCCATAAATCAACTTCACAGTATATTCGCCATAAAAGCTCTCTAAGTGATGCTCCCACTCACATTCTGTCAGGCCAATAACTTGTGTCTGATCCCATTGATTTCAACACTGAATAATTATGACCAGCCAACGAAATGATAAACCAGAAAACAAACAGGTTTACAAAATCATGTGGGTCATAGATAAGGTGAATACCAAATGTCTTTCCCTTTGGCTAGGGATGTTCAAAACTAGAGGGCACACTTTTAAGGTGAGAGGAGAAAGATTTAAAAGGGACCTGAGGGGTAACTTCTTCACACAGAGGGTGGCTCATGTGTGGAATGAACTGCCAGAGGGAGTGGTAAATGTAGGTTCTTTATTCATTCAGGGGAATGAGGGCATCGCTGGCTAGGCCAGCATTTATTGCCCATCCCTAATTGCCCAGAAGGCAGTTAAGAGTCAACCACATTGCTGTGGGTCTGGAGTCATATGTAGGCCAGACCAGATAAGGATAGCTGTTTCTTTCCCTTACGGGCATTAGTGAACCAGATGGGTTTTTCCCGACAATCGACAATGGATTCGTGGTCATCGTTAGATTCTTAATTCCAGATATTTTTATCAAATTCAAATTCCACCATCTGTCGTGGCGGGATTGGAACCCAGGTCCCCAGAACATCGTCTGGGTCTCTGGATTAACAGTCCAGTGATAATACCACTAGGCCATTACCTCCCCCTGTTACAATACTTAAAAAACATTTCGTCGGGTGCATGAATTGGAAAGATTTAGAGGAAAACGGGCCAAACACAGGAAAATGGGACTAGTTTAGCTTGGAAACTTGGCCAGCATGGCCAAGTTGGACTGAAGGGTCTGATTCCATGCTGTATGGCTCTGACTCTAAGCCTCTGCCAAATCATAGAATCTTTCTTAACTGACTCATCAGGATGTTTGTTCTGGAGCAAGAGGTCTATAACACGTTGCAGCTCAGCGCCTGGCTCCAGACAACATTCCCAACTTTTACAGAAAACAAGGAAGAACAAGCATCAATTCTCCAATGAGATTCTATTGGATGTTTGTTGAATATAGCTCACTCAGACTTAGATTTGTTCTATTCACTGGGGGGGTCGCTCCACTTCTTGAATGTTTCATATCCACTCCAACTCTTATCAGCCCAAGCCTGGATATTGTTCAGATCTTGTTGCATTTGAATGTGGGCTACTTCAGTGTTTGAGGAGCCGCGAAAGATGCTGAACATTGTGCAATTATCAGCGAACATCCCCACTTCTGACTTTATGATGGATGGAAGGTCATGGATGAAGCAGCTGAAGATGGTTGGGCTGAGGACACTACCCTGAGGAACTCCTGCAGAGATGTCCTGGAGCTAAGATGACTGACCTTTAACAACCACGGCCATTTTCCTATGTGGCAGGCATGACTCCAACCAGAGGAGAGTTTTCCCCCGATACACATTGATTCCAGTTTTGCTAGGACTCCTTGATGCCACACTCAGTCGAATGCAACCTTGATATCAAGGCCTGTCACTCTTACCTCACCTCTGGAATTCAGCTCGTTTGTCCATGTTAGAACCAAGGCTGTAATGCAATCAGGAGCTGAGAGGCCCTGGCAGAACCCAAACTGGGTGTCACTGAGCAGGTTATTTCAGAGCAGGTGCTGCTTGATAGCACTGTTGATGACACTATGATCGGTAATAGACTGGTGAGGCGGGACTCGGCTGTGTTGGATTTGTCCTGCTTTTTATGTAATTTGGGCAATTTTCTACATTGTCGGGTACATAGCAGTGTTGTAACCGTACTGGAAAAGTCTGACCGAGGAGATGTGGGGTGGGATGCGTAGTTGGGGGGTGTTGGCAAGTTCTGGAGCACAAAGTCTTCAGTACTATTGCTAGAATGCTGTCGAGGCCCACAGACTTTGGAGTATCCAGTGCCTTCAACCATCTCTTGATATCTCATGGAGTGAACTGAATTGGCTGAAAACTGTAATCGTGGGAACCACTGAAGGAGGCCGAGATGGACATCCACTCGGCACTTCTGGCTGAAGATTGCTGTGAATGCTTCAGCCCTATCCTTTGCACTGATGTGCTGGGCTCTTCCATCATTGAGGATGGGGATATTTGTGGAGCCTCCTCCTCCAGTGAGATGTTTAATTGTCCACCACCATTCACGACTGGAAGTGGCAGGACTGCAGAGCTTAGATGTAGTCCATTGGTTGTGGGATCACTTAGCTCTGTCTATCAGTTGCTGCCTTTACTGTTTGGTGTGCAAGTAATCCTGTTTGGTGGCTTCATCAGGTTGACAATTTTTTTTAGGTATGCCTGATGCTGATCCTGGCAAACCCTCCCACATTCTCCATTGATTAAGTGGGCGATATTCCAGGCCATGAGGTTACAGATTATGTTAGAGTGCCTCATGGATACCCAGTCTTGAGTCGCTAGATCTGTGCAAAGTCTGTCCCTTTTATTGCGGTGACAGTGCCACACAACACGATGGAGGTTGTTCTCAATGTGAGGGCGGGAGTTCATCTCCACAAGGACTGTGCGATATTCACTCTTACCAATACTGCCATGGACACATATGACTGCAGCTGGCAGAATGGTATGGATGAGGTCAAGTATGTTTTTCCCTCTTGTTGGTTCCCTCGCCACCTGCCACAGACCCAGTCTAGCAGCTATGTCCTTTAGAACCCGACCAGCTCAATCAGTAGCTCTGCTACTGAGTGGACATTGAAGTTCCCCACCCAGAGTACATTTTGTGCCCTTGCCATCCTCAATGCTTCCTCGAAGTGTTGCTCAACATGTAGGAATACTGATTCATCAGCTGAGGGAGGACAGTATGTGGTAATCAGCCAGAGGTTTCCTTGCCTATGTTTCAGTGGATGCCATAAGACTTCATGGGGTCTGGAGTCAATGTTGAGGACACCCAGAGCAACTCCCTCCCAACTGTGTACCACTGTGCCACCCCCTCTGCTGGGTCTGTCCTGCAGGTGGGACAGGACATATCTAGGGCTGGTGATGGTGCTGTCTGGTCATGATAAAGTAAAAGAAGACCAGGGCATTGACAGAAATCAAGAGGGTGAATCACTCTGGGACCACTTTTGTTCTCAATATGATTTGCCACTTTTACATGGGCATCAGCTATCCAATTTCAGAATTTGTGGCTGACAATAAAAAATGAAGAGATCTGACAAATGGGAAGGAGGGGGAATGCAAGGCAGTCAGACACAGTTTGACAGAATGGCCAGACATAATGGGAGCTGCAGCTCCAAAAGTGGGGAAGGGTCAGGAAAATTGCTGAAGGAAGCAGAAGAAGAGTAAAACCTAGAGTTTCAAATGCACAATTCTCAAAGTGCAGCGAGATAAAGCAATAAAAAGTCTACACCAAGTGGAATGGGACAAATCACTTCTGTGCAGTACTATGGATATTGTCCAACTTTGTAAATGAATCAAGGGAGATTAAAAACAAAGCAAAAGTCACAGAGAAGGAAATTCAACAGAACAGAGGCAGAGGCAAGGTTAAAACATGCATGGAAAAACTGCCTCATGTAAAACAAAAGCTGAGGTGACAAATTCAATTCACTTTAAAACATGATTCATTTTACTAATCACAAATTCGAAGGTATACCGGAAGAACATTCAAAGCAAACAAACAAGTTGATGTATCCGAGATAACAAGCTGCGGGGCTGGATGAACACAGCAGGCCAAGCAGCATCAGAGGAGCAGGAAGGCTGACGTTTCGGGCCTAGACCCTTCTTCAGAAATGGGGGAGGGGAAGGGGAAAGGGGAGGGGAAGAAGACCTGTCTGTCTGTCTGTTTGTCTCCTCTCCACCTATCTTCTCCTCTATCCACCTTCCCCTCTCTCCCTATTTATTTCAGAACCCCCTTCCCCTCCCCCATTTCTGATGAAGGGTCTAGGCCCAAAATGTCAGCCTTCCTGCTCCTCTGATGCTGTTTGGCCTGCTGTGTTCATCCAGCTCTACACCTTGTTATCTCGGCTTCTCCAGCATCTGCAGTTCCTACTATCTCATGTCGATGTATGAATAACCTTTTGTGGTGAGTGTGTTGAAAGTCACACACCATCTTGGGTCTGATTAAAATGTTCAAACTTCCATATGAGCAATGCTGTCAGTGCCTGTGTCCCCAGGGATTGCAGTGGTTCAAGAAGGCAGCTCACCACTGTCTTCCCAAGGACAATCGGAGATGAACAATAAATGGTAGCCTCGCCTACGAGATGTGAGCGTTCAAAAGGGAAAATAATTCACAGAGTCAATGGAGGCTCACAGCAGCCACTACAAAAGATGAGAGAAAGGCTCCATGATTGAGTCAGCGGGGAGCCAAGGAGTAGATTTGACTGAATATTAAAACGTACAGGAACCAAGAAGCTTGAAGCAATCTTTGTTCGGGTTGTCAAATATCAAGTTATGCTGATTACAGAGGTGCTTATTTACCGCCACAGATGAGTGCCTTTATGTCGAAATGGGAGAGACATCATCTTTGAGCTGCCACCTCTGACTGATTTTAATCACGGGGAGAAGCCCACAAAGTACACAGTTTGCAAATCATTCCTCCCACCACCACCCTCAACTCCCCCACCCTTTTCATCCCATGGCATTTATACTCCACTGGTGCGGATTTAAACACCTCACGGCATTCACCCACTGCAGAGTGAAGTAGAAAACACAGATGCACTGAAGATAGGAACAAAGGCTGACAACTGAAGAATCACCAGTTAAAAAAGCACTCTCTGCAGAAAGATCCTGTGGTAATTTGACAGGAACTTCGCTGCCACTAGGCCTGGCACCACTCACGATCTGCAACCAGGCATTCTCAATAAAAGTGGCTATTGCTGTCTATAAGTCCCACAGTGAAACCAACAAAATGAAATTATTACTCATTACCTGGGTGGGAAACAGCTGCAAATGTAACATTCTGTGTTGATGCAATGAATAATCAAGACATTAGGAGAAGGGCCTATGGTGGCAAACTCTGAGGTGGTCTAAATCAATTCTGAGTGGTGTATTTTTGAGCTTCTCTCTCTCCAAAATTGTAAAGACCAAAAACTGCTTATTGGTGCCAAAATGTCTGGGGACAGGAGAATTGTTAAGAAGCTTAGCAAGTCATTCATTCTAGAAATGAAGTGATTCTTTCCTTTCATAACGATACAAAACTTCAACACACTAAGTGTCTTTACTACCAAACAATGTGTCAAAATGTAGGTGCACAACATAAAGAGAGTTTAGAATTAGAGTCAGCCATTCCCTCTCTGAGCAAGCTCAACATGCAAATGTTAGCTGACACAAGGCAGGATTTCACAGGGTCATATGAAATTAGCCACTCTGTTGTAAGGTCGGGGAAAGCTGCCAGAATTCCCACACCCGACTGCAAAGCCGCGAACTCTGCCAGAGAGTGCACGGATAGGGTCAGGCTCGTCTTTAACCGCCATAGCGGTCAGCTAACCCACTGACAGGCGAGTGGATGATGATGATGAGGTAGTGTAGAACTGCTCCAGTGCAATTCACAGCACCATGTGCAGGAGGCTCATTGCGGGGAGTGGAGGGAAAGAAATGTTGTTTCAAGAAGAGTTAGTAAAATCAGGAAAGGAAAGCCCAGCCTCAAAGACGAAGCATCAGTCAGATGCCCCAACAACAACTCTAATGCCCACATGGGGTCTGAGGGATTGAGCGCGTTACACCCTAATGTGGTCAGAACATCAAACATGGCAGCAAAGCACTTGGCCTAATCGCTGCGCCTGATGGGAAACATGCCTTCGCATGGGTCTTTAAAGCAGACTGCACAGTACAATTCACATCAAGAGTTTAGATCCTTGTACCACATGAGGGATCATTTGATCCAATCGATGGAGTTTGAGAATCAATAGCTGGATCCCAGTTCCATAATTGAGCCAGTACTGGCAGACAGAGGAAATTATGTTCCACGATGACCTGGACCGCTCTGGGTGTCGGGCAGGCAGTTTGAGAGTCAGACAGCCTTCACCATTAGTGCTGCCTTGTATCTGATTGCTGTAGACTGATTTCTAACTGATTTGCACCGCTTCTCACAAGCATCCCCTCTGGACTCTTGTCCCAAGAAAGAAGCTCTCCTTCATTCGGCCTGCTACCTGCTCCTAACAGGCTCAATGTAAGTTCGAAGGGCAGCACCTCACCTCTCCACTCGGCACACTACAACCTTCTGGTCTCGCCAAGTGATAAATTCCATCCATTATACATGTACCTGTCACCAGGCCTTCAACAAAAGCCAAGGCAAATGGTGTTATTTTCAGGTGGGAGCTAGGAAGGATTTCTGTCTCGTCTACCTCTTCCACACTAACCACCCCGCAACCACCCCCCTCCCCCCACCCCCGCCCTCCCACCTACACCCTCTCACCACAGCCAGGAATGCAAAACACGATACACGGTGTGGGTGTTCCATTTTACCTTTCCAGCCTTGGAGCAGGGTACGCTCAGCAGCAGATCTGTGTGGAGGAGTAGAGGTTCTTCAGTCAATAACAGAACAGGAGAGCGGCGAATGTGTCAGCTGACTGATAGCCACTTGTGGTGGAACAATTTGACGTAATCAATTCATACCCAAGAAGCAAACAGCAGAAGTCTGAAGCGTGTTTGGTTTAAGTGTGATGTTTCCATCAGCATCTTGTCACTTATACTATCTAGAGGCAATGCTGTCCTGGTTTATAGAATATTTTAAAAGATATGCCAAGGGATACCATCCTCCCTGGTGTGCACCATGAATGGTCAACTCCAGCTACAGGATGTAAAGGAGATGAATTCAAGTCTTAGGCGTAACTTCCCACATCCCATCTGCAATGACCATGTTGTTCAGTTCTGGAGAAAAGAAGCCATTTGCCTCCTTCTTCATCCAGATCAGTCTCTGCCTCCTACCAGCCACCTGAGAGCAATTGCAGTTCTCATGCTTTGAGAAACAAAAAGCTACATGATATTTATTGCCAACAGGTAACAGATTGATACTAAGATCAATTGGACCAATCAAAACCACTGTGTATCTGACTGATGCTTCATCTTTGAGGCTGGGCATTCCTTTCCTGATTTTACTAACTCTTTTTTAAACAACATTTCTTTCTCCCCATTCCCCCCAATGAGCCCCCTGCACGTGGTGCTGTGAATTGCACTGGGGCAGTTCTACACTACCTCATCATCATCATTCACTTGCCTGTCAGTGGGTTAACTCTCCGCTATGGCAGTTAAAGATGAACCTGACCTTACCTGTGCACTATATGAAAACCGAAAGAACTGTGGATGCTGTAAATCAGGAACAAAAACACAAGTTGCTGGAAAAGCTCAGCAGGTCTGGCAGCATCTGTGAAGGAAAAAATTCAGTATTGAGGAAATTCTGAGGAAGGGTCACCAGACCCGAAACGTTAACTCTGATTTTTTTTCTTCACAGATGCTGCCAGACCTGCTGAACCTTTCCAGAAACTTTTGTTTTTGTTCTTTATCCACGCACTCTCTGGCAGAGTTCGCTGCTCTGCCATTGAGTGCGGGAATTGCGCCAACTTTCCCTGATCTGACAACAGTGAGACTTATTTCAAATGATCCTGTTGAAATCCTGCCTTGTGTCAGCTAAAGCTTAACAAACTAACTGACCTGGTCAAGATGTAGGAGCAAAAATAGGCCATTCAGCCCATTGACTGCTCCACCATTCAATGAGATTGTAGCTGATCTGATCAATTTCAACTTCAGTTCCTGCCTTTTCCCCGTAACTTTGGATTCCCTTACTGATTAAAAAACTGCCTCAGCCTTGAACATAATAAACGGCTCACCTTCAACAGCCCTCTGCAGTAAAGAATTCCACAGATTCACTACCCTCTGAGAAGAAATTCCTCCTCATGTCTGGCTTAAATGGGTGACCCCCTTTACTCCAAGGTTATGCTGCCTGGTCCGAGACTCTCCCACAAGGAGAAACAACCCTGTCAAGTCACCCAAAAATCTTGTGTTTCAAGAGGTCAACATTCATTCTCCAAAATTCCAACATTATAGGTCCATCTTACTCTTCATAAGACAGCCTTCCATACCCTGGATCAACCCCGAAAGCCATCCATGTATTGCTTCCACTGACAGTATACATTTCCTCTGATAATTGGCCCAAAAGTGTTTACAATATTTCAGTTGGGGGTCTGTTTGGTGTCATGTATAGTTTGAGCAAAACCTCCCTATCTTTATACTCATTTCCATTAGAAATAAAGGTCAATTATCCCACTTACCTTACCTATATCCCACTGAAATTACATGCTTTTTGTGATTTGTGTTCTGCAGCATTCCGCAGTATTTGTCCATTTAAATAATATTTACCTCTTCTACTCTTCCAGCCAAAAGTACATAACCTCACATTTCCCCACATTACATTCCAGTTACCAAGTTTCTCCTCTCTCACTTATCCTGCTTATATCCCCCAGCAGACTCCATATCATCCTCACCTCTTGCCATCTCACCTACTCTTAAGTCATCCACAAATATGGCTATAGTGCATTCACTCTCCTCATCCAACTCATTCATACATATTGCAAATAATTGTAACCCAGCCCCAATCCCTGTGGCATATCATTAGTCATAGGCTGCCATCTTGAAAATGGCCCCCTTACCTTAACTTTGTTTTCTATTAGTTAGCCAATCCTGTATCCATGCTGATATGCCACCTCCAACACCATGGGCTCTTATCTTATTACTTAGCCTAATGTGTGATACCTTATCACATGGCTTCTGAAAATTCATACACAATACATCCACTGATTTCTCATTATTTATTCTGTTTGTTACCTTCTCAAAGAATTCTTTGTAAGACTGATAGGCAATGATCTCCTCTCATGAAGTTGTGCTGACTCTGTTTGATTATATCATGTGTTTTCTAAATGCTCTGCTATTACATCCTTTAAAAGTAGTGTCTAACATTTTCCCAAGGACCAATGTTAAGCTAACTGGCTGATAATTACCTACTATTTCTCTCCTTCCCTTTTTAAATAAAGGTGTTACATTGGCTAATGCCCTTTTTCCATGCAGTAACCATTTTGTGAAGTTTGCACTATCTATAAGATGCACTGCAGAAACTTGCCAAAGATCCTTGGATGGCTCCTTCCAAACCCATGGCCACCACCATCTCGAAGGACAAGGGCAGCAGATCCATGGGAATACCATCAACTGCAGGTTCCCCTCCAAGACATTCACCATCCTGATTTGGAAATATATTGCCGTTCCTTCACTGCCACTGGGTCAAAATCCTCAACTTGCCGCCCTAACAGCATTGTGGGTCTATACACAAAACAAGGATTGCAACAGTTCAAGAAGACAGGTCACCACCATCTTTAGGGCAACTAGAAATGGGCAATCAATGCTGGCCAGCCAGCAATGCCCACGTTCACAACAAAATAAAAACAAAGTAGAAAGGGAGCCAACATGATGTCCTCTATCTCAGTAAAATTCTTGTTCAGGCTTCCATCTAAAAGCAATGTGCCAGCTGAAATGCTGTGGGTGACATTTAGCTTCATGCTGGATAGTAAAGAACAAAATTTGCATTTTAACCTTTTCACCCCACAGCTGAATTCCAGACTTAATGCGTGTCAGAGTGGCTATAATTCTTTTCCTGAGGTAACCAAGTTGATATCAAATTTATACATGAATGCAGAAGGCCAGTTGATCGCACCACTGAATGAGGATTTTCCACCTGCTGTTGAGGACAGCCAAACATTGTTGATAAACCATAATAATTATGTCTCAAACAAAATGTGTACACTTAAATTTCTCAATCTGTTGACGAATGGCTTAGTGCAGAATCCAGTGAGAGTGGCAAAGTGCCATGGGGTGGCTGAACAGAAAAGCCTTCAGTCAACAACCAGCATGACCATTAACAGTATTAGGCAGCTGCATCCAGGATTCAATAGTTTATTTTCCGTGGTATTGCTGCCATCATATAACAGGTTTAAGAGTACATGGATCATTAAATGATCTTCGCAGGTCTTGGGCTGACTCTGGGGAAGACTGCTCAACTCAACCTCATCACCACAAATTATTTTTTTTTAAATTCAGATGGCATGCTGACTCAGTGGTTAGCACTGCTGCCTTACAGCGCCAGGGATCTGGGTTCAATTCCAGCCTCGGGCGACTGTGTGGGGTTTCCTCCGGATGCTCTGGTTTCCTCCGTGGTCCAAAGATGTGTAGGTTAGGTGGCTTAGCCATGGGAAATGCAGGGTTACAGGGATAGGGTCGGGGCGGGGGGGTGAAGATGCCCTTCAGAGAGTCGGTGTGGACTCAAAGGGCTGAATGGCCTGCTTCCACATTGTGGGGATTCTATGACTCATTCACTGGATGAGGCGAGGTTGCCCTGAAGGCAGTTTAGAATCAACTATGTTGCTGTGGGTCTGGTGTCACAGGTAGGCCTGACCAGGTAAGGAGGGCAGATTCCTTCCCTAAAGGACACTACAACTGAGATGCAGAAAGTAAATCTTCTACGTACATTGCACATTCTTTTTCTTGTCCTGTCACACCGGCGAGACAGAGCAAGTCTGTGGCCAAACCAGCTCTCAATTCAATACGACTAATTCACATGAATTGGGAGCAGGTAGCTGCCACTCAGCCCCTTCAGGCTGTTCTGCCATTCAATAAGACCATGGCTGATCTGATTCCTCCACAGTCCAGCCTAACCTTGATCAGCTTTCACCCCCTCGCTTATCAAGGATCTATCCCTCGTTGCCTTAAAAATATTCAGACACTTCTTGTACTGCGTTATGAGAAAGAAAACTCCAAAGACTCACGAGCCTTAGTGAGAAAATTATTTTATCCTCCTCGCTGTATTAAATGAGCAAGCCCTTATTTTTTTAAAAAGGGATGACTTCTGGTTCTAGACTCTCCCGTAAATGACCTCTCCACATTCACCCCGTCAAGGTCTCTCACGATCTTACTTGTTTCATTCAAGTCATCTCTTCCTGTTCCAGACTCCAGCAATACAAGCCTAGCCTATCCAACGTTTCCTCAAAAAACAACCTGCCCATAACAGCTACCAGTGTTGCAAATCTTCTCTGATTTGTTTCCAAAACATTTACATCCTTCCTTAAATAAGGCGACCAATACTGTGCACACCACTCCAAATGTGCTCTCACCGGTGCCTGGTATAACTGAAAAATAAGCTCCCTGCTTTTACATTCAATTCCCCTCTCAATAAATAAGAACATCCTAATCATACTCCTAATTACTTGATGTATCTGTATACTCATCTTTTGCAATTCATGAACTAGGACACCTCAGTTCCTCTGCAGCGCAGAGATCTGCAATCCCCTACCATTTAGATTTTTTTTATATTTCTCCCGTCAAAATGGACAATTTCACATTTTCCCACATTTTACTCAATTTACTAGATTTGTACCCACTCACTTGACCTGTCAACATTCCTTTGTAGCCTCATGTTCTTTTGCAACTCACTTTCCCACCTCTCTTTGTGTCATCAGCCAATTTAACAATCATGCCTTCATCCAAGTCATTTATGCAAATTTTAAACAGTTGAGGTCTAACCACCAATCCCTGTGGCACCACTTGTTGCATCTTGATCGCCAGAAAAAGATTGATTTATAACTTCTCTCTGCTTCCTGTTGGCCTGAAAATCTTCAAACCATGCCAATACTTTATTCCCTATACCATGAGCTTTTACTTAACAGCAATAACCTTTGATGTGGCACTCTATCAAATAAGTTCAGGAAATCTAAGTTCCACTGCCTCAGAACTCCAAAACAAACCAGAAGCTTTCATTTTTTTACCCCCTGAAATGCAGAAACCATTTATTCCTAGTAGCTCAGAAGTTATATCAGATTTCTTATAACATTCTTATAACATTTCTTATTTCAAAAGCAAGCAGACATCTGAAGTCACTACAAAATACTGCCGAACTCAGTGGATTAATTTGACTTCCATTGAAGTTGGAACCATCATTGGTTCTTGTTTATGGTGTTCAGCTTAACATGTGCTAATTTACACAAAGACATTCAATAGTTTTGTTTCAAAATAGCAAAGGACTTGTACTAATTTGATGATTAATTCCCGTGAAGAAAGTCATTCATGGGATTCCAAAGCAAGACTGAGGCCAATGCATCAAAATACAACAGTAAGTCAGTCCGTCAGTAATGACAGATGACCAATATCCACGCTCCAAACAGCAAATCAGAAGCAATTCAACCTACTCCTACAATTAAAGTGCTCTCCTCCCAATTCAATGAAGTAGAGGGTACAGGAATTGTATCGAAGCACCAGTTTCTAGCAGTACAAATGCAAATATGAATTTTATTCAAGAAGCAAGATTTGAATGCACATAAGCATCAACTGCACAAATGCCATTGTTTGTAATTTGGTATGCAACATCCAGGAAACAAGAAATATAATTTTCCATAAACCGGAGTTTTACACTAACTTGCAGAGGAGACAAACAACTTCAATTTAATTATTAGAGTTGAAGTGAATTAAGAATAGGAACAATTAGCTTTAATGATTTACAAAGAGAGAATTCCGCAGGTAGTTGTCTTTTCCCTAGGATGGGGGATTTCAAGACTAGGGGGCACATTTCTAAGGTGAGAGGAGAGGGATTTAAAAAAGACATGAGGGGCAAATTTTTTTTACACTGAGGGTGGTTCGCGTGTGGAACGAACTTCCTGAGGAAGCGGTGGATGTGGGTACAATTACAATGTTTAAAAGACTTTGGATAAGTACATGAATAGGTTTGGAGGGATAAGGACCAAGAGCAGGCAGGGTGGGACTAGTTTAGTTTGGGATTATGTTCGGCATGGGCTGGTTGGACTGAAGGATCTATATCCGTGCTGTACGACTCTATGACTCAAATTTTAAACTAGGCAGCATTTATTTCCCATCCCTAGTTGCTCAGAGGGCAGTTGCGAGTCAACTGTATTTCTGTGGGTCTGGAGTCACATGTAGGCCAGACCAGGAAAGAAGTTTCCTTTCCAAAAGGACATTAGTGAATTAGTTTTTCCAACAATCAATTCATGGTCATCATTAGATTTTTAATTCCAGGCATTTTTTTGCCTTCAAATGCCACCATCTACCATGGCAGGATTCAAACCGGGGTCCCCAGAATGTTATCTGGGTCTCTGGATTAACAGCCCAGGGATAATACCACTAGGCCATTGCCTCCCATATCTAAGGGAGAGGTGTGTCATCTGTGATGACACAGCCAGTAATAATACTGGACAAGTCAGATCACAGAATGAAACTTGACCTGATAGATCATCAGGTTGATTTTTGCAGTTGGTTAATTTGGTGGTTAGTCACTGAAATATTTTCACGCGAGTCTACAAATGCCCTTTAAAAACAGCACAAGTTTTTTTTCTTTTTTAAACACAACAGAAAAGATGGATATATTGTATGAAAGTTTGGAAAGGTCTCAAAATAAACAGCAAACCAAAGGGGCAGGATTTTCCACTCCCTGGAGCTGAAGGGCAATGGTGAGAAAGTTGGGAAAAAAATAAAATTTTTAAAAAGTTTCATAACCTTGCCATCACAAAATTTTCCCAAGATTTCTGCCTACCTTACTGCCATGTATTCCATCTCATTGTGAGCGTATCATGCCTCATGTATTACCACTTGCAAATTCTCTTCTCCTTCCCTAGGAACTAAATGAATCCAATTCCCAACAAGAAAGTCAGAGCATTCTGCAGCTTGCCACTTGTTTGCTCCACTTTCCTGCCTTTCACCCCTCAATCTTCTATTCATTTACTGATTAGAAAGCTGTCTGTCTCAGGTGATGAGACGCCAGTGAGTGAGAAGGAAGTGCAGAGGGTGGGAAGGGTTGGTAGGTTGGGAGGATGAGGTGTGTGAGAGCTGCTGAGTGGACTCGGTACATGCAATGGTAACTTATTTAGTCCATGAGACTTGATGTGAGGTGCGTGCAGGGGCAGAGTTAGAGTGAGCACTGACTCAGAGTGTGAGATGGAGAGGAGATGGTGGCACTTAGCATTGCAAACACAGAATATCATTCGCCCTCTTCGTGCACTGCTGGGCATTCTGTTTTACCGTGGTTACAGCACTGACTCGGGCTACGATCTGGGTCTAGGCTAACTGAGCCTAGTGGCATGGCCTCCTTTGCCAGTCATCAGGATAAAGCTGAAGGCTGGCTCTTCTAAGCTAACTTCCCTGTCCTATCCTGTGTGATAACAGCTCAGCACTGCAATATGCAAACTTACAGTGCCTGAGGTGGTGCACAGCTTGGGCTTCAAATGTGGCACCAAAGGCACATACACCAGAAGGGCCTAGTAGCAGCCATCTCTCCTGTTATAAGATTCCAGAAGAAGGATGCCGTGGAAACTGGGTGTATAATGAATGAGGTGAACAGCAGGTGAATGTACAAGAGGATTCATTCCAAACCATGGCAGACCAAGCGCCATAAAAGTTCACTTGTAAAAACACCAACTCAAAATCGGACAACTTGGTCCAAAGTTTCAACCTGTTTGCCAGCAAGATCCTTTCCAATTACACAAATCCTGGAGAAACACTGCTCCAATCCCAACTCTACTTTCTTACTTTACCTGACCATCCAGTTTTTCCTTCTGGGACTGCCAAGAGAATTTGATGATTTCTTTCCAGTCCTCCTGGCCTAAATCACTTTTAGTTCTGACCACTTGCAAACTCATATCCAAACTCTCTCAGCTTGGAGAGTTTACAAACTAAAGCCCTTCTGGTGAGAGTGACAGTTCACTCGAATGGAAAAGTGGATCCTTTTGCCAAGAGGAATCTTCTCAATTGAACTGATTTCCTGATTCTTCTGAACTGAAGTCAAAACAAAACTTAACAGCCCTTAGGCTGTCATAAACTGAGCAGGATAAACATTTCATTAATTAACATCACAGTTATCCTGACAGGCACTTAACTCAATCCCATGCTTTCTTGGCAATGATGCATTTCATTCACTGTTCCAAATGACCTTCTGACCTTTTTTTTTTCAAAAGCAATTATCTTTACAAAATGAAAAGATCTATCTGCCTCTATTTTTAAACAAAAATCAATATTCCAAAGATGATCTTAATATTTTGTACATCTTTATCACAAAGCGACAAAGGTGAAGCAACACTTTCTGCAATTCTCCAAGAGTTAATGACATGCTGTGATTTAATGCAGTGACACTAAAAATAAGGCCAGGAAATTGCTCACAGTAATCTGGGGAAGCTGTATATGGGGTTGGAGGAATATAAAATGTTGGGGGCTTGGGGTAGGTGGGGAAATGTGGACAATGGGACAAATGGCCTTCTTTACGTTTTATGATTCTCTATCCAATCAAAACGGTGTAAAATTTCTTTATTTGCACCTCACTTTTACCAAATTAACAGCATGCCTCTGGAACATACTACAAAAAAGAAGACAACTGCATTTACAGAGGGCCTTTCCCAGCCTCAGGATGCCCCACAGTGCTCATCAGACAGCTACTGGAACATTTTACATATCACCTTTGAGACTGCAAACCCTCACTGACCACTGCACAAGCGCATTACTGGAAGAGAACAAAAACAGAGGTTGCTGGAAAAGCTCAGCAGGTCTGGCAGCATCCGTGAATTAAAAATCAGAGTTAACGGTTCGGGTCTAATGACCCTTCCTCAGAACTGGACCCAAAACGTTAACTCTATTTTTTTCTTCACAGATGCTGCCAGACCTACTGAGCTTTTCCAGCAACTTCTGTTTTTGTTCCCGATTTACAGCATCCGCAGTTCTTTCGGTTTTCATTATTGGAAGAGATTTGACATGGAGCTAGAACCCTAGAACCAGGGGACCAAATTACATCCCATGTTTTTGCTCTTCCTTCAGATTTCAAATTACAAGTTGCCAGTCTCCCAGAGTCACGTGATCCTAATGGATCCCACGGATCCCAGCAGGATCCCATGGAAAGGGTCAGTACAGAAAGGGAAAGCAGAGAGCAGCACTGTCTGCACAGACACATGCTCCTGCTGGTCTCATCTGTGGTTTTCATGTTGAATTGTAGCTGAAGATGAATCGTTAAACAAGATGAAAATTACTTGCTCCCGAAAGCACTTAAAATTAATGAAAAGCAATTTGCGTGCAATTACAATTCTTGTTCAAGCATCACAAATCTTAAGAAGAGAACTGAGGATTTGGGGAAAATTAATATTGGAAACACTGTTCAAAACAATGTAGCAGGCACAAATGATTAAAGAATAAAGAACCGAGCACCTGAACAATGAGACGAGACTGCTTTCATTTGGAAAACATTTTCTTCTTCCTGTGAATTACTGACAAGGGCTGGGTCAGTGTTGTCATTTTCTGAGGTGACCACAAAAAGAATCGATGAGGCTAATGCCTTTTATGTGGTATCTGTGGACTTCTAGAAGGCATTTGATATAATGCCACACAACAGTCTTGTGAGGAAAGTCATAGCCAATGAAATAAAAGGGACAGTGGCCATACAGGCTCAACACTGGCTGAGTGGTAGGAGACAGCAAGTAATGGTCAAAGGATATTTTGTTTGTCGTACGTTTGTAGTGTTTCCTCACATATATTCACGATCTAAATCTTGCGTGCAGGGAATAGTTTCAGACTTCACAGCAAAACTTCAAAGAATTGTAAACCGTGAGGAGGATAATGTGGAACTTCAAAAGGACATTGACAAGATGGTAGAGTGGGTGGATAGGTGGCAGATGAGGTTCGGTGTGGAGAAGGGCGCAACGTTACACTTTGCTGGGAAGAATACTGGAAGACAATATAAAATAGGGGACACAATTCGAAAGGGGGTGCAGGAACAGAGGGTCCCCATAAAAGAAACCATGGGTGGGCTGGATGGAGTAGGTAGGGAGGAATTGTTCCAACTTGCAAAAGGAACCAGAATGAGGGGGAATAGATTTAAGAATGATTTCCAAAGGCAGACGTGACTGAGGTAATCAAAAGGGCATTGAATGACAATCTGAACAGAAATGGTAGAGGCAGTGAAATGGAGAAAAAGTAGGAAATTGACGTAGTGATGCTCAATTGAACAGTTGGTGCAGGTATGAGGGGCTGAATGGCCTCCTTAGCAACCCCTTTCTTACCCCTCTCTTCTACCCACTGTTTTCTGAAACACTAAAGTAGTCATCACAAGATATACATTTCTTTCCAAAAACAACCTTGTTTAAATGCATGTAAACACACTTCCAGACAGTTCTGAACCTCTAAGAACTCGGAGGCTGAGGGGTGATGTTATAGGAGGTTTATAAAATCATGAGGGGCATGGATAGGATGAATAGCCAAAGTCTTTTCCCCAGGGTAGGGAAGTCCAAAACCAGTCGGCACAGGTTTGAGATGAGAGGAGAAAAATTTGAAAGGGACCGAGGGGTAACTTACTTATGCACAGGGTGGTGCATGTATGGAAGTGCTGGAGGCTGGTACAATTACAACATTTAAAAGGCATCTGGATGGGTATATGAATAGGAAGGGTTTAAGGGGACATGGGCCAAAAGCTGGCAAATGGGACTAGATTTATATAGGATATCTGGTCGGCATAGACAGGTTGGAGCAAAGGGTCTATTTCCGTCCCATACAAATCCATGACTCTATAACGCAAAAACGAAACAAAAATTACTTTTTAGGAGTCAATGTTGACAGCTCCCAGGCTATCTCCTTCTGGACTACTATGGTCGAGGGATCATATCTGCAGATGAAATATAATTTGGGCAAAAGCAAGGACATCCACTTTGGTAGGAGGAATGTAGATGTAGAGTTTCTCTTAAGTGGTAAGAAATTAGAAAGAGTTGATATCCAAAAAGGAAGGCGTCCTTATTTATAAGTCGCTGAAAGCTAGCATGTTGGTTCAACAAACAATTTGGCATACTGTTAGCCCTTATCACAAGAAGATGAGAGCACAGTGGCAAGGAAGTCTTGCTTCACATTTATCGAACGCAAGTGAAGCTGTGCCTGGAGTACTGTGAGCAGCTCTGGTCTTCCTGCCGAAGGAAGGTTATACCTGCCATACACACAGTGCTGCTGAGGTTCGTCAAGCTAATTCCTGGGATGGCAGGAGTGTGCTATCGGGAGACAGTGAAGATACCGGCCCTCTATTCGCTGCAAATAAGAAGAATGAGAGGCGATCTCGTAGCAGCTTACAAAATGGACAGGGTACATGCAGAAAAGCTTCCCCTGGCAAGAGGTCTAGAAACAGGGAAAACAGTCTCAGACTAAAAGACAAGCAAATTAGGATGGAGATGTTGAGGAATTTCTTCGCTCAAAAAGAAGATGAATAGTTGGAATCTCTACCTCACAGGGCTGTACAAGCTTAATGTTAAGCAGAGATAGATGTATATCTAGTTGCAAATGACATTGAGGGATATGAAAGGTTATAACCTAGAATGACAGAGTAGTGTCCCCAACTTTTGTGGGTCTGTCCAGTGGGACAGAACATGCTCAGGGATGGTGATTGTACTAAGAAAGATGTCACTTGGCATGTAATCAGGCTAATGTGCTTGGAACATGAGTTCAAATCCAACTGATGGAATTTAAATTCGATCAACAATTCTAGAACATAAAGCTAGTCTCAGTAATGGTGATCATGACAACTATAATCAATTGTTGTAAAAATCCATCTTGTTGATTAATGTCCTTTAGGGGAGGGAAACTGCCGTCCTTACGTGGTCTGGCCTACACATGATGCCAGACCCACAGTAATGTGGTTAACTCTTGAATGTTCTCCGAAATGGCCTAGCAAGCCACCCAATTCAAGACTTCACAGAACGTCAGAATTATGATGGAATGGGAGGAGGCCATTCGGCCCTGCACCAGCTCTATTATCTAATGCAATCTCCTGCCTTTTCCCCACATCCCTGCACACCATTATTATCCAAATAACCAACCAGTGCCCTCTTGAATGCTTCAACTGAACTTGCCTACATATCTCCTTTGCTTTGCTTGCCTATCACTTGAAATTGAAGCTCTCTCGTTTGTTTTCGATCTGGAACAACAACTCAGTCTGTTGTAGCAAGACTTTCTTCTCCTTATACTGCAATCCCCTTACAGTAAAGGTCCACATGCCATTTACCTTCCTAATTCTTGCTGTCCCTGCAGGCTAACAGGCGGGGTAAGTTAACCGAGTCAGACCGTAAATGGAGGTGGAGAGCAGAAAAGCAATGATATTATGGTGAACCTTCACACAAAACACTGGTTCACTACGAAATGCAGCACCGTGGCCAACTATGGATACCCACAATGCACTGTAAACCAATGGCATTAAAGAGACTGGTGAAAAGCTATCAAAGTGGAGAAGCTGGGGCTGTTCTCAGAGAATTTTGAGAAGATTTGATCCATTCAAAAATGGTTTTATTCAAAACCACGAAGAGGTGAGAGAAATAGTTCCCATTGGCTTGAATGGAATGCCTGGGAGGGTAGTTGAGGCAGAAAAACATACAACCTTTTTAAAAGATACTCGGCTGAGCACTTGAAGTGCCACAAGATTCAAAGCTTTGGGCCTAGTGATGCAATGTGGGACTGCTGTAGGTAGCAGTGTATATTTCAGCAGCGTTGACTTGATGGGCTGAAGGGTCTCTTCAGTACTGTATGATTCTGGGTGTTGCTCATCAGAGGACAGCGATTAAAGGTGTTTGGCAAAAGGAACCAAAGATGATCTGAGGAAATATGTTTCTAACAGGAAGCAGTTAGGATCGGGAATGCACAGCCCGAGAGTGCAGTGAAAACAGATTCACTTGCGGAGTTGGAGAAAAGTTGAGCTGGTTGGGATGGTCTAAGCTGCTCGTACAGAGAGGTAGCATAGGCATGATGGGCTGAATGTGCTGTAGCTATGCTATGGTTTGCTGGGCCAGTAAGTGGACAACCACATTTCTGTAAATGTGGTCACACTGACCAGAATGAGCAAACACAGTAGATTTCTTTCCTTAACCTTACAGCAAACCAAGCAGGTTTTGAGAATAATCCAGGATTCTCATGGTACTGATACTATCTATATTTACCCAATTAGCCAATTTAAATTCCACGGACCCATGGTGGGATTTGAACTTGTGTCCCTATATCATGAGCCAAATGCAGTAACAGTCACACCACTAGTGTACCCACAATTTTCCCACAGAAATCTGCCCTGCAGAGATGGTAGAGGAAAAGAAAATGAATTTTACGAAGTGAACCTCTTCACCTGAAAAGCCATGAAAAATAATGGGTTTCTTTTATTTTAAAATCCCTGAGCAGAATCACACATCAGTTCCTTCTATGATACAAAAGGGCATAGGTCAAGGACAAAGCCAACAGTTATGGAAGCAGACCCAGGAAAAATGCTGCTTCCAACAGATGTCATTTCTGAAGCCCAAACCACAACATGTAAAAAATGCAGCAAATCCCAGGCACATTTTGAGAGTCAGCGATGCCCATTAGTTCCGCTGTTTCCATCTTTATGCCCTTCGCATCGGTTTTCAAATCAGAAACAAAAAGTGGAAAGAAAATACCTTTGGCATGTCTGCTATTTCAGCTCTGTCAAGCTCTGTGAAACAGGATAGTTAAAGCACAGGGGGAGTTTGTGAGTCTGCTGACTGCCCCCTCTCCTCCAGGCCCTCCAACCCACTCAGCCATTTCAGAAACAGAAGGTGATGGTGTAGGAGAAGGTTATTTCACCCATCATTGCACTGTTTGTTAAATGCGCATCATGACCTAGTGCCAATCTCCTGCTTTACTATAACACCCCTGACAAACTATTTCTATCTAAGTAACCAACCAAATCCCCCTGGAATGCCTTAATGGGAACCTGGCTCCACGACACTTTCACGCAGTGCATTCCATGCTCTGAATGTAAAAAGATTTTCCTCACCTCACATTTGCTTTGTTTGCAAGCCACTTTAAATCTATACCCTCCCTGATCTGCCGAAGGTCAGCCAGGAGCAATCCAACTGACCCTGTAACAGCATATTTCAGAATCTAGGGATTCAGGTACATAATTCTTTGAAGTTTGTGTTACATATAGACAGGGTGGTTAAAATGACGTTTGGCACATTTGCCTTCATTGCTCAGTCCTTTGAGTTTAGGAGCTGGGATGTCATGCCCAGGTCATACAGAACATAGGTGAGGCCTTTTTTGGAGATGTGTGTCTAGTTCTGGTTTCCTGTTACAGGAAGGTTATTATTAAGCTAGGGAGGGTTCAGAAGAGATTTACCAGGATGTTGCTGGGTTTGGAAGATTTGAGTCATAAAGAAAGGCTGCATTGTAGCGCAGCAGATTAAAAAGGTGAGCTTATAGAGGTTTATAAAATCATGAGGGGTACAGATAGGGTTAATGGTAGGCAGCTTTTCCATAAAATGGAAGATTTCAAGACTAGTGGATATATTTTAAAGATGAGAGGAGAGAGATTTAAAGAAGACATGAGGGACAATTTTTTTCACGCTGAGGGTGATTTGCGTGTGGGATGAACTTTCTGAGGAAGAGGTGGATGTGGGCACAGTTAAAAGACACTTAGCCAATTACATGAATAGGAAAGGTTTGCAGGGGTATGGGCCAGGAGCAGGCAGGTGAGATTAGTTCAGTTTGGGATTATGTTCGGTGTGGACTGTTTGGACCAAAGAGTCTGTTTCCATGCTGTATGACTATATGACTCTATAATACAGTGAAGATAGCAGGTCTGTAGCAAGTGTTGGGATCTGAGAGCAGAAACAATTTATAGGAATGAGAAACTTCAGCAAAGAGGAGCAATTGAAGAAGTTGGGACTGTCCTCTCTGGAGGGAAGAAGGCAGAGAGAAGATCTGATCAAGGTTTACAAAATTGTGAGCAGGTTGGATACAGCAGGTAGACAGAAACGGTTCCCCATTCACAAACGCAAGAACAAATGATCTAAGGAGCGTCTTTTCTCCATTAAATGTAAATGTTATGGCTACTAGTTCCCTCTAATGGCTATCTATGCTTTTACTAACAGTGACAGGTGGAAACTCTGACAGTAAATTTTGTCCTGGAAGAATTGCCCAGCACATTATGATCTTTTCCTCTTTATCCATTTGTGGGATTTGGGCATCACTGGCTGGCCAGCATTTCTTGCTCGTCCCTAGTTGCCCTTGAGAAGGCGGTGATGAGCTGCCTTCTTGAACCGCTGCAGTCATCCTGCTGTGGGTTGATCCACAATGGTATTTGGGAGGGAATTCTGGGATTTTATTCCAGCGATAGTGAAGGTATGGCGATATATTTCCAAGACAGGATGGTGAGTCACTTGGAGGGGACCTTTTAAGGTGCTTGTACTCCCATATGTCTGCTACCCTTGTCCTTCTAGATGGAAATGGTCATGGGTTTGGAAGGTGCTGTCTGAGGATCTTTGGTGAATTTCTGCAATGCATCTTGTAGACAGTACACACCGCTGCTACTGAGCGTCGGTGATGGAGGGAGTGAATGCTTGTGGATGTAGTGCCAATCAAGCGGGCTGCTTTGTCCTGGATGGTGTTAAGCTTCTTGAGTGTTGTTGGGGCTGCACTCATCCAGGCAAGTGGGGAGTATTCCATCACACTCCTGACTTGTGCCTTGTAGATGGTGGACAGGCTTTGAGGAGTCAGGAGGTGAGTTACTCGCTGCAGTATTCCTAGCTTCTGGCCTGCTTTTGTAACCACTGTGTTTATGTGGTGAGTCCAGTTGAATTTCAGGTGAATGGTAACCCCCAGGATGTTGATAGTCGGGGAGTCAGTGATGGTAACACTGTTAAATACCAAGGGACGGTGGTTAGATTATCTCTTATTGGTGATGGTCATAGCTGGCATTTTTGTGGCATGAATGTCACTTGCCACTTGTCATCCTGAGCCTGGATATTGTCCAGATCTTGCTGCATGTGAACATGGACTGTTTCAGTATCTGAGGAGTCACAAATGGCACTGAACATGGCGCAATCATCAGTGAACATCTCCACTTCTGACCTTATGATGGAGGGAAGGTCCTTGTTGAAGCAGCTGAAGATGGTTCAGCCAAGGACACTAACCTAAGAAACTCCTGTAGAGATGTCCTGGAGCTGAGATGACTGACCTCCAACAACCATGACCATTTTCCTATGTGCCTGGTATGACTCTAACCAGCCGAGAGTTTGCCCCCTGATATCCATTGATTCCAATTTTGCTGCATTGTTGAATATAATGAAGGCTCAGGAAGACTAATATTTGCTTTCAGGGAACTGAGGGATATGGGGAACAGGAGGAAAATGGGTTGGTAGATTCGCCATGATCTTTATCAAATGGTGGAGCAGGCTCAACTGACCACATGGTTTTCTATCTAATGCGAGGGTTCAGGCTCTCTGTTAAACCTACAATTGACCAAGCCATCGACAACTTGCCCTCATATCTCCTGATACCATTTATCTTGTTTGTTAAGTCTCCCAGGCCTTTTCACCACTTTAAAGGTGCTCTGTGAATACAAGGTGTTGTTGTTGCACAGTGAGAAGCAATGTAAAGTGACAGAAATTCCAGACAGATACACCTTGTGGGTCTTTAGTCTGTACTGATTCCACTTATAAACAGACACAATTTTGAGATGTGGTAAGTGGGGATGTTGAAGGGGAACAGAGAGGTAGGTGGGATATAGCAGGGGAATGAATAGGAAAAAGAAAAACAAAAGTTTGCTTTAAAAAGACCATCCATATTTATACTCTGTCCAGAAAATGCAACGACAAATTGTTTCGCCCAATGTCTCAGTTGGCTATTATAGAGAAAATTACAAATTGTGCAGGTAATGTATTCAGCTAGATAACCTTCCAATGCATAGCAGCAGGTGAGTGTGCAGAACAAGAAAACCCTGTAGTTTTGAAAGCTGACAAATGCTGTACACTCTACAAACTGGCCTTCTCAAAAAGATACCATTTAAACATGCTCAGTAGTGATGCACATGGATCAATGCGTTCTTCTCATATTTCTGGAGGAGAGGAATATTCTGAACTGGGTACAGGACTACATTAATTGGAGGAAATTACCAGGCTGTAACACACCTCAGGGTTATAATGCTTGCTGAATCCATCAACGTCAATGTCAAAACACATTGGGTACAATGTTCTATATATATATCCACACACCACTGTTCTTAGAAATGCCTCATTGTGATAGTTGAAGGTGATCAAATTGAGGGATGTAAAAAGAAATGCTGTTTATTCTATCTTGCCTAATAAGCGCTGTGTATGTTTTGTAGATTATGCACAATTACACATAATACAACATTGGCCAGACAAGGTATAAAGATTGTGAAAATGTAAACTTCAGAATTTTAATAAATGTCACTCTGCAAACTCAAAAGAGAAAATTGTGTAGGAATCCAACACCATAACAACTCAGAACAACACTGCAGAAGGACCGAACCCTGGAACTTCCAGAGATAGATCACTGTTGGTTGAAATCCTAACCAGATTTCACAATTAATTGGGAAATAGCTAAGTTGCATCACAGGCTTACGCCTGCTTACTTGAGGGGCTTATTATTATTTCAGTATTTGTCTGCGAGATCTCTCAATAATTAGCTGAATTAAAATGTAACCTGCTTACCTACAACAAGGTCGAATATCTGGAGTTACAGATGAAACCGGAAATAAATCAGATAGTGTCTGACTGAATTCTCTGTCTTTTCTTTCTCCCTTACCTCTTCACGGGATGTGGGCATCATTGACAAAGCTGGCATTTACCGCCCATCCCTAATTGCCCCTTAAACAGAACGCCTGGCTAGTCCATTTCAGAGGGAAGTTAGGGATCAACCACAATGCTGTGGGTCTGGCATTACATGTAGCATGAACCAGATAAGGACAACAAAGTTCTTTCCCTAAAAGGGCCTAACTGAACTAATTGTGTTTTTAGGGCAATCAACAATAGTTTCATGGTCACCATTACTGAAGCTAGCTTTTAGTATCAGAATTATTGGCTGGATTTAAATTCCAGCAGCTGGTGACTGAATCCATATCGCCAGAGCATTAGACTGGATGTTGGATATCTAATCCATTACGCTACCATCACCCCCATTTTAGGGTTCTAACTGGAGACAAGAACAAACTGTGAGCTTTGTGTTTGATAATTGTACCAATAGAGGAAGGATAACATACAATGTGGAAGCAGACCATTTGGCCCATCGAGGCCACACCGACCCTCCAAACAGCATCCCTCCCAGACCCACCCCTGTATTTCCCATGGTTAATCCACCCAGCCTGCACATTTAGCATGGCCCATCCCACCTGACCTGCACATCTCTAGACTACGGGAGGAAACCCACACAGACACAGAGAGCACGTGCAAACTCCACACAGATGGCTGCTGGAGGCTGGAATCGAACCCAGGTCCCTCATGCTGTGAGACAGCAGTGCTAACAGCTGAGCCACCATACCACCCAGCTTAAAGCAATGAAAAAGAATTTGCTAGGATGGGTAGTCTGTAAGTCTTTTACAACCATTTAAACCTTGACTCCAACACACAAGACAAACGAGTATAGTTTCATCAATAATTTCTGGGAGCAGGTTAGTCTTCCTTCAGGAACAGTGACAGAATTATTCCTTTACCAAATACTCAGTCATTCGATGTCTGGGGATAGGTAAGTTTTCAGAACCTTTTCTTCATTCACTCACGGGATGAAAGCATCGCTGGCTATGCCAGCATTTATTGTCCAATCCTAATTTCCCAGAAAACAGTTTAGAGTCAACCACATTGCTGTGGGTTTGAAACCGCATGTAGGCCAGACCAGGTAAGGATGTCGGATTTCCTTCCCTAAAAAGGCATTAGTGCACCAGGTGGGGCTTTCCAACAATTGATGACAGTTTCATGGTCATCATCAGACCCTAATTCCAGATGATTTTTTTATTGAATTCAAATCCCACCATCTGCCATGGTGGGATTTGAAACCAGGTTCCAAGAACATTAGCTAAGTTTCTGGTTTAATAGTTTAGCAATAATACCACCAGGCTACTGCCTCCCCTCAGCAGAGTTGTGATAACTGGACAGGAAGTCTAGCAGTTTGAAGATGGAGGTCAGATCAACTTCCACAGGGATTCACAATGATAACGGCACACCTCGGTGTACAAGATGATGAGAGGCATAGATAGAGTGGATACCCAGAGACTTTTTCCCAGGATGGCAATGAAAATTTGAGGGGGCATAACCTTAAGGTGATTGGAGGGAGGTATAAGGGAGATGTCAGAGGTAGGTTCTTTACACAGAGAGTGGTTGGCGTGTGGAATGCACTGCCAGCAGTGGTAGTGGAGTCAGATACATTAGAGACTTTTAAACGACTCTTGGATAGGCACATGGATGATAATAAAATGTAGGGTATGCAGGGTAGTTTGATCTTAGAGTAGGATAATAGGTCGGCACAACATCGTGGGGCAAAGGGCCTGTACTGTGCTGCACTGTTCTATGTTCTCTGTTCCAACCAAATTGGCCATCACTTTGCTTTATTTTCCTCTCTTTGGGGTACTTATCAGGCAGACAGGCTGACAGACACCACCTAGGCAGCATCCTCGGTGACGTAGAGTTTTACAGAGAGCTTCCGCTTGGTTTTAGGTGAGCTTCTAACAGAATATGTTAGCAATGGGTGGTACCATCTGGACAGCAGCAGTAAACTTATTTGTGTTCTGCATTTGAGACCTGCATAAGCCTTATTCCACACATCTCTGGTGTACCGCTCGGGGTGCAGAGGCTAAAACGTGCATTTACAATTTTTAACTTATTAGCAAAGTACATCTAATCAAAAACAGCGCAAATTACTGCCACAAACTACTTATAAGATAACAAGGTGTAGAGCTGGATGAACACAGCAGGGCAAGCAGCATCAGAGGAGCAGGAAAGCTTGACGTTTGGGGCTAGACCCTTCTGCAGAAAATCTAGACCCGAAACGTCAAGCTTTCCTGCTCCTCTGATGCTGCTTGCCCTGCTGTGTTCATCCAGCTCTACACCTTGTTATCTCAGATTCTCCAACATCTGCAGTTCCTACTATCTCTGTAACATTCTGGGGACCCAGGTTCAAATCCTACCACGGCAAATGGAGGAATTTGAATTCAATAAAAAAAATCTTGAATTAAGAATCTAATGATAACTATAAATTGATTGTCAGGAAAAACCTATCTGGTTCACTCATGCCCTTTAGGGAAGGAAAACGCCATCCTTACCTGATCTGGCCTACACGTGACTCCAGACCCACAGCAATGTGGTTGACTCTCAACTGCCCTCTGGGTAATTAGGGATGAGCAATAAGTGCTGGCCTAGCCAGTGACACCCACTTCCTGTTAATGAATTGAAAAAAACGCCTCAATATTCTAAAAGCAGTCTGACCATACCCTTATACATTCTCAACAGTGCATCACTCTTCTTGTTCTCTAACCTCTTGAAATGAATGTTAACACTGAATTTGCCTTCCTAACTGCCAATTGAACCTGCATATTAACCTTAAGAGATACCTGAACTACAACTCCCAAGTCCCTCAGACTTCAGATTTCCTATTAGTGCTTCAGATTTCCAAAGCATTTTTCCCCATTTACAAACTAGTCTTCTACTCTATTCTTCTTACCAAAGTGCAGAACCTCACACTTTCCCACATTATGTTCCATCTGCCACTTCTTTGCCCACTCTCCTAGCCTGCCCAAGTCCTTCTGCAGCCTCCCCGCTTCCTCAACACTACCTGTCCCTCCAGCTATCTTTGTCCCATCTGCAAAGCTAGCAACAATGCCCCTCAGTTCCTTCACCCAGATCATTAATGGTTGTGGTCCCAACACTGACCCCTGCAGAACTCCACTAGACACCAGGTGCCATCCTGCAAAGACACCTTTATCCCCATTCCCTGTCTTCTGCCAGTCAGCCAATCCTCTCTCCATGCCAGTACCTTGCCCCTAACACCATAAGGCTCACTTAACAGCCTCCTGTGCGATACCTTGTCAAAGGCCTTCTGGAAATCCAAATAGGTCATGTCCACTGGCTCTCCTTTGAGAACACTCATGGCAGCTGATGACTAGTGGAGTTCTGCAGGGGTCAGTGTTGGGACCACAACTATTAACGATCCTGGGAGAAGGAACTAAGGGCACTGTTGCTAGAATTGGTCAGGTGGGGAGCTGCGAGGAGGAAATTCCAGAGCTTAGGGCTTGTCAACAGAAAACTTGACCACCACTGGTGCAGGGATCATAATAGTAAATGCGCGAGAGGCCAGAACTAGAGATGTACACGTGCCTCGGAGGCTTGTGGGAGATTACAGGGATGGGGGCGAGACCAGACAGATTTGAAAACAAGGATGAGAATTTTAAAATTCAAAGCGACAAACCGAACCTCTCGCATGCAAGTTTGGTTTAGAGACTGTCACACACCAAAAAGGCTCAACCACACTTACAGCAGAACCATGCAACGTTATTGAATCTTTCAGAATCAGAAAAACACACTGCTTTGGTTCAGGATGTAAAGTGGAACTCTCCAACCCCAGTCGTTTCCTTTAACTTTCCACAGGAAGAATACTTTTCGCTAAAACTGCTGCACTGCAGCACACACCCACTAATGGTATTCAACTTCCCAGCCCTTTCTCTCCAGGTTCAGGAGACACTTGGGCCAGTCCACATTCTAAATCTGCATACTCCCACAGTCACTCCTGCCTGACTACGTCAGGAACCCGGGTTCAATTCCACCCTCGGGCAACTGTCTGTGAGGAGTTTGCACATTCTCCCCGTGCCTGCGTGGGTTTCCTTCTGTTGCTCCGGTTTCCTCCCACAGTCAAAAGATGTGTAGTTTAGGTGGATTGGCCACACCAAATTGCCCCATAGTGTGCAGGGATGTGCAGGCTAGGTGGGTTAGCCATGGGAAATGCAGGGTTCCGGGGATAAGGTAGGGGATTGAGTCTGGGTGGGATGCTCTTTGGAGGGTCGGTTTAGACTCAACGTGCCAAATGGCCTCTTTCTGCACTGCAGTAATTTTACAATTCTATATCTTCACTACAAGCAATGCCAAAACTAGTGTACAGCAGAGATGTCAGATAAGCATTTGTGTATCTGATCAATTTGATGGGTCACTGCAACTAGAGCTCAGGGACTGTCTCAACTCAACAGGAAGAAATGATAAAGTCTCTTCTGCAGAGAGAAAGTCTCAGATGAATAAACAATAAGCGAAATTTAATAAAACTACCAAAACATCCATGCAGCAAATAAAGAAGGATATGCGCGCATTCAGATGGATCCATTTCACAGATTCATACAGCACAGAAAAGGCCCTTTTGGTCTGTTGAATCTGAACTGACAGAGCTACCCCTTAAAGTGCACAAATCCCAATTTCCTGCGCTTGTCCCATACCTTTGAATGCTATGATATTTGAAATACTCATACAAATCTTTTTTTTAAAAAGGTTGGAAGGCTTTCAGCCTCCACTACCTTCCCAGGCAGTGCACTCCAGATTCACACTACTCGCTGTGTGAAAACCTTTCTCCCCCTAATCCCCTCACTCTAAAACTATTCCTTCTCAATCAAGGAGAACAGCTGCTCTCTATTCTGTAACAGTGGAGGTCCTGTAACATTCAAATCACTGGGGAGTTCAACAATTTACTTCTGGTAGCAGAGGTAGATAGTTATATCGAGTGCAAAGATCACACACAAATCCAGTAAGGGTAAAGTCAATAGGCCTGGGTAGGAGATTGACTGGGTGGATCCACATCAGGATTACAAGGATTGTGCTAAGTCTGGCATTGCACATCATGATGTGACTCCTTGGTGCAAACAAGAGACATTCTGTTTGGAGAAATAGTCTCCTTCATTTCCGCCTGCCACAGATTGGACCAAAATACATCAACCCAACTCAGAAAGCAGAAAACCAACATCAACACCTCAATCCAAAGAGAAAAGAAGATAGAAAAGGTCACAAGCCTGTCCCAGAAAACCGCAAGCAGCCAACTATGAGAACATGAATACTAGGATTCAGGAAATTCCTCCAGCAGCAAGTGCTCTAGCATACTGCCTCCTGGTGGGATGTTTTGGGGATGTGGAAGGGTGTAGACCAAGAAGCAGGAGAAAGGAATGATGATAATGAGTGGCAGCTAATTACCTCCTGCAGGACAGCACAGTTAGCAGAACTAGAGACTAGTTATGGTGCAGAAGGAATCCATTCAGCCCATTATGCCTGGGCTAGTGCTGCTACTGTTCACCTGGCTGCTTACACAAGTGTGATCGAAACGTTCCCAGCTCAAAGAAACAACAGAAACAGGAGGATGAATCACCTTAGACACACACCGTTGCCAAATGTGGAAAGGTTTGATAAAGCAAGTGGGTGTGAACTCTTCACCAGCATCCTCACATGGACCACATGTGGAAGCCCCTGCACTGATGTACTACAACGCAATGTTTATCTGTAATCTGTTTATCTGACTGAAATGTGTATCCTTTTACCTTTTTCTTATTTTCTAACGTATACAATGAATCACTGTAAGGCAATGTATGTTCAATTTTCCTTATTTCTCTATTTTGTAGCCATAGTTTGTACGTAGGTATTTTGTACCTAAGATGGTAGTGAGGGGCGACATTGTAAACTTCCCACTGTATTCCTGTACTTGAGTACATGCAACAATAAACCTAATTCTAATTCTAGCTGTAGCCATGAATGAAGTAAACAGAAATTCGCAAAATTAACTAGAACGTTCACCTCATTATGCATCCTAGGCTGCTAGTACTCAGCATTAAGACTTCACAGAAAGATGTTTTTGTGGACTACACAGTCAGTGGAGAGGTGTATGAGTGACTGGAGGCTGCTATGGACATGTTTATCAAGCTGGGACATCTTCCGAGTTGAAATATTACAGTAATCATCAGAGAGATGTCAGGATCTGTGATCAAATCATGAATCACTGGAAACATTAATGCCGTGACAGAGATCTAGGCGCCCACTGTGTTAAACAATGCAATCATCTCTATGACCTAATTACAGAACAAAGCAAAGCTAACAGCAAAAAAAAAGTGTGAGGGGTTAGGGAGGTTGCAAAGCACTTCTCCATCTAAAAGGCTGCGAGCTCCTCTGCTTGATCACACTCCATAACTGGTTCAGCAAATGGTTCACTGGTAATACCTTCAATGCTAGGGAGGAAACGGCCTAGCGGTATTATTGCTGGACTGTTAATCCAGAGATCCAGATAATGTCCTGGAGACCTGCGTTCAAACCCCACCATGGCAAATGGTGGAATTTGAATTCAATAAATATCTGGAATGAAGAGTCTAATGTTGACCATGAAATCCATTGTTGTAAAAACCCAACTGGTTCATTAATGCCCTTTAGGGAGGGAAACTGCCTGGCCTACATATGACTCCAGACCCACAGCAATGTGGCTGACTCATAACTGCCTTCTGGGCAATTAGAGATGGGCAATAAATGCTGGCCTAGCCAGTGACACCCTCATCCCATGAATGAATAAAGGGGGAAGAAGAAACTCTTAGACAGTACAGTTCTAGATTTGGGCCATCCAATTCAGGTTGAGACAGCACCAAATTTTACAACCATCGATGCTCAGATCTGTGAAAAAGGCAACATTTCCTGCCCAATTAAATGGCGTTCAAGTGGAAAGCAGGATGGAAGGGAGCAAAGACAGCACTTTTGGCATTTCCAAATAACAATCATGACATTATGATTGAGAGTTTGCCCTGTGGATACACAGGAACAGAATTTGCTGCTGATTGGAGAACTGACTCCAGAGCCTCCAACTATTGAAAAGGAAGCTCATCTTCACAATCATGTAAACATTAAACTGCTCCCAAACTACTCCATTCCCAAGCTAAATCAGGCCATTCTATTACATTATGGCTGACCTGGGCTTCCTTGTTTCAGTCCTAAAAGGCCTATGCTGAGCGCAACACAGAAAACCATTCAAATAAAAAGGAAAATACCACAGGTGCTGGAAATCTGAATCAAAACGATAGAGAACGCTGGAGAATCTCAGCAGGTCAGGCAGCATCTGTGAAGAGAGAGAACAGAGTTAATGTTTCGCGTCCAAAGACTTTTCTTCACAACTCAGTCCTGAAGAAGTCACGGTGGGACTGGAAACGTTAACTGTGTTCTCCCTCCACAGATGCTGCCAGGCTTGCTGAGGTTACTCCAACATTCTCAGGTTTTATCGAGAAAACCGTTCATTCTATTAGAGTGTGCACATTCCTGCCAACTGCGGTGGTTCACATAACAGCAAATGTCACACAACTGCAAAGTGCTCCCAGACCTAGTTCTTCACACAGTCAGACACTGACATGCATCTGAACTTTAGCAATCTTATTCATACCCATCACAATTTCCAACCACTGGCGTCACTTCACCTCATAGGTTGTGCACCGTGATAAGGGACTTTCCATCTAGATGCTTTCATATTTCCTTTTTAAAATGAACTGCTCTCTGAAACGTTTGATTTGTTGGTACAGCTGTCTGATGTGTAGACTCCAGGGCACACAGCTTCTCATATTAGTGGATGCTATTAAATTGACTGCATGGAGGCTGTCACTTTTTATCAAGTCCAAAAGTGAATGGAAAAGGGCCAGGTCAGGGAAAGTTTACAAAGAGAACATTTCATAAACTGTATCAAAGCACAGATCATTTTAATGAGATTCATTAAATTTATAGCTCCAAAATGATTGCACTGTTTCGTTTTCTAAGGCAAATTAACGAATAGTGAATGTCCCATATCACTTAGAATACATTTCTTGTCATATATTTGATCAGAGATTTCTGTTTCTCTAAGGGCTTTTAGATATTGCTTCATCTATGCCGAGAGCTTTTCCTGTACTCACCAATTTCAAAGTATTCATTTCCTCTGATATCATGCCTGGTCCATCGTTTGACTCTAGATCTTTACTGCTTCCCCAGTTTGGATCATCGCACAATTCAGTTGTACAGTCTGTCCATCTTTTTGCTACCGTATCCCTTTCAAACAAAACATTTCACCATCTTTGTCTTTCATACACCCACAATCTGCATTTATCCCTTTCTTTCTATCTGTCAAAGAGTTCACCTTCTGGTAAATAGTGTTCATTTTGTGCTTCCTTTCCAGCTCCAGTACATCTCATTAAATCAGGTCCCTTTAGCTGGCCGACATACATTCATTATGTTCTTTTCAATTTCATCAGGTCTGTTTCTTTTCTTTCCTCTTTCTGTCAACATTGCTAGTGTCTCACCCATCATCTACTCCTCGTCCCTTTCTGTTTTCTGTTTTGATAATACCTCCTTCGCCGCTTGTCTAATACTCTCTTTCATGTTTTTTCTATTTGCTATTTATTTCTTGCTCGGAGAGCTCTGTCCAGATTCCTCAATCCTATGACACACACATTTGATTTACACTTTAAGAGTGAATGCCTGTCTGATGTTTTGATCCTCCAATGTGTCTAAATGGTTCCCTTTTCAGTACTGTTAGTTTCAATTCAGTTTTTGCTACAAGGACACAATGAACTGAGTTTACATCCACACTGGGATATGCATAAATATTCGTTATGCTCTTTCACCATCATGTCACCTACTCGATGTCTACACGTACCACCTGGATTTCTCCAAGTCTACAGTTGTTTTGGTTGCTTAAAGATGATCCTTGTCATCATCAGATCATTTTCTTGACAAAATTGTGGCACTGCTTTCTTGATCCAAGCTCTTACACACATTCCCAATGTTCCTTCACCAATTGGAGCTGCCCATTACAATTACCACAAGGTTTTTCTTGGATACGTCATCATAACATTTCAGGGCATCACCACAAAACATCTCCATTTACTGCTCACTGTGATCATGTCAACATAATATTTTATCATAACTAGATCGGATGGTCATTGATGGAGCAGCTGAAGATGGTTGGGTCTAGGACACTACCCTGAGGAACTCCTGCAGAGATGTCCTGGAGCTGAGATGACTGACCTCCAGCAACCACGATTATCTTCCTATGTGCCAGGTATGACTCCACCCAACATCATGCGTACTGTTACCAAGAAGCTGTACACAGATCAAACATTCAGAGAATGAGATTTACTTCCAGGTGGTAAAACTTAGAGCCAAGAACATAAGGATACAAAATATTGTACATTTGAGTAAAATCTAGACATTTAGAATCCGGACTTAGTGTGAACAGCAAAAACAAAAGTCAAAGGCAGTTAGAAGGAATATAAAGAATCTACAGGGAATATTGAAGTGGATGATGTCATACAGGAAGAGGTTAGATGAGTTTGTCTATTTAAGAAAAACGATATTAGAAGATGGCAGATCTGATGCAGAAGTCAGAAGAAGCAGAGTTAGCCAGACATAATTTTGTGAAAAGGAAGGATGTGTTAACAACAAGAAAATTCAAGTCTGTATTAAACAAAAAAATCCATATGATCCTTCAGAGGCCTTGGAAATGTAGTATGACGCATCTTAAAAAGTCCATCAACAGACCACAAGGCAAATGAAGAGGTGCACAAAACTACAGAGTTGAAACGACTATTAAAAAGGGACATCCAGAAAATAAAAGGTCACCTTTAACGCCACTTCATCTGAAAACAGATGTACAATTGCCCACTTTGACAGGAAGGATAAAAAACAAGGATATTCTCCGAACGTTGAGAGGTTGCAGAGTTCAGAGAGATCTGGGTGTCCTTGTGCACAAACACAAAGGTTTATATGCAGGTAATGCAATTAGTTAGGAAAGAGAATTCAATGTTATCATTTATTGCAAGGGGAACAGAATGTTAAAGTAAGGAGGTTATGGTTCACTTTTACAAGGCACTGGTGAGATGATATCTAGAGTACTGTGCAAAGAGTTGGACTCCTTACTTAAGGAAGGATGTAAAATCATTGGCAGCAGTTCAGCAAAGACTAACATCTGGAGTGTGCAAGTTGTCTTATTGAGGAAAGGTTAGACAGACTTGACTTGTAACAGCTGGAGCTCAGAGGAGTAAGTGGCGACTTGATTAAAATATACGAAGCTTTTAACAGAGTAGGTGTGGAGACATTGCTTCCTCTTATGGGAGAATCTAGAACTAGGGGTCACTGTTTAAAAATCAAGGGTCACCTATTGAAAACAGAGATTCTGTGATTCCTTTTTCTCAGAGGCTTCAGTCTATGCTGAAAAGGAGGCTGAAGCAGAGTTAGGAGAGTCAGAGAGCAGTACAACAAGGAAACAGACCCATTGGTCCAACTTGTCCATGCTGACCAGATATCCTAAATTAATCTAGTCCAATTTGACAACATTTGGCCCATATCCCTCTAAACCCTTCCTATTCATATACCGTCCAGATGCCTTTTAAATGTTGTAATTGTACCAGCCTCCACCATTTCCTCTGGCAGCTTGTTCCATACGTGCACCACCCTCTGTGTGAAAAACTTGCCCCATATATCCCTTTTAAATTTTTCTCCTCTTACCTTAAACCTATGCCCTCTAGTTTTGTTACCCTGGGGAAAAGGCCTTGGCTATTTACCCTATCTATGCCCCTCATGATATTAATAACCTCTATCAGATCACAGTTCAGCTCCAAGGAAAACAGTCCCAGGCTATTCAGCCTCTCCCTACAGCTCAAACCCTCCAACCCTGGCAACATCCTTGTAAATCTTTTCTGAACCCTTCCAATTTTCACAACATCTTTCCTACAATAGGGAGATCAGAATTGAACACAATGTTCTAAAATGTCCCGTACAGCTGCTACATTGCATTCCAACTTTGAGACTCAACGCTCTGACCAATAATTTTATGGGAAAGGTACAAAGATTCTTGTCAAGGAAGGGTTTTAAAAGGTTCTCAGGCGTAGGCAGGAATGTGGATTTGAGGTTACAATCAGATCAGCCATGATCTTATCGAAGGACAGAGCAGGCTCAAGGGGCTAAATGGCCTACTGTTGTAAGACCTAGAGGGCAAAGTGAAAGAGGGTCGCTGGAGAATAGAATGTCAGACTGGCTGCAGAGGAGATGCAGCAAATGTGAGAGAATGGTACAAAGCTGACAGGCATATCAAAGCACAGCAGCTGGTCCCGTGGCCGTAACAAAGCAAAATTCTTCACTTTGGTGTGGCGCTAACATTGTGTGTGCGTGAAGAAGGCTTTATCTCTGAGCTAAAGCAGTTGCATCCATGATGCATTCGATAGCAAAGGTAAAAGTGGTACACAGAAGCAGAAACTGCTCAAATCCATCAGGCTTCAGGAGATTTTAACCTCATCAATAAAATTCTAATGGAAAAAAACATTCCAACTAAAACCTGGGTCTAAACCTAGAAAATCCCAACATTTCCCACTCAACCAACGTCCTCCTGGGGCTTATACCTGATCAGAACCTGAACTGGACCAGCCATATAAATAAGAGCAGGTCAGAGACTAGAAACATAGGAACAAGGAACAGGATTAGATCATTCAGCCCTTTAAATCTGCTCCTCTATTCAATATGATCATGGCTCACTCTCTATCTCAATACGAATCGATCTCTTCTCCATAGGAATGCCACAGCGAGTAACTCACCTCCTGACTCCTCAAAGCCTGTCCACCATCTACAAGGCACAAGTCAGGAGTGTGATGGAATACTCCCTACTTGCCTGGATGAGTGCAGCCCCAACAACACTCAAGAAGCTTGACACCATCCAGGACAAAGCAGCCCACTTATTGGCACCATATCCACAAGCATTCACCATCGCCACCCCCCCCCAAAACCACCGACACTCAGTACACACTGCAACTACTATCTACAAGATGCACTGCAAAAATTCACAAAAGATCCTCAGACAGCACCATCCAAATCCATGACCATTTCCATCTAGAAGCTCTGTTGGGTGGATGGAGAAGATCCCATTGTCCCATTTCAAAGTACAGCACGAAAGTTTTCCCCCAAGTGTCTGGCCTGATATTTATCCCTCAGCCAGAAAGCAGATGATGTGGTCCACTGTCAGTTTGTGGGAGCTTGTTGTGTGCATATTAGTGCCTTCAATCTACGTGAGGAGAATGAGTAGAAATTTAGAGATGGCTCCTCAGCCCCACCTCCAAATCTTTGATGCCTACAGTGAACAAAGCAATTCCAGGAACAGACTGTGTAGGTCTCAATCTTGAGATATTGATGTTAACTCAAACTGTTTCTTCCGGTCTACCACCCTTTTAAAATCAAAGATTCCCTGAGCCCAATCTCATATTTACCTCCAAAACAGACAGGATGTGAATGTAGCACATATTTACTGGAAGGGAAGATGACCAGGATACCTGCAGAACACCCCACACTCCTTTTCAAAAGAGAGAGAGAGTTAGGAGTTTTAGCACCGCTACAGGGTACCTCTCTTTGATTCCTCATCTGAAGGACAGTACTTTTGACTCTGCAGCTCTCCACTGGGGAGCTGGTCCATGTTATACACTTAATCTTTGGACTGAGGCTAAAATCCTCTCTTTTCTGGATTAGAACCAATATTACCAACTGAGCCAATGTTGGGGGACTCTGCAGATTATGGAAGTAAAATTTTTCCCTTCAGTAACCTTATTGAAAAACACAGACATGTGATGAACTGGTGCCACTTTAGCATTAATTTTTTTGTCCACCTCAAAGCAAATAGCAGATTTCCTCACCTTGTCACAGGTTTTAGAGATTTTTTGTTGTTGGCCAAATAGGAGATGTAATTGGGATAGAAACAAAAGATAGTGGAAACAGCCCAGCAGCAACGGCAGTGAGAGAAACAACATTAATGTTTCATGTTGAATATGGCTGTTTTCAGAAAAGCATCTAGCCTCTGGGCTAGATATTCTGATTTGATACAGACTTGACCAGTCTTTAAAAATTACCCACTTACCTGATTTTTTCTGGCCAACATTTGATTTGATTTATTGCTATCGTATGTGCAGTGAAAGGTTTTGTTTTGCTTGCAGTACAGGCAGATCATCCCAAAGGTCACTGAGGGAAAGCGAGGGTGTGAGGTAGTGAGGGGTGGGTGGGCTGGCACGTGGGTAGGTGAGGGAGTTGATGTCAGGTGGGTGACAGGGATAGTAGGGTGCCAGGTGGGTCCTCAGGAGATCTGGTCAGGGGAGTGGTGGGAGATGGGTGGTCAGCGGGTTTGGGTGGTGGGGTCAGGTTTCCTGATCCAGGGGCAGGAAACAGTTCCAGCAGGGTCAGGTGAGGCCTGGTATCAAGGCAAGGGTTGGGAGATGGAGCTGAAAAGTCTGTGGTGAGTCAGAGGTGCAGTTTAACACATGCCCAGGAGTTAGAGCCAGTTTTTAACCCTCTCACCTTGCCTGGGCAACTATGAAGTGCATCAGAATCTTGGAATCTTTTGTTAAGGGGCATAATGTTTCAATGCTGCTCCAACAGCTCTCTGGGCTGTCAGAATCTCAGGACCTCTGTTTATTTTTCTCTCTCTACAGACACTCCCAGACCTGGTCAGCATTTCCAGCCTGCTGTTTTTATTCCAGATTTCCTACATTTTGTTCTTAGTTTTTAATGTAACTGGGCTCCAGGTCTTTCCGAAAATCCAGCTCCAAAAAGGCCATCAGTGCCAACTGCAATTCTTTAAGAAGCACTTCAAGCTGAATATAAACTGCATCCAAGAGTGAAGAAATGACTGGCCACTCCTACAAACATGTGGTAGCAATTTCTTTCATTCATCCACAAAGCCAGCCTTCATCATTTTGCATTATATCCCATTTTGTCAAGTAGCATGGAGTGAAATGTGATCTCTGTAAGATTCGGGACCATGCCAGAACATTTTTGGAGGTAAAGTGAATATATTCATTCACAGTTGCCAATTGCAACCTCATCCTGTCAAATTCCAGGTTTTAAATTCTCAACCGGAGTTGCCTTTGGCTGTCAACATGGAGTCATCAGAGTGATACAGATCCATGATTTGAATGCTGAAGATCCTTATGGATTTCAAGATCAACCCTATTGCCCCACACAAAAAAAATCAGCTTCTGCCTTTTCTTGAACATTCTCTCACTTTGTAAGATAAAGACAAGGCAGAGTGACTCTTCCTAAGGCATTTTTGCTGCTCAGATTCTTGGCAAAGGACCATGGGAGATTTCTGACAAATAAAAATAGAGCGTTGCTCAGGTGTACAAAATGCCCTGTGTTTTTTGTTTAAGAATAAGAGTTCAGGAGGTGATGACCTGGTGGTATTATTGCTAAACTATTAATCCACAGATCCCCAGGTAATGTTCAGGGGACTGGGGTTCAAATCCCACCAAACTGATTAGTTCATGACCTTTTTTATAAAAAAAAAGTGCAATCTGGGCGACGTGGCATGGTGGTAGTGTCCCTATCTCTGAACTAGGAGGCCCAGGTTCAAGTCCCAGAAGTGCATAATAACAGTTCCGAACAGGTCACTTGCAAAAATATCTTAAAGCAAGGGATCAATTTGTGTTGAAGCAGGATTTGACAATAACATTTGCCATGGGCTTCTCAGGCTTTTAAAACCCTGTAACCCAGCCAGATCAGCGAGCTTCTTGTCTGATGATGGTTTCCTCTTGGCTCCAAACATGCACAGCTAATAACTTTGAAGTCCAGGGCTATAATGTAAGCTGCAGGAAAAGCCTTAAATATGATCCTACTTCTCCCTTGTTCCTAACCGAGCATTCTTCAGATGATGCACAGCCAAACGAGCATGAAAATCTCCTTTAGCGGCTCGACCTGCATTGCGACCAGCTGCTTAATATTATTCAGATTCCCCACCTCCACATCCTCCACCCCCACATCCACTCACAGTATCAACGACCATGCAACTAAATGACACCAGGTACTTTTTTTTTTCAAAACTTTACAGCTTCTTTATAAAATAAGAAGTAACACAATCATCGCAAATTTCCAACAAAGAAGTGAGAATAGCCTCAAAAAGCCAAAAAGAGCAGCCGAAATAACCTCAGCAGTTTTCATCACCAGCATTGATAACGCACAGTTGGAGTACTGAATAAAAAATGAACACATTTATCTGGTATTTTTAATGTGCAAAAACAGCCCAAGGCACATCACGAGTACAATTAAATGAACACGGAGACTGAGCCAAAATAAAACACATGCAGCAGTGACCAAAAGCTTAGTTATAGAGTTGATTTTAAAGATACATCCTAACAGGAGGATAAGATTGGGTATTTATAAGTAAAGAGCCTAGACAGCTAAAGGTATAGTTGCTAACGAAGGATTTAAGGGACTGTGAAAGATGAATTAAATGCTAAGTATCTGTGGGAGAGCTCAGGGTTGCTGAATGTTATACCAATATGAGAACATTGCGCCCCGAGTGTTTTGAGCAGAAGGATGAAAATTATAAAGTGTGGCCAATACAGACCAGTGAAGGTGAGCCAGCTGACTTCTGGATGGACCGACGTTTGTGGACGGGAGGAAATGGATGCTTATTGGGAAAGCCCTGAAGCTTGGAGGCGACATGAGCCCAAATGACGTTCTTAAACAGCCAGTGTGCAATGATGTTGGCAGAGATAAGCGAATACACAGGTAGATGTAAGCTGTTCTTGTGATGGGGAGAACTCAAGAAAATAAATCAAAATATTCCAGATATTGAAACTACGGCATAAAAACGCAACATGCTGAAAGCTGAACAGGTTCCAAATTCTGGAATTCCCACCTAACCTTTTCCATCTCTGGACCTCTCGCTCCTTCAAGAGCATTTCTGACCCAAGCTTTTGGTCATCTCTCCTACTATCTGCTTACAGAGCTCAGTGTCAAATTCTGTTTGACAACATGCCAGCAATGATCCCTGGCATGTTTCCCAACAAAGACACAATGCAATTGCGAGCTGCTGAAAAGAATATAGAACACAGAACTCTACAGCACAGGAATGGGCTCTTCGTCCCACAGTGTTGTGCTGAACATTATGCCAAATTAAACTAATCCCTTCTGCCTGCCTTGGTCCATATCCCTCCATTCCTCGCATATTCATGTGCTTATCTAAAAGTCGCCTATCATATCTATCTCCACCACTACCCCAACAGCGTGTTCCACACTCCTACCACTGTATAAAAAACTTGTCCCTCACATCCCCTTTGAACTTTCCCCTGCTCACCTTAAATGCATGCCCCCATAGTTTTAGGCATTTCAACTCTTGGGGAAGCAAAATTTTGACCGAGGTAGATGTACAGTGTTTATGGGACGGCAGATGTCAAAGACAATTCTACTCGTGTTTAGCTGTTGGAAGTTAATGACCTTCTTTGAATGAATGGTAGATAAGCAATCAGATGTCACAAGTCAAAGGTAGAGGGGGTAAGGATGTTGACCACCTGGATTTAAACAATGTCTTCAAGAGGCATCATCTGGATGAAGGTACATTGTGGGGATGAAAAATGGATCTTCAGAAAAGTTAGCCAATAGTAGGAGGAAACTCCATTGCCAGAAATGCTCTGAGATTGAATAGTTAAGAGCAAATCTAAGCAAGGGCTGTCCCACTGAGTCGGGCAAATGGAGAATTGAGAGACTGACATCATTAAATCCCTCGGTACAATCAAGGAAGGATATTGCACAACCATCATTGTTAATTTAAGAGTCGTCATTATTCTACACAATACATGAACCTTATGGATAACATATCAGCTGTCAGTTTCCCTTCAAAAATACTGAAAAATCTAATGAATAGAGGACTAAGAATACTTAACTATAAAGCATGACCATCATATTGAAAAATAGTTACAAACAATTCCAAGAGATGGGTTCGATGGTGTGTGCCAACAGCAACCTCTCAAATGTTTACTTCGGCATTTAGATGGTCTGAAAATTGCTCAGGCTTTTTAATATATGTTTTGTCTTTAAAAAGATACGTACTGCTGTTCTACAATACACTCCTTGTATATCTCTTGTATATGCTATGAAGCAATTACTCAACTTGCAACAGGTTGCCAAGCATAAATGTACCTAATACATTCCAATTTGCTCTCCACACCCAATCCCCGCAACTGTGCTTCAATTCTGCCTTAAATGGGGTAAACTGTGTCAGACTACTTCAAAGTTAGATGTCAGTAGCAATAGTCAAAGGCAGCTCCTCTGTAACAAGATATTCAGTGAGTTCAATGTCCCACATATATTGCGATCAATATCAAAATCAATAGAGGCCTTTAAGATGTCTAATCATGTTTAACAACAAAGATAAGCAAATAAGTGATCAGATTCACAACGGAAAATGTCAACTGATTACAATTTTTTCTAAAAAGGCAACTCTCAGAATCTATTTTAGGAATTTAAAAATAGCCCTTATATTTTGCATTGCCAGTTGCTGGAAAAAGAGGATAGCACTCTTAGGGAGGGGTCAGGAGACATAGTGGGCAGGAATGTGCATCTTATCTTATGAGTAGAGTTTAAATCCAGCATAATTTATTGGAATGAGAGCTGCTTATCTGCTTTCATTTCAGTTCCAAGTCATTAAAAATAGAAAATGTCAGAAATACTCAGTCAGTTTGGCATCATCTATGAAGAAAAACAGAGTTAACTTTTCAGAAGTTCTGATGAAGAGTAGTCATTAGCTGAAACCTTGGCTTGTTTCGCTCCACAGACACTGCCAGACCAGCTGAGCATTTTCTGAATATTTTTGTGTTCTTAAATTTTACCTTTCCAGCATCTACTTTTTTTTTGCAATGGGAGGTGATAACTAAAAGGAGAAGATGCTTGGGCAGCTCTGACTGTTCACAGTTGTTACTGACCCACAGCATGAATCTACCACTTTGGTCACTTCACCCAGGGAAATGAACACAATGGCTGGTTTGGGAAATGGAAAATGTCATAAGCAACCATTGATGCCAACACCACTGGGACATTGCAAACCTTGACATATCAGGTTGTCAACATTTTTGATCCAAGATAGTAGTGGATCAAGTGGTATATAATATGGGTATTCATATCAGAATTGGCACAGGCAAGCACTTACGCATTTCCCAACGTAACCAACACTAGATGAAACTTCAAGAACCCTGGCGATCTAATCCCTTTTGAAAGGCTAAGGAATAAGGGCCACTTAAACCTAATTCCTCATCTACCTGTTCAGAGGTATTACTGCACATCTTTGGAGCAGGTGGAATTTGAACCTGGGCCTCCTGGTCCAGGGGTAGGAACACTATCACTGTTACAGGAGACCTTAAAGACCACTTATTCTAGTTTCTTTAAACTGCAGTAGGCGTTTCTATTTTAATGGGATTAGTGACCCCTCTTTGTGATATTTACCTTGCCCATACACTTCTTCGCTAATCTAATAAAAGCAAAATACTGCAGGTGCTGGACATCTGAAACAAACAGAGAATGCTATGGGGAGAACCTCAGGCAGCTCTGGCAGCATCTGTGGTGAGAGAAACAGAGCGAACGTTTTGAGTCTGGTAAGACTCTTCTTCAGCACTGAATCTGAATCTCAACACTTCCAAGCTAACTCTATATTTTCACAGCTTTATGTAGACAAATTGTGTTTTGGGAAACTTGTCAATGAACTTATGTGAATTTAGGGGAGAAAATGCAAACAGCAGCTTTTTTTTGTCCATTTATTTTATTTGCTTATCATTCGAAACATCAAAATGCTGAAGATGTCAAAAGATGCTTTAAATCAAATTCACTGGGATTGGAACAAAACCTGCCCATCAACTCATCAAGTTACCCCTTTATGTTGACATCGAGATAGTGAGCC
>JAHRHZ010000039.1:24771363-24805492 GCA_024137785.1 Ginglymostoma cirratum
GAGGAGTGGGAAAGTTGACGTTTCAGGTCGGGACCCTTCTTCAGAAAAGAAGGATCCTGACCCGAAACGTCAACTTTCCTGCTCCTCTGATGCTGCCTGGCCTGCTGTGTTCCTCCAGCTCCACACTGTGTTATCTCTGACTAAAACTCAAAGACCTGGTTCATTGTGAAACAAAGCTCAATAGGAAAAGGTCGGATTATTTTCACGGTTTCATCACAGGCTGTATGACTGTGAACTGTCTGCCAATATGCAACCAGTCTTCAGTTTAACAGTAGGGATACCAACACTCCCAGCACTCATCACCCTTGCTCATTCTCAGGGTGCAAGCAAGGTCCTGCCCCAAGGCCAAAGATGTGCAAGTTAGGTGGATCGGCCGTGCTAAATTACTCAGTGCTCTGGGCTGTGCAGGCTAGGTGAAACAGCATGGGAAATGCAAGGTTACGAGGATAGGGTAGGGGTGTGGGGGGGATGCTCGTTGGAGGGTCGGTGTGGACTCGATGGGCCGAATGGCCTGCTCCCACACTATAGGCATTCTATGATTCGACAATGTGCAAATTCAACTCATAAATTCTTGACAGTCAACACAGCCAACTTCCCCAGTTCATGGATCAGCATCACAGATAGAAAACGAAACTAGTTTCATTTTAAATAGTCCCTACGGTATCACTCATAGTCCTCAAGATCAATTTCTTGTGGTGTTAGTAAAAATATACCCCGGGTGAGCTACTGTAGCAAGCAGCTGCAATGACAAAACAAATAGACATCAGGCTTTCAAACGATTTCGGAGCTAACAAAATTGTGCACTTGCTCCATAGTGTCACTTTGCACATGGTTTTCTGATTGTCAGATTTTTCCCAAATTAGTGCCCGCTGGTGGCAGTAAGTGACAACTTAGCACAGGAAGGGTTCAGGCCAATCAATACCCGGGGAAGACGGCAGACATTCTGGGAACTCACCACCTCATTCGTATAATGACCTCTCTGAAATTCTCAGGAGAATGTACGTACCTGGCTCTGGTCTTTGTGTGAGTGGAAACATTGTCAATGTTCACCCTGTAAAACCCTTTCAAAATCTCAAAGGCCTCTTCCAACACACTTCTTATTCATGTTCTTTATAGGAAAACAGCACAGCCATTTTTATATAGGTACTCATTCACAGGGTGTGGGCATAGCTGACTAGGTCAGTATTTACTACCCATTCTTAATTTAGCCTTGAAAAAGCTGCTATGAGTTAGCTTCTAGAACCTCTGCAGTCCAGGGCTGCAGGTACTCCCATAGCACTGTTAGAGAAGGGATTCTGGGAAATTGACCCAGGGACAGTGAAGAAATGGCAATACAGTTCCATGTCAGGATGGTGTGTGGCTTGAAGGGGAGCTTGCAGCTTGTGGTGTTCCCATGTATCTGCTGTCCCTGTCCTTTACTGTGGTAGAGACCTCAAGTTTGAAAGGTGCTGTCAGAGGAGCCCTTGGTGAGTTAATGCAGTGCATCTTATGACAGTATTCATGTTTGCCACTGTGTCTGTGGCAGAGGGGGTGAATGCTTAAGGTGCTGGATGTGGTGCCAGTCAAGCAGCTGCATTCTCCTGGTTGGTGTTAAGCATCTTGAGTATTGTTGGGGCTGCATCCATCCAGGCAAGTCGGGAGTACTCCATCACACTCCTGACTTGTGCCTTGTAGATGGTGGACACTAACTTAAACATTCACTGACTCCACAGCTAGCACATTAACTCTCAGTAAGTAGGATCAGACTCTTCATTGACAGGGCTCATCAGGTATATGAAAGGGATTGTTGAGGTAGATGGGGAGAAGTTGTTGGTGAGCTCCAATCTCATGGCCATGAATATAACTCACCAACAAATCCAATTCAGGACAGACTCCTTTGCCCAGAGACTGTCTACAGTACAGAACTTCCTACCACAGGGTGCAGTGCATTTAAAGGACATTAGGTAAACAGAGAAGGGAGAAAGAAATAGAAAGGTATGTTACTAGGGTTGGAAGAAGGACGATTAAAGGGGGTACCCCTACACAGAGCATAAATGCCAGCATGAATCATTTGGGCTGAATGGCCTGCTTCTGTGCAATACTATGTCATCTGGAAAGATCTTACGGGGAGTTATGTAGGACGTGGATGACATACATCTGGATTCCAATTGCTCACAATAGTTCAGGACATGGTTATGTTTTTTGAATTCACTCATGGGACATGGGCGTTACTGGCTGGTCGGCAGTTACTGTCTGTCCCTAACTGCCAAATACAGAATCATCTTGCTGGCTTTAGCAAGTAGGCTGATCACATTGAGTCCACCAGCACTGGAAAAAAAAACTTTGGCAATCTGGCTGGCACAGCCAACCCGACCAGGTGCTATGAGCCAACTGCTGCAGCAAATGACCTGATGGGTAATTTGCTGCAACACAAACACTGAAAGTTCACACTTTGAAATAAAACCGATGGGCAGGAACCGCCCAGTTAGTTACATTTAGAAGGCATAAACAAATTTGACATTTCTAATAGGTCCCTTCTTTGGGACCATTACAAAAGGTAGAGTCCTCAGTCTCTTTTACACACAAACTTGTTGCATTTCCTGTTTTTGACACCGGGTAGGAGACGTTACGTAGGAGCATCGTTAGAAATTAGTTCTTCGGTTTTCAAACAGAAATTTCGTGGGCTTTCAAATAACTTGGAATAAACTCTACTGCCATTGCATTTTTTCAGAGTGAAAAGGGCAACCCACACTTTAATTTAACTGGCGATGTCTTCAGTGAACACGACTCTGTCCTGGGTTGAACGACGTGGATTTGGAGAAGGAATAGTGCAGATCTCACGAGGAGAGAATGAAAAAAAAAACACAAGAAAATTAAATAGGTGCATGCCCATTTTTGGCCATAATACTCAAACACATGGCTTTGAATTATGCTATTTGAGTTGTCATTTTCTCAAAAGTTCAGTCATCACTTAAAAAAAAAACCAGAAATGGAAAAAAAAACACTACCATGATAGTTTACATTTCTTACAATCATATCTGTTGGCAGATTTGCAATGCAGTGTATGGCTTGGAGCAGTACTGCAGGATATCTCTCTCTGGGTTATTAATTACACGTGGCAGCTGTGATCACTTGCACTGATATTACGACACGTACTGGCCAATCGACAAAATCAGCCCATTCTGGGGTTTGTCCACCTCATAAGCTGCAGGCAGAATCCCATGCGCCTGCCCTGCTCCACTTGCCTTCCATCCCCGATCTGATATTATTCAATGTTGACATGATTCTGTTTCAATTAACAGCATGTGCCAGAGATTCACAAACCAATCTAAAGCATTTTCTTTATCGGCTCTCTGCCCTGATTCACATGGTTAAGTAATTCTAAATGATCACATTTAATCCTGCTTCATCGTTCAGTTGCTCGAGACTTGCTTGTCCGCTGCAAACACTTTCTACACACTCTGCCATTTTAAACTTTTCAAGATGTCAAAATCACCCCATAATCTTGTCTGTTCTAACAGGAGTGTCCAACGTTTTCACTGTCACCACAAGTCAGACAAATGCATCCTCACGGAGCTGAAAGTACAACAAAAACTTCAAGAAAAACTTACACTTATAGGGTGCCTTTCAGGATGTACCAAGGTGCCAATGAAGTGTGGTGACATTTGTAACGCAGGAAGCATTAATTTGCGCCTAATGACAAACAGCAATGAAATGAAATGACCATATCATCTATTGTAATTGTGTCTGAACGTAAAACATTGGCTGGGATATTGGGGAGAACTCTGCTAGTCTGCTTGGAATGCTGCCTTCAGATGTTTGATGCCTGCTAGAAAGGAAGTCAGGCTCTCTGTTTTCCTCAGTACTGCGCTGAATTGTCAGCCCTGACTAACTATTCAGGTCTCCAGAGTGGGAATTGAACCCACAGCCTTCGAAAGACAAGAATGCTATCAAAGAACCACAGCTGCAACAAAAAACATGTAAAAAAAGCACAATATATTCCAACTGGAATCATGTGTTATATGCTCCTGTGACATGGCTGGGGGCATTTTGTGATGTTAAAGGCACTGTATAAATATAAATTGTTGTTTAAAGGACATGAAGCAACCCTTCAGCACTCGTGCTGAGGGTTGAGCTGTCTATTTAGTCCTCTTTTACAGATTTAAATGATACAATGGATTCTAGTTCCATTGCTATTTCTTCCAAAATAGTGCTCTCCCAACAGTTTTCAGGGAAAAAAACAGGAATTGCTGGTGAAACTCAGTAGGTCTGACAGAAGAAAGCAGAGTTAACGTTTCGAGTGCCTTAGCCCTTACCTGGGTCCGACCCATCTCTCTTCTGCCCTTCCCTCTTCCCTCCCACAATGACGAGAGGGTTCTCCCTGGTCCTCGCTTAGCACCAACCTCAGTATCCAAAGGATTGCAACTTGCCTTTCGTCACCTCCAATGGGCTGCCACCACCAGGCACACATTCCCCTCTCCTCCCTTGTCAGCATTCCACAGGGACCGTTCTGTCTGGGACTACTGGTTTACTCATCCTCCATTCCCCGACTCCCACGGCATTTCCCATACAATTGCAGAAAGTGTGCAGCTGACCATTTACCTTCTCCCTCCTCCCTATCCAAGGTCCAAAACACACTTTCCAGCTGAAGCAGTGATTTACCTGCACTTCACTCAATCTAGTCTACTGGCTTGCTGCTCATTATGCGGTCTCCTCTATACTGGGGAGACCAAGCGCAGCCTGGGTGACTGCACTGCAGAACACCTACGTTGTGTCTGTAAAAAATGACCCCAAGCCTCCAGTTGCCTGCCACTTCAACACGCCACTGTGTTCCCATGCCAACATTTCTGTCACAGGCCTGCTGCAGTGTTCCAGCGAGCCTCAGCGCAACCTGGAAGAACAAGATTTCACTTTCCAAAACAAAAACCGAAAGAACTGCAGATGCTGTAAGTCAGGAATAAAGACAGAAGTTGCTGGAAAAGCTCAGCAGGTCTGGTAGCATCTGTGAAGAAAAAAAATCAGAGTTCACGTTTCAGGTCTGGTGACCCTTCCAGATTTTTAACAGAGAAACAACGAATTTAGGTATTACCAGTCTATTGTTGTATGGCCATGTTCGCTCACTTTTCCACTTAAAAATTATCACTGTGAATTTCTTTGTACTAAGTTCCACTGGCCATCTCTCCACCCAATCTGCTATCCTACATCCTCCTAAAGTTGTATAACTCCCCTTGGTTATTCTCACTCTGGTTCTGTGCATCTTCTGTAAATTTTGATTTGTGGAGGGAGGAGGCTGCCAAGTTATGCTGCTCCACCCCCAAGAAAAACAAAATTAATAAAATGTTAGAAAAAGGTCACATATTTTCATCAAGCACACAGCACGGCACTAGCAGTTCACATTTGTAACTCCCTGGGCACGAGCACTTTCTTTGTCTCTACTTTCCCACTGAACCTGTTTGAATGGCAACATTTCAAGAAAAGACAATCCACATTCCACACCTACCAATTTTCAACCACCCAAGTTATTCTTGACTGAAGAGTCATGAAAGAAGTTAAGAAAAACGTTAAAATTAGTGAGGAAGTTAAACTCAAAAAGGAAGTTTATTTTCTGAACCTTAACATTTAATTATTTAACATGGCCATCCAATATATCTCTGCAAAGGAGAAGGAATTGCTTCAACGCAGGACTCATTATTGCTTTAGCATATTTTGTAGAACCTTTGGAGTGAATAAACTGCTTTGGGAGTTGAAAAAAGACTGCACAGACGCCAGTATCCCATTGCCAAGTCACCCTTTATTTACACAGGCACAATCCTGGAGTGCTCTGACCAGCCAGCTCAGAGCCAGTCCCTAGAATAGGAGACTCTTTGAATCTCCTGTTAATGTCTATTAGCCAGGCCTCCCTGATTGGGCCAGGTTAACAAACCCCATCAAGAATCTCATAGTCAATAAAATCCACCAGGCCCTGGTTCCAACCACTACAGGAGTGTAGCTGCTACTGTTACTTAGGGAAACAACTCTCAATTACGTGTCAATAAAAGGTCCACAAGCAATTATGGAATAAATGACAAAGTTAATCTGCTTTGACATTCTTGGTTGAGGTAGAACCCGCTACTCATTTTAAAATTTTTTTTATTTTAAGAAAGACCAGGTTTCCACTTAAAATCTTCCCTGAAAGTGGTCACCCCAGGCAGAGGTGCACTCCTCTAATGTAACACTGGAAGGACCGTCATGGTCGTGTTCTCAAAACCTGCCATGAGCCTTGAACCTACGACCTGCTGCAACAGAACAGTGCTGTCACTGATACAGGCATAACACAGTTAGAATGCTTTAATCAGAGGGCAATCTTTAAAAAAATTGTTCTTCAGAAACGGTGCTTTCTGAAAATTGCCACCTTTGTTCTTTCATAAAAGGGCCTTCTTACTACTCCCATTTTTATCTGAAATTAAATCTCTACAAATTAAATCAAAACTACCAGAAAGACAAAAATCAGAATTTAAGAACGTGAAATTTGAACTGAAATCTGCACAGTGCACCTAAATTCTCCAATGCTAAACTATAGCCTTTCTTCAAAAGAAAAATATGAGTCCTATTAAACGCTGGTTAAAATAATGTTAAACTATTGTTCTGACTGCTGCTGAGCATTCATACAAATAGAACAACATTGATTATTAAAGCTGCAGCCTCTGCAAAATGGAATGTTTATTAAGCAATAATTCAACAAACAGATTAAATTTAAAGTACATTTTTCCTATCACATGTGGTACAGCCAATTTTCAAAAGGCTGGTTACAAGTACAAGAAGCATTTTGAAAACGTTTTCTTTTGAAAATCGTGCATCAGTTCCTTTCCAATCTTTTGCAGTTTGAACCTGGTGTCTGTGAATGACGAATGACCGCAAATGACTGGGTGAAGTAAAACAAGCTTTGCGGAAAAAAAATTGAAGACTCAATTGAAGACTGTTCTGTCTCAAATGTCGGAGATCTTTTGAATTTTAATTCCTCCTCCTGTTTGTGCCCCATCCCTCTCACTGGTCTGCCATCTTGCTCTGATCAAATTTGTAAGCTTGTAAGAACTTGTAACAAGTTACAGCCACATTATACTTTCTTTCCCCCTCTCCACTACATCCCTCACCCCCCATCTAGTCAAGAAAGCAAAAATTAAAGAAGCCCATTACTTTTAAGCAATCACATTTTGCCCCCCAACTTTAGCTAAGAAAGCAAAAACTAAAGAAACCCATTGCTTTTAAATAATCACATTTTGCGGCCAATTCCGCAAGGTTTTGCAGATGGAATACTATAAGTTAAAGCTACATTCAGCCATCATCTCACAAGCCCACAAGAATCTGACAATACATTTGAATTGCTCAAAGTATGAAAAGGATTGGAACATGAGGAGTTCTGTAAAACCTCCCTACCCAAGTCGTTTTTTTTACTGGTAGGGTCAATAGACATTTGTACGACTGAAAAAAAGGCACAGCTCTCAGAGTTGAGGCAGGATTTGCTTTTTTAAACATGAGGTAGTGATGCTCATTCAAACAGCCAGTGTGGCTCAATGGACTAAACTGTCTCTTTCTACACCGTAACACTTCTGTGATTCTGTGAAACTGATCATAGTTTCCACAGTCACACGATTGCACTGACTCACTCACGTTCCTCCAAGCAAACAAAACAGCGTGACTCACAATCAGACTTTTTTTTTGTAAAAGCATGTAAATAGCTTTCATCTGAAGCAATGTGGAGAAGCTGGAAAGCCCTAGGAGTGTTTACTCTGGAGGTAAGGAAGCTGAGAGGGAAGAATTCATTCACGTCGTGAAAATTTTTAAGGGAATAGTGATAGACTCTGGATTACTGGGATTAGGGCAGTAAACTTCCTGGTCAAGTCAAATTCCTGGAATACCATCTCTAAAGGCACTGCCGACTGCAGCGGTTCAAGAAGGCAGCTCACCACCACCTTCTCAAGGGCAACTAGAAAATAGGCTATAAATACTGGCCCAGGCAGTGACATCCAAATCCCAAAAATGAATAATTAGAAAAAAACGTATAGGGTAATGCACAGATAATTTCAAACTGTATGTACTCATAAAAAGTAGTAAAAGTCTCAAACAAACTGTCCAGGGGACCATGGAATCAAACAGCCTAGAACGGTCAAGGGAGAATTAGACATTTAAATATTAGCTATTATTTTTGCAGCCCAATCAAATAGGCTAAAGAGTCTATTCCATTCCTGGAGGGTGTCCTGAGGAATTAGTTCAAAGATATGAAATGTCAAAATGTTTGAGAAGAGGATTATCCTTCATCCAGTAATAATATTTGCCACTTTGGCAGTAACTCGGTATACATTAAAGAGGGAGGAAAAATATATTTAAAAGCAGAAAAATTGATATAAGTTAATTTTTTGTTATTCATTTGTGGGATGTGGGCATCGCTGGCTGGGCCAGCATTTATTGCCTGTCCCAAGTTGCCCTTGAGAAGGTGGTGGTGAGCTGCTTTGTTAAACTGCTGCAGTCCGTGTGCTGTAAGTAGACCCACAACATTCTTCAGGAGGGATTTCCAGGATTTTGACCCAATAACACTAAAGGGACCACAATATACTTCCAATAAAGACAGTGTGCGGCTTGGATGGGTATTTGCAGGTGGTGGTGTTCTCATGTATCTGCCGATCTTGTCTTTCTAGCTGGAAGTGGTTGTGGGTTTGGAAGGTGCTATCTAAGGATCTTTGATGAATTTCTGCAGTGCATTTGCTGTATACCCCACAGCTATTGCGTATTGATGGTGGAGGGAGGTTATGTTGTGGATGTGGTGCCAAACCAGTGGGCTGCTTTGTCCTGGACGGTGTTAAGCTTCTTGAGTGTTGTTGGGGCTGCACCCATCCAGGCAAGTGGGGAGTATTCCATCACACTCCTGACTTGTGCCTTGTGGATGGTGGACAGGCTTTGGGGAGTCATGAGGCGAGTTACTCAGTGCAGTATTCCCAGCTTCTGGCCTGCACTTGTAGCCACTACATTTATATAACTAGTCAGTTCAGTTTCTGGTCAGTGGTAACCCCCAGAATGTAGAGAATGGAGATCCAGTAATGGTAGTGCTCTATCTTTTAAAAGCAGCTGTAACAAAAAGGCATTTCAACAAAGGTAGGAGCTAAACCTGCTTGCATCTCATGAACAAAGGACTTCTACCAAAGAAGTTTCCTGAATCAAATTCACACTAGTCACATTTAACCCCAGGAAATAAACTCAAGTGGAATAAAAGTGAAAATGTGAGTACAAATATTCTAAACTTATTTACATAAATATAGTCAAAAGTCATGCGACACTAGGTTATAGTCCAACAGGTTTATTTGAAATCACAAGCTTTCGGAGTGCTGTTCCTTCATCAGGTCACCTGACAAAGGGGCAGTGCTTTGAAAGCTTATGATTTCAAATAAACCTGTTGGATTATATCCTGGTGTCATGTGACTTCTGACCTTGTCCATACCAGTCCAACACCGGCACCTCCACATCATACGTAAACATAAAGGGAGGAGATAGGTTCCTGTCCAAACTTAGACAAAATGAAAACAAGTACTGTAGATGCTGGAAAAATTGCTGGTCTGGCAACATCTTTGACGAGAGAAACAAAGTTAATGCTTTGAGTCCAATATGACTCTTCTCTGAAGAAGTTCTGAAGAAGAATCGTACAAGATGTCTAGACAAAATGCCTCGATTTGCTAGTCTATAATCTGATGAAACGCAATAAGACTTTGATTCTTGGCTCATGATTTCTGAGAGTTGGGATCTTTAAAGTTCAACTTGTTGAGATGCAAATGATTCGAGAAACAAACTCCCCTGATGCCTGCAGAATGGAAGCAGTAAAACCACTGAACACACCGAGTTGGAACCCTGTGCAGTTAAGATCCATCCTGGTGTGAGCTGACCTCAGTGTGCATTTTGGACACACATATTCATCAACAAGAACAGGATCCACATAAAAGTTAAAAAAAAAACAACTTTAGTTTCAGCAGTAAAGAAGTTTCTGCTGATTGCAATGGGAGACAACATGAACCTTTGTATACTAAATCCTGCATCTTGGAAACACTGCAGCACCTATCTTAAACCCACATCCTGTATCAGCAGTTGCACAAGAGCAGCAAGTCAGACTACAAAGAGGTTGCAGCCCAATAATAAGGGCTTGGGTAGAACTTATGAATGTTACTGCAGGGGGCATTGTTTGATCCGAAAAGTTTGATGCTCTTCTGGCACAGACATCACTTACAAGGATGGTAACGCTACAGATGGGTTCCGTACATAAATGGAACATCTGCAGGTTCTTTTAAAAACAAAAAATTGGCAATAAAGGACTAGTATAAATGCAACATTGCACAATCGCAGCAAACAATTAGATACATGCAACTTTTCACCAAACGCCTCACACCAATGCTTTAAAAATATGTTGGCGGATTGGATGAAAATGCTAGTAAGCAAAGCACACGCTGATTGTGAACCACTGTTGCAGCATTCATTTCACTTCCACCACAGCAGCCAGCTTAAAACCTCCCATCAGCTTCAGGAAAACAGAAGCTCAGAATTTCCAGCAGTATAAACTAAAATTAAAGTACCAGTCGACGGGAGGAGTAAACTAGAAAGTATTTTCTGGACCTGCTCATGACATGTCAACGTAAGTGCATTAACCAGACTGCTGTAGTTTTACAGAACTCTGGACAAGTTGAGAGTTACTAATTACTTCACTGTCCCAGTGCAGGAGACAGCTATATAACACACTGCCAATTGATTAATGCAAAAGTCGATGTTGGGGAAGGACGTGCGAAAGGGAAGCGGTCGAGGGCTAGTTGAGAGGCTAGGACTGTTTCTCTTGGACAGGTAATTGTCAACAAGAGGCGATTCAAAATCAGAAGGGTCTCTGGACAGTCAACTGAGACAAACTGTTCCCATCAAGAGCAAAAAAAGAGATAACAAGGTGTAGAGCTGGATGAACACAGCAGGCCAACCAGCATCAGAGGAGCAGGAAGGCTGACGTTTTGGTCTAGGCTCGAAACGTCAGCTTTCCCGCTCCTCTGATGCTGCTTGGCCTGCTGTGTTCATCCAGCTGTACACCTTGTTATCTCAGATTCTCCAGCGTCTGCAGTTTCTGCTATCTCAAGAACAAAAAAAGGCACAGATTCAACTTAACTGGCAAAAGAAGCAATGGTAACATGAGGAAAAACCCTTCCACACAGCGAGTGGTTAGGATCTAAATGTATTGCCAGAGCATATGGCGGGGTCAATCAACACATTTAACAGGGAATGGATTATTAGCTAAAAAGGAAGAGTTTGCAACGGCTACAGGGAGAAGGAAGGCAGGACTATGCCATCAGGTGAACTCCTCCTTCAGAACATTCTAGACATGATGGGCAGAAAGGTCTCCTTCCTTGCTGGAACCAGTCTATGTTTCTGCAGTTCAAACGTTATTCTAAAATGAACACTTACACCCGTGCTTTTGTAAAAGGTCCAGATAAATATTGTTTAGAACTGCTTAACCTCAGGGTTGAGACAGTGTTTCTCCCGACGGCTTTCTGCCTTGTCTGACTGAAAAGTAGAGGTGAGATTTCACAGCAACATTTTCAACCATGGAAGTAATAGCTACAAGGTAACATGTTCCAAATTGCTGTATACATGGTAACAAGTTGCAACCTTGCTGCGTACATGATTTAAATTAATTCTTCCAATTCTGTCAAGCAGGATACAGCTCACTTTTTTTTTGGTTCGTAGTGCAACAGTTCAAGGCAGCTGCTCACCATCACCTTCTCAGGGGCAACTTGAGGTGGGCAACAAATGCTGGCCCAGCCAGAGACACTCACATCTCATGAATCAATAAACATAGTTCAAACCAACAAAATTCTCCGTTCTGTTTCATTTTGGAGGAGCGGCCAGGTTTACCGATTGTAAATTCTGGCTGAATACAGCACAAACAAGTCTGCGTGACACCATCTCGTTCCTGACCAAGAATCCCTATGTACACTCCACCCATTTTCTGACGACTTAAAGCAGTTTAATTCCACAATAAATAGCATACTTTATTAAAAGTTAGTTAGCTAACAGATTTGTTTGGTCTAATTGATCGACTGGAGGGCCTGTATGTTCACACTATTCAAATAAACTACTCAAGCTTTGCTGATTTTAAGTTCCAAGGGTCCTCCAGGTTTGAGGAACCCTTGGGACCAGTGTGGTGTTTACAAAGAGTTCTGGCAGGTAACTCACATTGAACCTTTTGGAGGTTTCACTCTTCGTCCGTACAAAATTAAAATTACAAACCTCGGCTTGCAAAAGAAATCATGAGATCTCGTGAACTATTTTGTATCAATTCATGCACTTCTGTTGTAACCCTGGTCTAAAATAACATCCAGTCTTTGCAATGTTAAAAATACACTGTAAAAGTTGCCGCGGCAAAATTCAGTACCCTCTTTCTTCCCAGTTCCTACTACCAGAACTCCCAACTAAATGGGTTAGAAAGCTACAAAACAGACCACAACAACCTACAATAAAGAATCAATACTAATGTCAGTGCTGCCCCTACAGTCACTGTACTGACAAAAGCAGCAACAGGGAAGCAGGTTGGTCATTCCCAGTGTCAATTCAGTCCATGCTGTCTTCACTAATCTCATTGAGCCCATCAGCTACAGATAACGCTATCATTCCTTGACTGGCATATGAGGTCACGCTCCTGAGCACGGGAATAGCAAAGCGCAGTTCAGCTCCTCAAGTAGGCTCCACCGTTCAGTTAGATGATAGTTTATCAGCACCTAATCCTCAACTACCTTTTCACCATACCTCTCATTATCCTTACCTCAGGAAACAAAAAAAATCCATCACATTTTTGAAAACTTCAATTGCCCTTGAATCCAGAGTTGTACGAGTGAGCGAATTCCAGACTTACACCATCCTGTTTGTGAAGAATTGATTCCTGACTATGCTCCAAATTGGCAGAGCCCCCATTTTATGGTTAGGATCTTTCTTTCTAGATTTTCATAGATTAGGATAGAATCCCTACAGTGTGGGAACAGGCCCTTCGGCCCAACAAGTCCACAACGACCCTCAGACATCCCACCCAGACCCATCCCCCTATAATCCATCTAACCTACACATCCCTGAACACCAAGGGCAATTTAGGATGGCCAATCCATCTAGTCTGCACATTGTTGGAGTTTGGGAGGAAACCGGAGCACCCGGAGGTAACCCACGCAGACACGGGGAGAATGTGCAAACTCCACACAGACCAAGGCTGGAATCGATACCGGGTCCCTGGTGCTGTGGGGCAGCAGTGCTAACCACTCAGCCACCGTGCCGCCCTTTTCCCAGACGGAACAGTCTCTTTATCTACCTGATATAAACAGATAATTTTAAACACCCCAATTTGATCATCCATCAACCCTATACCCAAGGAAATTGGAGCCAAATCTGCCTTTATCATTGAACCCTTTGGCGAAGTGATGTTGAGACCCTGTAAGCCAATATATTCTTCCAGGAGTGCAGTGTCTGACATTGAACTGCACTCCAGCTGAGGTCAGACTAAGATTCAGTCCAACTGAAGAATAACTTCGTTCTCCATAGTTTCCAGCCCTTTGAGGTAAAGACCAACATTCTATTGGGCTTTGAAACATAGGAATAAGTGAAGTTTATTCAACTGGACAAGTTGCTGCATCATTCAAAAGAAATATTGTGCATCTCTATCCAACTTCCAATACTCACCTTTCTTCCATATCTCTTAGCACCTGCAGCTAACAAAAAAATTATCAGTTTCAGTTTTAAATTTAACAATTCATCCAGCATCAATTGCCATCTGTGAAGTGCCCCTAACTTCAACCATCCTTCGATTAACTGTTTCTTAACTGCATGACTGTTAGGATCTAGCTATGTTTTTGACTATGTCCCGACTTCAACATTCCCGAACTACTAGAAATAGTTTCTCACTGTCGATCCAGTCTGCTCTTCTTGGAATCTTGAAACATTCTAAATTCTAGGGTGCACAGCCCTCGTTTCTGGCGTACTCTGTGGATTTTAGAAAGTGGGTCAACCTATTGCTTTTGGACAATATTCCCTCACTTTTAGTGATTTCTGGACCTGAACCCCCAAATATCTCTTCTTTCAAACTTCTAGTTTCTTACCATTTTGAAACATACCAGTTTATCTTCCATAAATTCAAGTTAGATGTACCTCACACATCCCCACATTAAACTCCATTTACAACTGTTTTGCCCATTCAAGTGATCAATGTCCTTTGTAATTTCCTGCTTTGCTTTCCATCATGAGCTGTACCTTCTAACTTATCACTGTCCATTTCCTAAGGGAAACTGCAAGTATGGGGACTCAGGTGTGCACAGGGTAGGGCTCAGTTAGGATACCTGTTTGCTGACCCCATCATCTAAGCCTTATGTGAACGAATGGCCCCTGAGTGAAGTACTGGAAGGCAGTTAGCTACCTGAAGAATTGTGTTCATCAGCCTCTTCAGAAACTGAGGCACTGGGAATAAAAATCAGTCCTTTTCTTGCCCCGGCATTTGCTGCTTTACAAAAAAAAGCCCACAGATCCACCATCAGCCACATCAAAAGGCATGATAGTGCCTTTTGACCAAACTATTGGCCTCCCAATACTTACAAAGCAGAATGTCGAAAGATGTTGAGAGAGTGTTTCATCACCACATGCTTGGCAATGGAAGAGATGTGAATAGATATTTAACTCAGAGACATTTTAACATTAAGGTACATTAAATAACTTTGTAATCGTTACATATTCAAGCTCATGAGTTCATGGAAATGACAAATGCTGTGATTTACAAGACATGCACACTGCATTTAATTCACTGCAACAACCCAAACTCCTCCCCACAGAAAAGACAAGGTAAGTAACATTATGTTGCCACATGATGCAAAACACTTGCAGTTGTCACCTGCTATTCGATAATTTTGACTGTAAAAAGGCTGCCATATAAAGTGAACCTCTGATATTCCAATCACAACAGTACGTTTTCAATCATCATTTGCTTATTGAGGATGTGGAATGGAGCAGATCAGAAACAGGTTTGCACCATGCAATAGTCAAATCAGATTGCTGAAACAACACTACGACTTAATGTGTTGGAATAAAAAAAGTCCAAAACTAGCAGTAACCTGGCCAACACTCAGAAGATAGAAGTTCAAAAATTACAATAGCCAATTACTTCCAAAACAAGAACACTCAATGAACGGCCAACAGCAGTTCCTCAGTTCAGGAAAATCAACAGTAGCATTGCAATTCATCGTTTACCAAATGGATATTTTAGTCAATTATTGACAACACATTTATATCACAGAAACAGGCCATTTGGCCCATTGGATCCATGCTTATGTCATCTATCCTTCCTCATCTAACTCCATCAGCTATTCTATTCCTCTCACCCTCATCTGTCTCTCGAGCTCACTGTTTTTGCTCAATGGTTTTTTGTGGTTGCAAGTTCCTTATAACACTAGCTCCGATGTGTGAAGCTCCATAATCATACCCAACGCCAGGCCCATTTAGTGGTCAGAGATAACAAGGTGTAGAGCTGGATGAACACAGCAGGCCAAGCAGCATCAGAGGAGAAGGAAAGCTGACGTTTTGGGCCTGGACCCTTCTTCAGAATAGTTTAGTGGTCATTTACTTTGTCATGGCGATTCTTTCCAAAAACTGGCACAAATTGTCAGCTTTGCGCTAACTCCCCATTTTTGTGTTGTGGATCTACACGAAGAACTAGGCTGAAGCTGTCAACGTACGTCACCTTCAGCATCCTTATAGCCCATAGGGCACCAGCAGCGAAGGTCAGCTACACGTCCCCCTCCCGGCAGTAATGTGGTAAGCTAGCAAGCTAACCTAGCAATGCACAAGGAAAGCTTATTCAAAAACTAATTCGGGCCATACAATGCATCAGCTGCTCAATCAAGATTTAAAGGTGCATTTTTAAAGTCAGCTTTAATAGTTATTCTGGTTGGATAAAATAATCAGTAAAATAATACAGATCCGAAGTCCCACAGCTGGGCTTTAAAGCTGATGAACATGACTTGAATTGGTTTTGCTACCATCAGTTATCTATTTAAACTTGTTCATTTCCACTTGGCACAGAGATATTGGAGCTTGGAACACGGTCACAGGGAATAGCTGAGGCATTGAAGGAGAGTGTTAAATACATGTTTGAAGCAGAGATAGGTGAAGGGCTATGGGAAGAGAGCGAGGTTTTAGTTTCTTTTCCAGAGGGGGAAGAAACAACAGGCTGGATTCCATTCCCCTGTGCTGTAGAACTCCATGGGATGACAAAGACATGCTAATCTTTTTTGCAACATCAAAAAAAAGGAGCAGGAGTAGGCCATTCGGCCCTTCAATCCTGCTCCACCATTCAATATGATCGTGGCTGATCATCCAATTTAGTACCCTATTCCTGCTTTCTCTCTTATACCCCTTGTTCCCTTTATACCCAAGAACTATATCTAACTTCTTCTTGTAAATATTCAATGTTTTGACCAAACCTGCTTTCTGTGGCTGACAATTCCGTGGGCTCACCACTCTCTGGATGAAGACATTTCTCTTCATCTCATTCTTAAATGGCTTATGCTGTATCCTTAAACTGTGACCTCTGGTTCTGGACTCCCAGGACAGTCAGAACACCCTTCTCATATTTACCTTGTCATAGAGTCATACAGCATGGAAACAGACCCTTCAGTCCAAACAGTCGATGCCAATCAAGATTCTCAAACTAAACTAATCCCAATGGCTGCTTTTGGTCTATATCCCTCTGAATCTTTCCTATTCATGTATCTGTCCAAATGTCTTTTAAATGTTGTAACTGTACCCTCATCCACCGCTTTGTCAGTTCATTGCACACACACACCACCCTCAGTGTGAAAAAGGTGCTCCCTCGAGTCTCTTTTAAATCATTCTCCTCTTACCTTAAAATTATGCCGTCTGATTTTGAACTCCTGTTAGAATTTTGTAGGTTTTTATGATATTCCCCTCATTCTTCTAAACTCCAGTGAATACGATCCTAAATGATCCAATCTTTCTTCATATGTCAGTCCACAAATACTGTACTTGACAACATTTTAAAAGCTTTTTCCTTGCACCCTTGCAAAATGAATTGGCAAATGTTGGCAAAACATGGGAAAGACCATGACCAGGGTACTGTTTGTAAATTTGTGCTCAGGATTTCAGGAAGAGATCTAGTCGCAGTAAAGGGGTACAATTTCCCTCAGACACAGCCTAGCTTGTGGAATTACAAATACAACCAAAAAATAAATTTCTAAACATTGGGGCCACTTGTTAACAGTGCTTCAAGTAAGGAAGGGATGTAGTAAGATAAACTAAAATACACTGTTTCCAGTAACTGAAGGGTCTGAAATATGGATGAAATTTTGGGCAGAGAATGGGAGAATCTTTTCAAACAACACAGTACATGCCAGACTGTGAGGCTGTGAAATGCACCACAGGAATTTGAGAGTGAAATCAGAGATAATGATAATGAAGAACCGGACAGATAGATGGTTGAATGGAAGAGGAATAAAAGGGCACAAGGACTGAGGGAGCACGTGGGATTACTCATACGGATTGTGTGGCTGATAAACATCAGCCCACATTTGTCAGAAGCACCTATCCTTTTCTGTGGAACTCTTTCCATTCACTCGCTTTCTGGTCTTTGCAAATGTTTGCCCTTTCTTAACACATTTCCAGTTTAAAGGGTGCAAGGTCACCTCCTGTCTCAGACGCCACAGACACATACAGGATTGTTAAACTGTATGATGGCTGGGTTTCTAAATATAAACAGTTTCTGCTCACCGTAGTTTCACTGTTTTATTCATTGGATGTGGGCAATGCTAGCTCAATCAGCATTAATTGCCCATGCCTAATTGTATCATTAAATCTAAGATCTGTACAAAGTAAGGGGGTGTGGGTCTGTGTGAAGTTTCCAGAACAAGTAATGGGAAACAAAGAATTGAAAGGCTCAGGAATCTAACTTCAGACACAGCAGATAAAAGGGATAACTGTGAGAAGGGCAGCAGTCAAAGCAGGACTGAGGGTGTTGTACTTACATGCATGCGGTATATGAAACAGGGTAAACTAGTTTGCAGTGCAGATTGAAATTTGCAGGTAGGACATTGTAGGTAGCACAGAGATGTGGTTGTAAGTGGATCAGGGCTGGGGGGCTAGAATACAAGAGCAGGGATGTACTGGTGAGGCTGTATAGTCAGGTCGCATGTGGAATATTGTGAGCAGTTTTGGGCTCTGTATCTAAGGAACAATGGGTTCCCGAGGAGGTTTACAAGAACGATGCCAGCAATGAAGGATTTGTCATATGATGAGTGGTTGGGCACTCTGTGTCTGTATTCAGTGGAGTTTAGAAGGATGAGGGGAGATCTTATAGAATACTGAGATGCCTGGATAGAGTGGACATGGAGAAGATGTTTCCACAGAAGGAGAGACTAGAACCCGAGGGCACAGCCTCAGGGCGAAGGGACGACACTTTAGAACTGAGATGAGGAGGAATGCATTGCCAAAGAAGGCTGTGGAGGCCAAGTCATTGAGTGTATTTAAGACAGAGATAGATTGCTTTTTGATGAGTAAGGGGATCAAGGCTTATGGGGAGAAAGCAGGAGAATGAGGTTGAGAAACACATCAGCCAACAGTGGAGCAGACTCAAGGGGCCAAATTGTCCAATTCTACTCCTATATTCTGTCATCTTATAGGTCCACAATTCAGTTAAGGAGATATTTCCAGGATTTTGACCCAGCGGAACTGAAAAAATGGTGATACATTGCCAAGTTAGGATGGTGTAAATGTGGAGTCATCACTTCCTATCTCAAACCTGTTACTTTTCATTTTAGCCCAAATTAGTATTGTTGGAATCATGAATGTCAGATCATATCAAAATGACCAAACCACTGAGCCGCTGAACCAGAAGTTATAAAAACAATTACACTTCTACAGAAGTATTAGGATCCCAGAGAACACACACAAAGACTGCACATCAAATTAGATTTCATTCACTTATACCAACATTGATAATGTATATAATCCTTACATAGATCCTCACTTGTGAAAGCATAGTACCCAGAAATTCTCTTGTAGAAATGTTTTATTGAGCTATTTTTCCCTACATAATTCATATCGAAACATTATATACATAATTCCACAAAGTATGAATCCAGCACAGGTTTGTAACAGTAAAAGGTTTTGAGTCTGTAAAAAAAGTGTTGCGTGAACACGGAAGGTAAATAGAAGCTGCTTTGAGAAAAAAGAAACATTCCATCAAATCCCAACAAAGAAGAAAAGAGCACAATGTGCACCCTGTAGTTACACCTGGATAGGGCTATGGCAGCACCAAATTGCCCATCTGACAGTCTGGGCTGTCAATATCCACTCCCTAATGCAATTCCAGTACATATCAGTCTCTAAACAATGGGGGTGAGGGGGAAGTGAGTACTCTCGAGTGAAATTTGGAGAAAGGAGGATATTTTGAACCAACATTTTCGAATCAACATCAGACTCAAAACACGTCAAATGGACACGAACTTAAGAGGAAAGCGCACCCCAGGATAAACCGCAGTTTACAAAGTGGATCATTACTAGCCAAAGCTTAAAAGAAAACGTTTCATTTGGGAAGGAACGGAATGCAATCCCAGCTAACTGGAAGGGAGTAGGCAGCTTTCTCACGAATCCTTTTTCAATAAAAGTAGATAAGCAGGACTAGTGTCGGATTCTTTTCTGGTGCACTGATTACCAAATATAGCAGGGCTTTCCGCTACAAGCTTTCGATGATGGGGTAGAAAACAATGTAAAACAATGTAACACCTTAAAAACTGTCTCTTTTAAAATACATCTGACTAGCAAGTGCAGACAGAGTCTGGCGACCTCACACTGCGCTTACAGCTCAGTGTTTGTTACTAACATTTGGTAGCAGCTTTGTTATAAAGGAACATTTCAAAATAAGGTCAGTGCCAGAGGAAACGAAGAGACAGAGGGGGAGGGAGAGGAATAACAAGCGAACATATCTAACTGCTCGGCCTTTTTTTTCTTTTGGAGGATCCTCCAGCCGTCCGATGTTTGATTTACAAGATTAATAACGGGACTTGAAAGCTTTCAGAATGAAAGGCTGCTCTTGCCGAAACTGTCGCCCAACACAATCCGCGGAACAGATCAGAAATCCTCTTTTAGCTAAAGATCTCAGAAAACCAGCAAGCTCACAGCAATAAAGGTGAACTGTGGAAGGCGAAAACATCCGAGTTCTAATTTTAAACGGCATACGGTGCAGACCCGCGAGGTGCGGGTGACAATTACATGGAGAATGAGTCAATGTGTTGTGAGCAAATGTGCTGCAGCCCTTCTCCCTCACACACACAGCTCATATCCATCTCATCGGCACCTCCCTCTACAATTCTGCAAGCAAACTTCAAATCAAACTGCAATCTTCTTCTTTTGGATCGCAGAGGGAAGAGAATATAAGGACAAGCTTTAACTTACCCGGCAACGAAGGCTCCAGCTTTGTATTCACAATCCCACTGTCTGCTGCTGTCTGAGTGCCTCTGACGTCACCGGGCTCGCCCTCACACCAACTCGGTACTGCAACCGAACCTGATGTCAGCACGGAAGTGTCGTCACTGCGGTGGGTTACAGCGGCTTACATCACAATGGGATTGGAATGGGGTTCTCGCCTCCTGATGACGCCACACTAGGGTTGGAATGTTGTCCCCTGCTCCTGATGACGTCACAATGAGCCTGGAAACGTGTCCTGGTGACGTCATTTTGGGTCTGGAATGGGGTGGCCCTTTTGCTTATGTCACAATGGGATTGGAAATGAAGTCATCTGTTCCTGTTGACGTCATAATGAGAGTGGAATGGGTGACCTTGGAATGACAAGTAGTCACTGCTGGGGCATAAGAAAGACGGCAGTCAAATTGCATACTACTCTTTATTCCTACAAACGACAATGCAGTAAGGACCAGATAATCCCTGAAGGTCATCTCTCCAATGTCTCCATTCAAGATTGAAAAATATTTATTTTCCAATTGCTTTTTTCTTACTGTTCCAACTCCTAAGAGTTTCAATCAGCCTTGCAGCTCCTCTTTGCATCCTTTCCAATGTTAAATGTCTCTGACACTAATGAAGAGAAAACAATAGACTTGTATTTAGTTTTATTTATTTGTTCATGGAATATGGGAGCTGAAGTAACTCCACAGAGGCTGGTATCCTGCCACCAAGTCACCCCTTATTTACATATAGAGAGTCCTTGACACTGATCCAGCTCCCTCAGAACCAGCTCTCAAAGTGAACGGATGTCTGACACTTCTATATCTGTCAGCCAAGGCTCCCTGATCGGTCCAGGTTAATAGACCCATTCAGAGAATTCATATTCTACGAGGTCCACCTGGCTGACTTTCTCGCAATCACTACATTCCTCCCCCTCTTGAGTGCATAGACTGCTTTTTTTCTGTAGTTCCTCCTGGGGCGTTTTAGCATCGAATCAAATTCCTCCAACCCTGCCTCTGATACGGGCGGGTATAACATAATAGCTCACCTCTTGCACCCAGAGCATCCCAGAAGAAATTCATTCTTCAGACAGCAAAGGTGTCGAGGTATGTCCACCAGGTCCATCTCAGATTCTGAGGTATCTTCAATGCTTGATGGAGAAGGAGAACCCATGGGTTCTGGAGCAGTTGGAAAGACTGCTGACGAGCCGAGCATATTTTACTCTCACACCATTTGTGGGTTTGCAGCTTCCATATGGTCCACATGAGATGTATCACACCTACCCAAAATTTATACATCACTGGACCTGACCTTGAGTTGACCATGCCTCTAATCCATGCAGGGCCATTTCTGTGGTTTCTACACCAAATTTCAACCCCTGAAGTAAACTGTTTTTCTAGCCTGGCAGAGACTTGTGTGTCTCACATTGATGATCCTGATGCTGTTTCACCCTCCCCATGCCAGGTCTGGGAAGATCAGATCGAACTTGGTGCAGAATCTTCTCCCTATTAGCAACACTACTGGAGCTGTACCTGTAGTTGCATAAGGGGTGGTCCAATAATCAAATAGGGAACAGTTTAGTATCTAGTGAAGCCTTAGGCTGATTCTTTAAGCCTGCCTTCAAAGTTTGGACTGCTCCTTCTGCCAGACCATTGGATGATGGATCAATGGCGCTATCCTTATATGCTGAATGCCTTTAGACTTTAGGAAATACTCAAATTCGCTGCTGGTAAATGATAGCCCATTATCTGTGACGAACACTTCCAGGGGTCTGTGTACTGCAAAAGATGCACAGTTTTTCTATCATTATCCCCATGTTTGACAAATGAACTCAATGCATGTCCAGCCACTTTGAGTGGGCATCCACACTAAGAACATTGAGCCCATGAAAAGACCAACATAGTTAATGTGAAACTGAGTCCAGGGTTTACCTGGCCATTCCTGTGAATGTTGGGGACCTCCTGACAGTAATTTTTGTCCTTGTTGGCACCCTGGGCACTGTCTCACCAACACAGCTATGCCTGCATCCATTCCTGGCCACCAACATACTTCTCAGCAACACCTTCATTTTGGAAACCCCTGGATGAGCCAGGTGGAGTTCAGCCAGTATCTGGCGATGAACTCTGGTCGGAACAATCACTCTTGCTCCCCATAATAATATGCCGTTCTCTACTGTGATCTGGTCTCTCTGGGTCTAAAAAGGCTTGAGTTCTGGTTGTGACTGCCCTTTGGTATCTCCCATCACCACCAGCTATTTCAGTTTTGCCAGGACCGAATCTTTTTGTGCCCAAAGTCTGATATTGTCGGTTGTAATTGGAAGTGTGTCTAGAAAATTTAAAAACATTATAGACTCTTCCAGTGTTGGTACCACCGATGGTGTATCTCCCAGTGGGAGGTGGCTCAATGCATCCGGATTTGACCTCCCGGATGGTGTTCCAACTCATAATTATATGCACTTAGTATTAGAGGAGGCTTGAGGTTATAATATTCCTTAACTATATCTATCAACTCTTGAAAGATTTTAGTATCTGGTGCCTCAGGGCAAGTTAGGCTCCTAATAACCAACAAAGCAGCGGGTCCACAAGCTGTCAAGGGATTTATTCATTGCTTTTCATCTTCCGTAGTGTCATTTGTCCATAAAAAATAATGCATTCTTTTCACATACTGGGTCCAGCCTTCGATGGCAGGATTAAATGAGTGAAGCTTCCCAAATAATGGCATGGTACTAGAAAAACTCAATGACATTGTGAGCAAATTTCTTCAGGAGCGGCATTTCTCTCCACTACTGAAATAACTCCAGAGGGGCCAGTATCCTGTCACCAAGTCACCCTTTATGTATGGGTGGAGAATCCTTGACACTGATCCAGCTCCCTCAGAGCCAGCTCGCAGAGTGAGCAGGATGTCTGAGACTCCTGTTGTTATCTGTCAGCCAGGGCTCCCTGATTGGACCAGATTAACAGCCCCAATCAGGGAACTCATATTCTATGGGTCCACCTGACTGACCTCATTACAATTATTACAGGTGTCACGGCCTGCTGCAACATTTAGTGCCCATCCCTAATTGCCCTGGAGAATGCAGTGGTGAATTGCACTCTTGAACCACTGCAGTCCTTGGTGCAACACCCACCACACGAAGGGAATGCCAGGATTTTGATCCAGCAGTTGTGAAGGAATGGTGATATAGTTTTGTTTTGTTTACTTGTGGGATGTGGATATCGAAGGCTGGCCTACATTTGTTGCCCGGTCCTAGTTGCGCTTGAGAAGATGGTTGTGAACTGCCTACTTTAACTGCTGCACTGTGTGCTGTAGGTAGACCCTCAATGCTATTGGGGAGAGTATTCTAGGATATTGTTGCAGCGGGAGTGAAGGAACAGCGATATATTTCTGAATCAGGATGCTTTAAATGGGAACTTGCAGCTCGTGGTGTTTGTATGTATCGGCTATCCTTCCCCTTCTAGGTAGTAGAGGTTATGGGTTTTGAAGGTGCCGACAAAGAAACCTTTCGAGTCATGAATCATTCTTGTAAATCTCTTTCAGGTTGTTTTATGCCCCTTCATTGCTGGGGATAATGACTTTCATGACAACAAGCTGTCAAAAACACTTTGCAGTTAATGAAGCACTTTTGATGTAGAATCACTGCTCTAAAGCAATGTTGTAATTTATTCATCAACTATTGCTGTTTTTCAAATCTGTTCAAGCCTTGCATGATTAATATCCTGAATTACAGTGTTTTCTAGCAATCACAGAGATTGCTGATGTGAGACTGTTCCTCTTATTAAACTATTCAAAATCACAAGGGTCCAGAAAGACTAGATTGAGAAAAACTGTTTGCATTGACACAAACAGAGAACCAGAGGATACAAATTGAAAGTTATCACCAAAAGAAACTAAAGTTGCCATGAGGAAACCTTTTTAAATGAAGTAAATAGTTACAACCTTGAATACAACTGCTTGTAAAGGTGGTCGAAGCCGAATCATTTGAGTCTGGAGAAAGGGAAGTGGGATAAGCACACAAAGGGAAAAAAATGAAGGGCTATGGAGAAAAAGGAGAATGAGTGTATTGAGTTAGATTGCTCTACCATTGAGCTGACATAGCCTAATGGGCTGAATGGCCATTGCCTGCTGTAATCATTGTGATTCTAAATGTTTCAATTGTCGTTTCAGAGAGAACATAGATAAACTGTGTGGACATTTATAGAAACAAAATAGAATTGTTACTATTCAAAATGAAAAGTCACAATATCTTGGGGTTTCAGCCAATTGCAGAATGAAAACATGGAAATTTACAACATAGAAGGTGACCAAGCTGAGGTCCGATTCTGTCGTAGAAAAGTAAAATACTGTGCATACTGGAAATCTAAAATAAAAACAGAAAGTGCTGGAGATGCTCATTAGGTTGGGCATTATCTGTGCCACGGAGAGACAGAGTTGACATTTCAGGTCAATGACATGTAATTGGAACTTAAAAGAACTTGAAGTGCAACAGGTTTAAAGTGAATGCAGAAGCAAGGAAAGAGAAGGGGGCTGAGAGAACAAAAGAGAAGGGCTATGATTGGCTAGAAGGCAGGAGAGATGAAATGACAAAATAGATGATGGTGCGAGGAAGAAGAAAAGGGAATGTGACAAGTAATATCTCCCTTGCTACTAGCATTGCGGGTGAACCTACACAATCAGATTGCAGCAGTTCAAGAAGGAAGCTCACCACCTTCTCAAGGGCAAATAGGGACAAGCAATAAATGCTGGCCCAGCCAGTGTCACCCATATCCCATGAATTAATAAAAAAGCAATAGATGAGACAATGGGGGGTGTAAACGTGAAAAGCAGACTCACCATCAAGGACTACTGTCTGAAAAAGATGGGGCACAGGTTGTCAGTCCATTGACCTACTGCAAAAAGTAAGGGATAATTCGACAGAGGGGGGCTGATGAGAGCTGAGGCTTACTCCAACCTTGCAGATCTCCCGCGGACTCACTTCCCCTGTCAGTACACCCTGATTCCTTACTGCCCTGTCTTCTCTCCCGATCACCTTCCACCATCACCTGACTGCCCTCTACCCAAAAAATGCATTTGTGAAAGCCAGGAGGAGAGTATTGTTCCTATTGGCCGGTTGGTTCATGGGTGGTTTACCCTGTCCATGTGGAAGGGAGAGGGGGTCAAAAAGTGGATGCAGAGGGAAAGATGGAAAAATAAGTTCTTGTCATGGGGGAGGTGTTGATATGAGCCCCCAAATCACTGAAGTGAGGCACAAAAACAATGGCTTTTGCTCAGGGTAGATCATTTGAGATTAGACAGCAAAAGAACATATAATGAAATAATGACAAATTGTGAGATTAGAAGGAGATGGAGATCGGAGATTGGAAATTGAAAGGATCAGAAGCAAGTGAAGGCAGGAAATGATCTGGGGAGGCTTTGATACTTGTCCTATAATCCCTGTGCTCCCAGCAAGAAGCTGTGCTGTCAGAAACTGAAGGGTGCAGAAACAAAGTAACAATGTCACGCTTCATTCCTTGGTGGATTCTCACTTGGAGCAAAGGACTGGACCAGAATTTCTTTTGTGAATGTTAAACTATTCACTGAGGTTGTCCTAATATTGAGGCACTAGGCCCAATAATCTTTAGCTGTTTCATCAATGATCACTCCATTATCATCAAGTCAGAAGTGGGGATGTTTGCTGATGACTGCTAAGTCCTGTTTTCAATCCCTTGGGTAATGAGGCAATCTGTGCTAATACGCACTGGACTCACCGTGCTTGAACTACTAAGTGGCAAGGAACAACTGTGTCACCGTTTTAAAGTTAGGTTTCATACCAAACCTTTTAACTTAATTATTTGGCTGAAAACCACTAGTTGAGTTTTACAAGACCAAAACAACATTCCACTAACATGAAACAACAACATCCATGATAACAGGACATTTGTATGACTATACTTAAACTGGAATCAGCCAATCTAGAAAATCCATCAGACACTAATATCTTGAAAGAGTGTGAATTGGCCATACCCCATCTATTATGAAAACATCCACGTAATCATTGAGTAGTCAACTAGGTTGGGACAAAGTATTAGTCATAATCACCTCAGGCAATGAGCATTGGTTGAGAAAGCAATTCATCCAGCCATATTCTAATAATCTACACAATGGACTAGGAATCCACTAGCCATGACCATATTGAGTAACTGTTCAGTTGGTGAGATAAGATCATGTGACAAGCCCATCAATCCCCTTTTTTGTTTAATAAACTGCTTATCTTCAGGTCATAAAACCAGAATTGGAAGAGATGCTGACGAAGCAGGACCCCTGAGTGGAACTATTTCTTTTTCCTTCCATCCAGCTAGCAATTTGAGCACTATCTGATGTTTGACTTCCATATGCCACAGTCAGTGTTTTAAGAATCAACCCTGCAGCTGCTGACTCCTTAAAAGCAGATAAAGATAATCCATCAATTTATTCAAAAGGTTTAAAGTCAAATCCGGGGGACTATCTAGCTCAGCTTAAAACCTCCCAAGTCGTTAATCTACAAATCTTATAACTTTACCTTTCATTGGACATTAAAAATACTGCTTGAGCTAAACCCCCACTCTATAACTTACATTTATATGCATGAGAGATCATTTTTATTGTTTTGTTTTTTCCTAAATATTATTCTCCTTGCCTTTAAAACTTACAAGGAAACCTGTCTCTGTAGGAACAAATTACTGTAGATGCTGGCAACAGTACAGGGTGTTCTGCTATAATGTGTGTTCTGGCAACACCAAATGGCTGTAACATGATTGGCGAATAGGGGAACGCTATTTCCAAAATGCAAACTTGTATTGGCTATAACACAATTCCATCAAGTAGGCATCATGCCGTCAGGAGCCCTTTGCTAATGATATCTATGGTGTATTTGTACAATGCTGTGATTCTGAGAGTCCCAGAGAAATTCTCCCTGTCAGCCTTCATTAAAACTGAAAAGTAAGAGGCCAGCAGGTGTGTTATCAGGGAAAGTAGGGTGTAGGGGGGAGTGAAGAACAGTATATCTAACTTACCTTGGAAGGAAACTCAGTGAGGCACAGGACCTGGGTACAACAAAAGGCTCCAGCAGCCTATTTAAGTAATTAGTCAGATCGCGGTTGACTTATGTTTCAACTTGATTTTCCCGCCTTTGCTCCATATCCCTCAATACCCTTGTGCTGTGGTGATAAGATCGCTGAAGGAGTCTGAGTTGCTATGGCAACATACACATATGTATATGTTGCAGTCTGGAACTATGGATAGTGGTGGCAGAGTCTCCAATGTTCTTTTAGTCGCACGGCTGAGCAGGAATCTCTCCCGATCTTACAGTCTGCTACTGAAGAATTTGCCAACTGATACTAAACCTTTTTGGTCACATTGTGAATGCACGTCCCCTGGCCATTGAGCTCTGAGGCAGGACTTGAACCTAGATCTTCTTGCTTACAAAGGCTTACACCTTCCACAACCTCTGGATGTTATAAAGAGTCTGACAGCCACTAAAGTATTTTTGAAGTGTAGTTATTGTAGAAAATACAACGGCTAATTTTCACACAACACTCTCCCACAAGCAACAATGTGATAATGAGCAGATAATCTGTCATTGTGTTGCTTATTAAGGGATAAGTATGGACCAGGACATCTGGGTAACTTTGCTGCACTTTTTGGAAATAGTGAGGACAGTTGCGTTAATCCAAGAAGGAGCTGCGAAGCCGCTGTCACTGTCAGACCCACCTGTCTGACCAGCTGCTGACAATAGTGTGCTATCCTTTGTGTTATGCTTTTTTGGTGGTCTGCTCCGAACTCTGCTTTTCCCATAGTCCCAGTTATTTATATAGCAAGATTTTTTATAACACAATGTTGTGCTGGAATGCACCTATTGTGTTATAGCAGAACCCCCTGTACTGAAAACAACAAATGCTGGAGATCACAGCAGGTCAGACAGCATCCATAGAGAGACAGCAAGCTAACGTTTCGAGTCTAGATGACTCTTCATCAGAGCTGAAGTGAAGTGTGGAGGGGCAGCATTTATGCTATAGTAGGGGAGGGGAGTGTGTTTGGCGGTGGTTGGGGAAGACTGGGGTAGAGTGCTGGGGGAGAAAGGTTGTTGATAGTTCAGATTACATGCTTAGAATGTGAGAATGGCAGAACAATGATGTGTCTAACTACCAGACTTGAAAGAACAGACAGTACCACTGGGTTGGGAGGAGGGCAGAGAGGACTTGGTGGCAGAGAATGTAACAAGTAAAGCTAAAAGGAAGGGAAGAAGTGGGAGCTGGTTCACAATTTGAAGGCGTAGTGCTCAATATTAAGTCCAGAAGTCTGTAAAGTGCCTAGTCTGAAGATGAGATGTTGTTCCTGCAGTTTGCGCTGTGATTCACTGGAACATTGCAGCATGTCGAGGACAGACAAGTGGGCACGTGAGCAGGACACTGTGTTAAGATAAAGGCTACAAGAAGGTCAGGGTCCTGCTTGCACACAGACTGGAGGTGTTCCACAAAGCGGTCACCCAGTCTGCATTTGGTTTCTCCAATGTACAGTAGACTACATTGGATGTATCGAATACAATACACAAGACTGGAGGAGGTACAGGTGAAATGCCGCTTCACCTGGAAAGACTGCTTAGGCCCTTGGATGGTGAGCAGGGAGGAGGTGTAGGGGCAGGTGTTGCACCTTCTGCAGTTACGTGGGAAGGTGCTGTGGGCAGGAGGAGTGGTGTTGGTGGTCGATGAAATGCAGATGGGGGGTCCTTTGCATTCACTGCATGTAAACAGTTAAACATCAATGAATTGGCAAACATACACTCTTCAAAGCCTGTTGTGGTCAAATAAAGAGTGGGAAAAAGAGGTGCCATTCTCCCTTCTTCACTTGATTGTAACAGTCACTTGACCAACTCCAATAAAAAATAGCACAATCACTTCCCCTGATGAGCCAGGACCTCCACAACAATAAATGGCAATGGTTTGACGTAGTCTTGCTGTGATGCTAAAGGTCCTGAGTTCACATGCTGTCCTGTAAAGGTCGTCAGTGCTTTAACCAATGAAAGCTTGCAATAAAGCCTGTTGGGATTACCCATGGGTAGAAATGACCCTGATTCTTAAATGGTCTAAAGGCACTAATTAGAAATTATGGCAGGCAATAAAAAAAGGCATAAAACAAATTTTAAAATGGAAACTGAATTCATATGGATTGAGATAAGGAATAAGAAGGGGTAAGTATAAGTAATTACCTTATACTGGTTAGAAAAATTGGGGAAGAAAGATGAAAGAAACCCTGTGAAATGCAGAATAATAATCTTGGGAGATTTCAGCTTCTCCCAAATATAGAAGAAATAGAGGTTGAGAAAGGGGGAAGGGAGTTTTATTTTTAACAGTACAGTGAGAAAGCCTTTGCTGTGTTAAAATAAAGGCCACAAGAAGGTGGGGGTCCTGCTTGCCTCAGACTGGACGTGTTCCACAAAGCTGTCACACAGTATGCGTTTGGCTCAGTGTGTGAAGAAGTATTGTTGGATCTAGTGGTAGGAGATTAACCAAACAGAAGCATTGTGGAACACCTAGACAATAGCAATCACAGCACAGAGACGTTTAAATTAACGATTGAAATACATTGGATAATTATTGAAAAGGAGAAGTAAGACAAAGGCCAAAGTTACAAATTAGTTAAAAAAGGTTGCAGAAGATAAGACACATCCAGAAACTACATATCATTTAGCTGGTGTAAACATGCTTTTTTTAAAATCAGACATCTGGAAACCAAAGTTATGTTAAAAAACAATACAAGATCAAAATATTGAAGATGATGGAAATTTGAGATAACAGCAGAAAATGCTGGAAGTTCTGATTAAGCCAGGCAACACTGCAGATAGAGAAACAAAGTTAACCTTTCAGATCAATTATCTTTCACTGGAAAACATTAATAGAGGTGCAGAGTTGGGGTGTAAATTGAAAATTAATTACATTCAACTAGGTAGTAGAGGATGCATTTGGGAGGCCACACACTACTTGGGAAAATGAGTGGCTGAATGGGATATTCTAGAGATTCAGACTCACAAATCACAAAAATTCAGGTTAACAATGTCATAAAAATAAAAAATTAGGACTTATTAAGGATCAGATTAGAAAAGTAGAAGAGATATGATTAGAATCATAATAAGATAGAATCTTAATGTTACTTAAAATGTCTGTGCAAATTCTGTTCACTGCATTATAGAAAAGATACATGGATACTAGAGAAGATGTGAAAAAGATTTACAAGGTAACACCAGAGATGAGGTGTTAAATTTTGAAAAGGTTGAACAGGCTGGAGATCTTTTCTGCAGAAAAGCAGAGGCTTAGGACAATCTGTTGGATGTCTTCAAGTTTATGAAAGGCTTCTATAAAGTGGATAATGGAGGGAAAGTTCCCAAAACTGTTGCATATTTAGAAACTAGTTTTGGATCCATAGTTTTTAAAGGATGAGAGTGTCACTGGTTAGACCAGCATTTATTGCCCAGAGGGCAGTTAAGAGTCAACCACATTGTGTGGGTCTGGAGTCATGTGTAGGCCAGACCAGGTAAGGATGACAGTTTCCTTCCCTAAAGGACACCAGTGAAGCAGATGGGGATTTTCCCAACAATTGACAATGGATTCCTGGTCATCATCAGACTCTTAATTCCATATCTTTATTGAATTCAAATTCCACTATCTGCTGTGGCAGGATTCAAACCCAGGTCCCCAGAATGTTGCTTGAGTCCCTGGATTAACAGTCAAGTGATAATACCACTAGGCCATTGCTTACCCTTAAGTATGATACGATAGATATATGGTATGATCCATCAAAGAAATAGTGGTCTTTCTCAATAGACAGTTCACAGTGGTTCTGCCAGGACTGGGAAGCTCAGGAATGTATCCAAACATACTGGAGACCTCAGTAAAAAATACAGTGGATGCTGAAAACTTGAAAACAGAAAATGCTAGGAATTCTCAGCAGGTATTGGCAGCTTCTGTGAGGTGAGATAACGAGATGCAATGTTTCAAGTCTCTGACCCTTCGTCAAAATGACAATAAATTAGAGACGTCATAGGTTTCGTGCAATTGAGGGGGAGGGTGGGAAGGAGGAGAAAAGAAGGTCAGTGACAGAGTAGAGCAAGGCTAGAGATGATAGATTAATTTTAACAGTTTCCTGGAGTCAACTTGAGTTTGATCATTTACCAACAATTGAATGCGAAACAAAATAGGGACTGAAGTTAGGATCTAAAACTGTTGAACTCAACATTGAGCCTGAAGGCTTTAAAGTGCACTCACTGGACTGAATGGATTGGCTAAGGTGTTGGCCCCATCAGAGAGCCTGACGTGACCCTGCCACAGGCATCCATGATAGTCCTGTGGGGATTAAATGTCAATGACCAAGGTCAGGGTCCCTGTACTTTTAAAGATGAAGACTCTGCTGCCAGAAGCCGTCAGTCAACTGGAGGCTTGTTTGCACTTCAGTCCCAGCAGTACCTCTGGGAGTGGTGGACACTGCTGATAATGCAGGAGGCCCACTCCCAGCCATTGCCTCCCCACCCCAACCACTGCAGCATAGCATCCCTGAACAGGAGGCCACTCCTGTTTGAGTCCACCAGATTAAACAAGGCGAATCCCACCCAATTAAACCCCCTCTCGACCTCCACCACCTTGAAAACTACAAGCCTCTTAGGGGACTAGACGGGGAGGTGCAGAAGGGTTGTTTCCACTTGTGGGACAGTCTAAGAGCAGAAGGCATCACCTCAGAATGAGAGGTTGCACATTTGAGACAGAGATGAGGAGGAATTTCTTCTCTCAGAGGGTACTGAATATTTGGGATTCTTTACCACAAGAGGCAATTGAGGCTAGTTCATTAAACTTATTCAAGGCAGAGAAAGATTTTTTTTATCAGTTAAGGAACCAAATATTGTGGGGAAAAGGCAGGAAAGTGAATTGACAATTATTAGATCAGCCATGATCTCATTCAATGGCAGAATAGATTTGACGAACCAAAAAACCTACTTCCACTCCTTCGCCTTACGGTCATATGGTCCAGCTGCCACTGATAGACTATCTAGAAGTGAGGCATGGTGGCTCAGTGGTTCGCACTGATGCCTCACAGTGCCAGGAACCCAGGTTCAATTCCAGCGTCAGGTGACTGTCTGTGTGGAGTTTTCACAGTCTGCCTGGGTTTGCTCTGGGTGCTCCAGTTTCCTCCCATAGTCCAAAGATGTGCAGGTTAGGTGGATTGGCCATGCTAAATTGCTCCATAGGGTTCAGGGATGTGTAAGATAGATGGATTAGCCACAGGAATGGGGGTTGCTTTTCAAAGGTTGGTGCAGATTCAATGGGCCAAGTGGCTTTTAGCTGCACTTTAAGGATTCTTTGAGGGTTATTTGCCAAACAGAATGTAGTTCAGTCCTGGATCTGATTAACAGAATCACAGAATTATTACAGCGCAGAAGCAACCCTCCAGATTGGCACAACTTCTCTGAATGAACATCTCACCTAGTGCCATTCTCCCACCTTTTATTATTCAAACCTGGGACACGGGCATCTCTGGCTGGGATAACATTTATTGCCTGTCTGTAGTTGCCCTTGAGAAAGTGAGCTGCCTTCTTGAAGTGCTGCAGTCCAGGTGCTGTAGGTCAACTCACAATGCCCTTAGGGAGGAAATTTCAGGATTTTGACCCAGTGACAGTGAAGGAACAGCAATGTATTTCCAAGTCAGGATCGTGAGCAGCTTGGAAGGTAACTTGAAGATGGTGATGTACCCATGTAACTGCTGCCCTTGTCCTTCTAGATGGAAGTGGTCATGGTTTGGAAGGTGCTGTCTGAGGATCTTTGGTGAATTTCTGCAGTGCATCTTGTAAACAGTATCGGTGGTGGAGGAAGTGAATGCTTGTGCATGTGGTGCCAATCAAGCGGGCTGCTTTGTCCTGGATGGTGTTAAGCTTCTTGAGTGTTGTTGGGGCTGCACTCATCCAGGCAAGTGGGGAGTATTCCATCACACTCCTGACTTGGGCCTTGTAGATGGCGGACAGGCTTTGGGGAGTCAGGAAGTGGCTTATCCGTTGCAGTAGTCCTAGCCTCTGACCTGCTCTTGTAGCCATTGTGTTTATGAAGTGAGTTGAGTTCAGTTTCTAGTCAATGGATAACGGCCAGGACATTGATAGTGGGGGATTCAGTGATGGTAACACCATTGAATGCAAAGTGGCAGTGGTTAGATTGTCTCTTATTGGAGATGGCCATTGCCTGGTATTTGTAGGGCACTAATGTTACTTGCCATTTGTCAGCCCGGTTCTGGATATTGTCCAGATCTTGTTGCATTTGGATATGGGCTGCTTCAGTGTCTGAGGAGTGGCAAATGGTACTGAACGTTGTGAAATCAGCAGCAAACATCCCCACTTCTGACCTTATGATGGAGGGAAGTTCATTAATGAAGCAGCTGGCAATGCCGTAATCCTGAATATTCATCTTTCTCATGGAAGATCTTCGTGAATATGATGACCACTCATCCGATGAATATGGCTGAGCCAGTACAAAAGTCATTCACTAACTAACAAGTGCACTCTGATGGAGTTAGTGCAATCTGGGCTCTCTGAGTTGGTGACAACACATTATGGAGCTGGAGGAACACAGCAGGCCAGGCAGCATCAGAGGAGCAGGAAAGTTGATGTTTC
>JAHRHZ010000039.1:24810492-24922801 GCA_024137785.1 Ginglymostoma cirratum
CAGAAACTGGAAGGTGAGATTGGAATTGGTATGGCCTCTTTCTGTGCTGTGAATTGTTTTTGGTCTATTGGTGCTACCTTCTCATTAGATATTTGACCATTTCTCTGTGCCCAGAGAGTAATACTTTACTCTCAGTTTCCACATCCGGGCATCTCTGAGCATCACTAATTGGACATTGAGCTCTTCCTGTAGGGGATCCACATTTGAAGAAAGCATCATGTGAGTCACAGAGTCACAGCTTGGGGTCATGACCCTGCAATGATCCAGCCTTTGGGATCCCAACCCTGGATTAAGAGACAAGTTTCCCCTTTCCACAGACTCAACAGCACTCACTGCTAATTACTCAGCATTTTATGCTTCTCTTTTACACACTGCAAATTTCTACAGGGGTATAGGGCAGTGGGAAAAAGAAATAGGGTCAGCGCATTTTTCATTAAATAGAAAGCCCAATGAGACAATGGGCAGGGGATCAAGAAACTTCATTACAAATAAAAACCAGCAAAATTCATTGAAATCCTTGAGGATGAGAAATGAAAGCATCATTAAGGCAAAGGTGTGGGTGGGAAGATGAAGAAATATTTAATGATCACATTTTTGCTGCCCAGTTTCAAATTTAGGGAAGTTCCAGATTTGCAAACCAAGGCAGATTACTCAGTCATGTCAGTATCAATTCCGAGTAAGAATTTTCTTGTAATATTCATAATGATTTGATTTCCCCAAACAGAGTGCTGCCTAATTCTGGGCAGCCTCAATCTGATTTTATTGCACTGGGAAAAGACAACATTATATCAGCTTCCACCTCCACCACCCAGGCCCAAACCACTTGAGTCCAGCTCAGTTTGAACTAATTTCAGAAGGAGAAAATTAATTCTCTAATACATACAATTCTTGCAAGTGTAATTCCCGGAATGTGAGTTTGTGCAAGGGAATGTCCTGGGATGAGTGGGCTTGGCAATGAACAGAATTAATACAAGCTGCATCTTATTGCAGTGTGTTGTGGAGCTTTCAGTAATTAGGATTCCAGAAGGGCTAGGATGTAACTGCAGTTACAAACATTCTGCAATAAATGGGAATAATGGACTGAGGCAATGCATGTTTCATTAACCCAATAACTAGGAGCATTTCTTAAATAGGTGAACTGAGGACTTCGAGCTCTCTGAAGCCTATACAAAATTTCTGAACTCATGTCAACCAGCTTTTGATCTTGCAAAATCCTAAGTGGGAACCCTGACACACTGAACATCTTAGGGTCTTGTATGGAGTAACTGATACAAAATCATCTCATAACCATTCCTACCTACTGTTTGCAGTAATGATCTTCACTTTCAGTGAAGCACATGTAGATACTGCAGGGAGATACTGAGATAATCCAAGGATAAAGTGAAGCTGCACCCACTGATAAAAGAAATAAGAACTAAAGGGAACAGATTTAAAGTGATTTTTAAAAATTCATTCATGGGATGAAGGCATCACGGGGTAGGCCAGCATGTATTGCCCATCCCTAATTGCCCAGAGGGCAGTTAAGCATCAACCACATTGCTGTGGGTCTGGAGTCACATGTAGACCAGACCCAGTAAGGATGGCAGTTTCCTTCCCTAAAGGACATTAGTGAACCAGATGGTTTTCGCAACAATCGGCAATGGATTCACAGTCATCATTACACTCTTAATTCCAGATGTTTATTAAATTCAAATTCCACCATCACCCTTAGTGGGATTTGATTCCATCCCCAGAACATTATCTGGGTCAACAGCCCAGTGATAATACCACAAGTCCATTGCCTCTTCCTAAATGCAAATGATCTGAGAGTACTGTGAGAAAACAACATTTTCACATGGTATATCATTAGGGACTGAATGCATTGCCTGGAAATGTGGTGAAGTAACTTCAGTTGAGACATTCAAGAGGGCATTAGATGCTCCGTGTGCAGGGGTGGGGAGAAAAGATAGGAGAGTAGCTGTAAATAATAGAGCCGGAGCAGGCATGATGGGCTGAACACCTTGCTTCTGCACAGTAATGATTCTATGATCATCAGATTATTCATTCACATCTTAAATTCTCTCCACAGTTGGTGCCTGATTGGTTGAGTATTCCATCATTTTTCTTTTGCATTTCCAAACCAAAATGAATAATTCATGTTGTGGCTGGAATTTTCTTTGCCCAGTGCTTTGGAGGTTGGCTCCCTGATTTGTCCCCTCCTCCAGGCAGGCTCCCTGGGCAATGAAGGGTACAATTTGGCAGAGGACAATGGGTGTCCTATTGGCTCAGGCGCTTGGTAACCAATCAGGGATGGGAAGTTGGAGCTGCATCAATTGATCTTTAGAATTAAGGCTTCAGCAGAAACAATGTAAGCGGCATCCTAAAGGATTTCTCTTACATATTTATAGGATGGTACAAATCTACTCAAGAATCTTAAAGGATGGTACTTTGTGAATGTTGGTTTTGAGAACTCCTCCTGCAAAATCCCTTGTTCTGCCAACTTTATCTGAAAGCGTGTTCTTCCTTCCAGAAACTTCTCTGGCAATCAACCAATGGATTGACCAAACCCTGATCATATTGTTCGATTCCAGGCAATGGAGTTTTTCTGGTAAACAACTCCCAAATGTTAAACGGCCACATTCCATGCTCCATATAAGATAAAATGGTGCCAGTCTGCCTCGCAGACCACCATGACACTTGCCTCATTTAGTCAACATAGGAAACTGTAGGTCACAGCTTACAGGACAGGTCACAACATGTCCTGGCTCCATTTTTAACGGAGATCAGAGTTTAAGCTAGCCTCACCAAAGTTCCCAGCATGCTTGATTATAGCTATTAACCAGTTTTGTAGCCATTTCTGCTGCTGGCCACAGTCTCTCTTCTTGATCCTGAAGCTCTAAGTGAAACAGATCACTAACCATTGCCAAGTTCTCTCTCATCGGTAAGTATTTGAACCCAGTCAAACTAAATATTGATATATGACTAATACTACATTCTTACAAGCAATTTAATTCTCGCCTACATAACTTCAATTCCATGTTTAACTGTTGTATTATCACTCTTTTCCATTTAACAAATTAAATTGTAAAAAACATTAAAAATATTGACGTTCACAATATTATTAACACTGCAACATGTGACATAAGATAAACCCACGGATGAATAAAAAGTATCGTAATCACCTTTGAGGCGATTTCCTCTGATTATCCATACCTTCATCATTTTATGGTGAAGATATGAATAATACATCTTAATTACCCATTTGAACCTGCCTTTCCCATCTTGAGATTTTTATGCCTTACACAAAATCCCAAAATGTACAAACGATGAAACCAATAAGATGAAATGACTCTGATCTGTGTCAGAATGAACGTCAATCATATCACAATTGGATCTATTATAGCACCTGACAAAAGAATCTCCTGTAAATTGATGTTCACGCCTGATTAATATTGGTGCACTAAATTTAACTCATAAAAAGCCACCTCCACAATGTCCCACACTCTGCAGAGTAAACCGTAGATCTCCCTCCTGATCCTCCATATGTTTATCTCAACACACCATTTCCAATGATTGTACACTGATCGCCAAACCAAGAAAAACAATTTCCAAGACAAACTCCATCTTCAATCGCCCTATAATAGAGCCAAGGTAGCACATGCTGTTACAATCAGTTATTTATTTAAACTGTTGAATTCCCAGAAATGGTTGACCAACAACAGAAAGTAAGGAGGCATGAGATTCAGGGAAATTTGGCTGTCTGGATACAAAACTGGTTGTCCAATAAAAGACAGAGAATGTTGGTAAATGGAAAGTATTCAGCCTGGAGCTCGGTGACCAGTGGTGCTCCGCAGGGATCTGTTCTGGGACCTCTGCTCTTTGTGATCTTTATAAATGACTTGGATGAGGAAGTAGAAGGTGGGTTAGTAAGTTTGGCGATGACATGAAGGTTGGTGGAGTTGTGGATAGCATTGAGGGCTGTTGCAGGTTGCAATGGGACATCGACAGGATGCAGAGCTGGGCAAAGAAGTGGCAGATGGAATTCAACCCAGAAAGGTGTGAACTGATTCATTTTGGAAGGTCAACTTTGAATGCAGAATACAGGGTTAATGGCAGGATTCTTGGCAGTGTCGAGGAACAGAGGGATCTTGGGGTTCACGTCCATAGATCCTTCAAAGCTGCTACCCAAGTTGATAGGGTTGTTAAGAAGGCATATGGTGTGTTGGCTTTCATTGGCAGGGGAATTGAGTTTAAGAGTCGTGAGGTTATGCTGCAGCTCTATAAAACCCTGGTTAGACAACACTTGGTGTTCAGTTCTGGTCACCTCGTTATAGGAAGGATGTGGAAGCTTTAGAGAGGGCGCAGAGGGGATTTACCAGGATGCTGCCTGGACTGGAGGGCAGGTCTTATGAGGAAAGGTTGAGGGAGCTAGGGCTTTTCTCATTGGAGTGAAGAAGGATGACTTGATAAATGGTGTACAAGATGATGAGAGGCATAGATAGAGTGGTTGGCCAGAGACTTTTTCCCCGGGCGGAAATGACTATTACGAGGGGGCATAATTTTAGGGTGATTGGAGGAAGGCATTGGGGAGATGCCAGAGGTAGGTTCTTCACACGGACAGTGGTGGACGTGTGGAATGCACTGCCAGTGGTGGTAGTGGAGTCAGATACATTAGGGACAGTTAAGTGACTCTTGGATAGGCACATGGATGATAGTAAAATGTAGGGTATGCAGGGTAGTTTGATCTTACAGCAGGATAATAGGTTGGCACAACATCATGGGCCGACAGGCCTGTACTGTGCTGTACTGTTCTATGTTCTAACAACTGTTCCCACTTTCACTTCTGCAAACCTAATTAAATGATTTTGATCATCTCACAACCATAGTGGTTTCCCTGACCCTTGTAACTGATTTAACAAAGTATAAGATGGACTGTCTTACTGATCATCTGTGGAAGCTTCTGACTCTCTCTATATATCCAACTATCTCCCTATAAAGTCAGGGTCGAAGAACCAGTCACAGAAGAATCAAGGTGGGAATTAGAAATATGAGCATCGGGATCTCATGCTTCTAACACAACATGATACTGATGATTACACTGAACATTACATGCCTTCATTTGGTTTATAGGGAACTATCCAGTTTTCCCAGAATCCAGTAACACCTTATACACTTAGAAGGACTTACATTATCTCTACAATAGAATGGGGTCCATAATACCTAGGTGACAAAAAAGTACCCAGTTCATGAACTCAAAGTAGAACCTGTTGTCCCACCTCACAATCTATGCCATTAAAGTAAGCCTTGCTCTGTTTCCTTTTGTGTCTGAACATCGTCCGGCAATTGCTGTACAGTTCTCTCATGACTTAGGAGCAGCAATTTCAGGTTCAGAAAAGTTCAACACTAAAAGAGATTCAATTTGCCTCATAGGGCATCCTGTCATCTAAGCATGTGGAGTAAATCCCGTTGAGCTAGAGACTGTATTGCGCACTATCATTAGAACAAATGGGAGTACTATGTTCCATGTAGAATTATTTTGCTGTACGGTCTTATGAATCATATTTTTTAAGGTACGATTCATCCTCTTTACTATCCCACTTGATTGAGGATGATAGGCAATATCGAACCTTTTATTGATTCCAAATATGGTCACAACATCTAGCATTAATTGAGCAGTAAAATGAGTGCCTTGGTCTGATTCGATACTAAATAGCAGTGCCCATCTAGGAAACACGTGTTGCACTCGGGTATTAGCTGTTGCTTTAGCTGTGTTGCCTTTAGTAAGGAATGCCTCAACCCATTTACTGAAAGTATCAATTATCACTGGGATATAACAGTATCCTCCCTGACATAGTGGCAAAGAACCAACATAATCTATCTAAACATCAGTCCATGGGCCTTCAACTGCTTGTGTGCCTCAATGCCCCTTTAATCACGTACCTCTCAGGGTTATTTTGAGCACATATTAAACAATTGTCCACATAATACTTTACATCCTTATCCAAATGAAGCTACCAGCATAGCCCTTTAATTCGATTAGCTGTTGTTTCTGCTCCCTGATGACTCTGAACGGCATGACATCAAGAGATGATTCAATTACGCTCTTGGGTTGGCACCACATACTGTCCATTATTAAGAACAAGCCAATCCTGTAGTTGTAACTTATCCTTCCATCTGTTATAGGAAGCAGAATATACTCTGTCCTGTAACTGTTTCAAGTCATCATCACTACACCGAGCCTGTTTGAGATTGTCCACTTTAACCTGACTAATGGTAACAGCATCTATCTTTTCACATGTTGGGGGCTGCCACAACTCTCCCTCTTGAGCCAGAGATAAAAGGTACCGCAGATGCTGGAGAATCTGAGATAACAAGCTGTGGGGCTGGATGAACACAGCAGGCCAAGCAGCATCATTGGAGCAGGAAAGCTTCAAACGTAGTCAGCAGGATTCAAACCTGTGCAGGAATACCCCAATGGATTTCAAGTCCATCGCCTTAACCACTCGGCCATGACTATTCAAACGCAGTCAGCGGGATTCGAACCTGCACAGGAATACCCCAATGGATTTCAAGACCATCACCTTAACCACTCGGCCATGACTACTCAAAGCTTTCCTGCTCCTATGATGCTGCTTGGCCTGCTGTGTTCATCCAGCCCCGCAACTTGTCATCTCCCTCTCGAGCATCCTGTTTTGCCAATTCATCTGTTCAAGAATTCCTAATTGGTGAGGATATATGATCTGACCTTAATAAACCCATACTTCCTTCTTTGGGCAGTTTGAAAAATATGCTTCACCAAGGGCGCAGACAGTAGAGGTTTTAAGCAAATGGTCCCTTGGGACCACTTGTTGGCACAATTTGACACTCATGTGGTTCACTACTGTAATTTAGATTGTCAGCTGAGAATATTGGCAATTTTGTCCGTTTAACATGATATCTCAACCTTGAAGCATTAAAGTCCAATGCACTATACAGTTTTGACTAACTGTACCATCTTTAATATGTCCATCTAACAATTGAATAGGAGTATGTCCGTTAAGTATAGTCAAGGGTTTAAGTCCAATTATGAAAGAAAAATGCTGCACTGCCCAAAACATTGCAAGGAGATGCCTTTCACACATTGCAAATCCTTGCTCCACTGGGGTTAAAAGTCTAGAAGCATAAGCCACTGGTCCCTTTCTCCCATGGTTTTCCTGCAAAACTATTGTGGCAAATGGTGAATCTATTGCAATTTCTAATGCAAAAGAGAATTCAGGGTCCGTCACTTTGCAGTGCTGGAGCTGGAGCTAAAGCCTGATTTAATTCTGAAACAGCCTCCCTGTGCGTGCTGTTCAGTCCACTGCTACTGAGCATTCTTCTTCAAAAGGTCTGCTAATGGAGATGCTTGGGTAGCAAAACCCATCAATATGATTTCTGCAATAGCCCATCAATCCCAAAAAAAATCAAAGTGATTTTATACCTTTAGGGAGGGGCAACTGCACAATGGATTCAATGTCACACTTCCCATGGGTTACCAGAGTGTCCAAGTACACCACCTGTGGCTTCATAATTTGTACCTTCCAAGGATTTATTTTAAGTCCTAATGAAGTAAAGAGGGTGAATGGTTCATCCAATAATTGAAGATGCTCCTCTCTATTTTCAGACTGAAGAAGAAGATTATCTACAAACTGGATTAAACAATCAGGTCTTGAGAAAATATCCAACCCTTTAGCCAATCTTGATGGAAGATAGATAGAGAGTTGTGGAACTCTTGGGGTGAACAAATCCATGTATATGTGGAACAAAAACAAAGTTGCAGGAAAAGCTCAGCAGGCCTGACAGCATCTGTGAAGGAGAAAACAGAGTTAATGTTTCAGGTCCGGTGACCCTTCCTCAGAACTGGGTCAGAACTAAATCCATGTATATTTCTGATCTTGAAATGTAAAAGCAAATTTATATTGACATTGGGGATTTAAAGGAATAGACCAAAACCCATTACTGATGCCAAGCACAGTAAAATTTTTTGCTTGTGGAACTTGTTTCATCATTGTCCAAGGACTAGTTGTTGCTGTTGGTACGGTTAGTAGAGTCCTTTTATTTAACTCTCTATAATCAGCGGTCAGTTGCCAAGAACCATCTGGCTTTCTACCTGGCCTGATGGGAGAATTATTCATTCAAGCTACTGGTCATAGAATCCCCAGTTGTAGCAGACTTGTAATTCCCTTTGCTACTTCTCCTTCAGCTTGTTCAGGGAAACCGTGATGCTTTTGAGGTTTTGGATCAGATCCTTCTACAGTTCCCACTGGCAGAGCTAAGTATCCCTGCCCTTATTCCTGTTCTTGTGCTTGTCCTTGCCCGTACTAGCAAGATGCTCTACAATTCCGAATGAAGTGAGCCAGTCGACTGCAATGATAACACTGCACTGGTGGTCCAGTGTCCTCTTGTGGGTGGTGTCTACCTTTACCCATAGGCACTGTATATGGTGGTAGGAAACCCTGTGCATTAACAGGACCACCTCTTCCTCTACCTCCTTCATTTGTCCACACGGGACTATGATTAGGAACTTTGACGGGAAAGATTCTCTGTTCTTACTCCCTTTGCCCTTATCTATCTCTAGAATTTCTTTCTCCCAAGCTCAAACCATTTGCCTTACTTTCCATATCTCATCATGGGTATCATCAGTGGGGTCAAAATTCTCAAAGCCTTTTGTTCCCCCTCCTGAAGCATGCACTACTAAAGTTCTTAATCAATTAGAAAGATCACGTCCAGTTAACTTAGTACGATCCACATCTCCAAAATGTGAGTAAATGAATGCACAATTGACCTGCATACGCAATCAGATGCTCCCCCCGTTGTTTGACTACACTTATTTAAACCATCTACTGGACCCTGTCTGTTATAACCTATCGCAGTTAATATACCTTCCTTTATATTTCCAATTCTCCATCCCCTTTACACTGAGGAGTTGGTAAGCAGACTGAATCATAAGGGCCCATACACAGCGTTAATTTTACTTCTCTATCATCAAGCCCATGTAAAAGTCTTTGCTGACATGTACTTTCAAACATAAACAAGTGGATGTGCACTTCGCCTCAACTGCTCCAAACAACTGACTATCACTGTCGCCTTAGTAAGTTTTCCTTGCTTTGTATATGCTTCTTCCCAACATTCCTGACCTGTGGATCCCAGACCCAGTACTAATTTACAACAATGCTCAACCCACTGGGGCCACTTCTTATTTAGATATTTTCTTAATATTGTTTCCTATTCTTGGCATTCTGCCATTTTTTACTCTTAAGTCTTTCGGCGTCACAGAAGGGATATGGAAAGTGACCTGATTCACTTAAAAATTCTGCCATTTGATGGTCACATTCAGTAAACACCCAATTTATTTCCAATTACTGATCGATCCACCCATAACATTAGACACCCACCTGCATCCTGGCCATCATGTGGGGCAGCTGCCCTCTTAAACAGGGTCGAGCGGGATGTTTTAGAAGGCAAAGTTGCTGAGTTTGACTTTGGAGCAACTTAAAGTCACTTCTTATCAAAGGCCAACCAGGAGCACCAAAAAGCTGTTGTCCAAAAGGAATATGCAAACCTTTTACTCAGGTATTCTTCCCTTGTGTGACAGATAAAAGGCAGGAAATTCACTCATTATTTAATTAAACAAGCCTTTTATTTTAACTCTTTAAGTTACCAATACTCAATCTAAAACATGCATTCATTGCAACATTAACTTCTTACTTCATCTAACAACTTCAACTTTAACTCACTTCATTTAACTTCCCTTGACTTGACTTAATTCACATTTAACTATAACTCGAAGTTTGATTTGAATCAAATTACTAGTCCAATTCGACTGAAGTGGCCAACTTTGCTCTTGGCATAGATCTTGCCTCGCGGTTCTTTTGTTTTCTCTGAAGATAACGTCAGGGCGCATAATTTGTAAATGTTGGTCTGGAGACGTCCTCCTGTACAACTTTATCTCAAAGTATGCTCTTCCTTCCAGAGATTTCTCTGACACTCAGCCAATGAACTGACCAAGCTCTGACCACAATATTCAATAACAGCCAATGGAGTTTTTCTGGTAAACAACTCCCAAAATGTGAAAGAGCCACATTCTATGCTCCATATAAGATAGTATGGTGCCAGCGTGTCTGAAGACAATGATAAAACCTCCCTTACTTGGTCAAAACAGGAAACTGCAGGTCACAGCTTACAGGACAGGTCACAATATGTCCTGACTGCATGTTAACTGAGGTCAGAGTTCAAACTAGCTTGATCAAAATTTCCAGCATGCTTGATTATAGTTCTAAACAGGCTCAAGAACAGCTTCTTCCCTGCCATTATTAGGCTGATGAATGGACTCTGTAACTTCCAATTAAGCTGATCTTGTTAATGTTGATCTTGCTTCATGCACCTCCTGTGCGTTGTAACCTGTATGTCTCACTCCGTCCAAGCATCCTATGATCTGTATGCCCTTGCTTCCTATGATCTGCCTGTACTGCTTGCAAACAAAGCTTTTCACTGCACTTAGGTACACGTGACTACAATAAATCTAATGAAATTAACCAGTCTCCTAGCTATTTTTGCTGTTGGCCACCTGATCACAGAGCCATCCAGGGCTTTTCAGAGATCAGGGATCTGATTGGCACATCATTTCCATGTCCTGAGCCTGGACTGTGTTAGCTGCAGTGATGCAGCATGATTGTTGTATACTTTATATCAGCTCTCGGCAGAAATGACACTGGATTCTGTGTGTAACTGATTTTCATTCACATTAACATGTCTATACTAAGTTACAGGCTTCTCTGAGTCCATAACCAGACTTAACCAATCAAGCACAGTGGCCATCAATAATAAACAGACTTATATGTTCAAATGCAGAACAATGGAACACTATAATAACTCTTAACGGAAAAGCCCAAACCAGCTTGTAGGTGATTTTCGGGGCTGTGGGCATTTGACATAGGCAAGAATCACCCCTGACAGATGATTTAAAAGGAAAACAGCAACTGGGATAGGATTTGCCATTTCCTGGAGGAATGGAGGAGGCAGAACAATAGAGGACCAAAGGCTGCAAGCCATGGCAACTTCATCTCACTGTGTGAGCACCGCTATTGAATCCATTTTTCAAGAAACGTTTTCATCAGTGGCCACATAATGGCTCCCACTGTGTTCCTCTGTTACTGGGCCACACAGCCCAGAACGTGCCCTCTTCCTGTTACTACATTTGAAAATTTGATTCTGTCTCTCCCTGTTCTCATCAGCAGCAAGTCAATGAGACATGTGTGTGCTGTTGAAGCCTCTAGTAGTGGGACTAGAGAGAGGGAGATAGTGCACTTCACCAAACACAGTCATAATATTACATTAACTTTTCAGCTTGTTGTTTATTTTGAACAGTAATCGATAAGCAATCAAAATATCAATTACAGTTACTGTGCCCACCAGCCCCAGGCACTATCATATTGTTTGAAGGTGCAGTAAATAAGAGGGTGAGGAGAACTTCATAATGTGGAGCAAAGGTTGAACAAAAATGTTTAACTTCTGGCTCTACCCTATTCTAAACTGAGGCTTTAGTGAAAATGTGTGTTGAAAGTCAAGCATCAAAATTAATTTTGCTCTTAATTATTTTTAGTGAGCAATTCACTTGCTGAACTGAGGGTAAAGACAGAAGATAGATAAAGGATAGGAAGCTGAACTTATTCATCATACTCCATCCTTCTTCAGACAGCTTACAGTCATGATCCTCCAGCAATAATATCCACCTATTTCTTAAATTATTCAATGTTTTTTCTTTTACTCTACCTTACCCTGCCTGGATGTTCTTTGTCCTGAAGAAAAACCTGCTGATACTAGTTTGAAGGTGTGCTATTAACTTTTGGCCCTTGTACGTGATGTGGGGTTTTGATAGTGTAATTGCAGAAACACAGTTGAACTGCATGTACAACAAACGGTATTTCTTTCCAAGTGCAAAAAGCTGCTTTGTTTCAGCACATAAAATCAGGAAGAGAGTGTCTCAACCTGTACGAAGAAGTAATTGACTTAGAGGACACAGCAACATGACATCGGGTAAATGAATTCAAAACTCAGAGTTACTTCTCTACCTACCTTGAATATTTACAACTCAACTCATAAGCCATGTTATTCCAGCAGGAAAACAACTGCTCAATAAAACATTCCAGTGATTGACAGCAGCTATTAGGAACAAAATATTGACTGTCAATCATCTATTGCCACTAATTTATCAATTATTGATTAAAGTAAAAAGCTATCTAAAAAGTTTAATGTCATGGCTGTGTTTGAAGGAGTGCACTGCCTCCCTCTCTCTAGTTCCACTATTCCATGGGTCACAACATAAATTTAGTTGCTTTTCCTGGTATAGTCAATCAAATGAAGTGAAAAAGGGAGGCTTATGGCAAATACTGAGGGATCACAACAGCAGAAGACATTGAGGAGTACAGAATGTGCAAAGACGAACTTAAAAGAAAATTAGGAGAACAAAAAGGGGGCAAGAAATAATGACAATTAAAATAAAGAAAAACCCAATGTTATTTCGCAAGTACATGAATGGTAAAAAGACAACTAGGGCAAGAGTAGCGACCATTAAGGACCAGAGGGCGTACGTAGGGTCTAAGTAATTACTTTGTGTCAGTGTTCACTAGTCAGAGGGATGTTACAGAAATCAGGCAGCAGGCCTCTGATACAATTAAATAAATTAGCATAGAGAGAGACTGGAGGTTCTAAGTGGTCTGGCAGGCTTAGAAGTTGATACATTTCCTAGGGCAGATGGAATGTATCCCAGGTTGTTGAGTGTGGCGAACGAGGAAATCTCTCTGGCCACAGGAGAGTACCAAAGGGCTGGAAGTCAGCCAATGTAGTACAGTTCTTCAAGAAGGGAGTAAGGGATAAACCAGGAAACAACAGGACAGTCGGTCTAACCTGAGTGATGGCGAAACTATCGGAACAATTCTTGGAGGGACAGGGATTAACCAAGAACAGTCAGCATGGTTTTGTTAAGGGGAGGTCATGTCTGACCAAATTGATTGAATTTTTCATAGAAGTAACCAAGTGTGTAGATGAAGACAATATATTTGAATTGGTATATTTAGATGCCAGAAAATCTTTTGATAATGTCCCCATAGGAGACTGCTAACGAAGCTAAAAGTCCATGGGATCCAGGAAAATTTGGGTAATTGGATCCAAAATTAACTGAGTGGCAGGAAGCAAAGGTTGATGGCTGAGGGGAGTTTTTATGACTGGAAGTCTATGTCCGATGATCTGCACAGATCAGTGTTGTGGCCCTTGCTATTTGTGGCTTATATCAATGACTTGAATGTTGGAGGGTTGATCAGTGAGTTTGTGGATGATACGAAAATTAGTGGTGTGGCAAACAGTGAGGAGGAAAGGCTTATAGTATGGAAGCATATAGGCAGACTGGTCAGATGGGCTGATCAGTAACAAATGGAATTCAATCTGGATAAATGTGAACTGATGGACTTGGGCAGAAAAACAAGGCAAGGAAACACATAATGAGAGTTAGGACCCTGGGAAGCACCGAGGATCAGAGAAACCTTGGTGTGCATGTCTGCAGGTTCCTTAAGTTAATTGGACAGGTAGATAAAGTGGTTAAGAAAGCATACGGCTTCCTTGCCTTTACTGGCCAAGACGTAGAGGTTAAGAGCAAGGAGGATATGCTGGAACTGTATAAAACATTAGTTAGAGCATTGCATGCAGTTCTGGAATCCATATTATAGGCGAGATATGATTGCACTGGAAACGGTGCAGAGGAGATTTAACAGGATGTTGCCTGGACTGGAGAGTTTAAGTTATGAATAGACATCGGACAGACTGGGGTTGTTTTCCTTAAGGCAGAGAAACTGAGAGGGAACATGATTAAGATGTATAAAATGACAAGGGACGTAGACAAGTTAGATGGGAAGGAACCTTTTCTCTTGGTAGAAGAATCAATGACGGTGGCAGGAGGTGGGGAGGGGGATGCGGGTGGGAAGGATGTGGAAAAAGGCACAGGGCGGTGGGAATCTGGAACTCACTGCCTGAAAGGGTGGTAAAGGCAAAAATCCTCATAACATTTCAGATATATTTAAATGTACTCTCGTGTTGCCAAGACACACAAGGCTATGAGTCAGGTGCTGGAAAATGGGGCTTCAATAGTTAGGTGGCTGTTTTCGACTATCACAGACTCACTGGGGCCGAAGGGCCTATCTCCGTACTTCAGACCCCTATGACATTGTATGAATGCTGTGTAAAATAGAATAGTACATCTCAGAAGTTATTACACTAAGACACTACCATTGTAAAAGATTGCACCTTATCATATTAATATCTAAAAGGTTACTGGGTTGGGGTAAAGTAGGTTGTAGGACAATACCCTGTAAATTGCTTGAATTAGTGGCTCTGTGTAGGATTTTTTATTCGAAGAGCGTTGAAAAGTTAGATGTGTAAATATAGAGCTTATCATATCTAAATATCTCTACCCCATTAACTGTGCATTTACAAAGGACTTGCAACAGTGTTAGAACTGGTCAACACACAATGGTGACATGTCTTCCATTCACAGTGTCATACTGCACGGAAACAGACCCTTCGGCCGACCGCCATCCCAGCTAAACTAGTCGCACCTGCCTGTGCTTGGCCCATATCCCTCCGAACATTTCTTATTCATGTATGTATCCGAATGCTTTTTAAACATTGTTACCATACCCGCATCTACCACTCCTTCTGGAAATTCATTCCACACGCATTCAATCTCTGTGTAAAAATATTTCCTAACATATCTCTATTAAATCTTTCTCCTCTCACCTTAAAAATATGCCCCCTAATCTTGAAATTCCCCACCCTGGGGAAAAGACAGCTGCCAAACACCTTATGCATACCTCTTATGATTTTACAAACCTCTATAAGATCACCCCTCAACCTCTTACGCTCCAGTGAAAAAAGTTCCAGCCTATCCAGCCTCTTCCTTTACCTCAAACCCTCCATTCCTGGCAACATCTTGGTACATCTTTTCTGAACCTTTTCCAGCTTAATAATATCCTTCCTATAACAGTGCAAAAAGAACTGGTCACAGAATCCCTGTACTCTCCATGAGACCTCAATGACGTCCTGTGCAACCTCAACATGACATCCCAACTCCTATTCTCAAAGGTCTGAGCAATTAAAGCAAACATGCTAAATGCTTTCTTAACTACCCTGTCTACATGTGATGCAACCTTTAAAGAATTATGTATCTGAACCCTTAGTTCTCCCTATTCAACAACACTATCCAAGGACCTACTTTTAATTATATAAGTCCTCCCCTTTGTTTGTTTTACCAAAATGCAATACCTCGCATTTATCCAAATTAAACTCCATCTGCCATTCCTCATTGACTCAATTGATCAAGATTCCTTTGTAATCTTAGATACTCCTCTTCCCTATCCACTTAACCACCAATTTTGGTGTCATCGGCAAACTAACTAACCATGCTTCTATATTCTTATCTAAAACATTTATATAAATTACAACAAAAGTGAACCCAGCACTGATCCCTGTGGAACAGGGATTTGGTAACAGTACAGTAATTTTTGGTAACAGTACTCCATTACAAAAAATACAATGCTCCACCAACACACTCTGTTTCCTGCTGTTAAGCCAATTTTATATCCAATTGGCAAGGTCACCCTGAACCCTACGTAATTTAACTTTACTAATTAGTCTACTATGTGAAACCTTGCCAAAGGCTTTACTGAAGCCCAAATAAATAACTTCTACCACTCTGCCCTCATCAGTCTTCTTGGTTACTTCATCAAAAAGCTCAATCAAGTTTGTGAGACATGATTTCTCTTGCACAAAACCATGCTGACTGTCCCTAATCATTCCTTGCCTTTCCACATGCATATAAATCCTATCTTTCAGAATCACCTCCAACAACTTACCCACAAGAGAGGGCTTTCTTTGTAATTTCTATTCATTACTGGATGTATGTGTCGCTGACTAAGCCATCATTTATTACATGTCCCTAGTTGCCCTTGAGCAGGTGATGTTCAGCTGCCTTCTGGAACCGCTGTAATCTATTAAGTTTAGGTATACCCACAATGCCATTAGAGAGGGAGGTCCTGGATTGTGATCCAGCAACTGTAAAGGAATGGTGATTTATTTCCAAGTCAGTGAGTGCTTTGGAGGTGAACTTGCAGGTAGTGGTGTTCCCATGTATCTGTTGCCTTTGTCCCTCTAAATGGTAGTGGTAGTGGGTTTGGAAGATACTATCAAAGGACCCTCTGTGAATTTCTGCAGTGCATCTTGTAGATTGTATTTCTTGCAGATATTGCACATCAGTTGGGGCTGATTAGCTCAGTTGACTAGATGGCTGTTTTACAATGCAGAGTAATGCCAACAGTGTGGGTTCAATTTCTAGTTGAGGTTATTATAAAGGATTGTCCTTCTCAACCTCTCTCCTTAGCTGAGGCCTGGTGACCCTCAGTTTAAACCATCACCAGTTACCTCCCTCTCTGTCCAATAAGAGCGTGGGACAATGGCAACTTTACCTTTTACTGTACACTGGTGGTGCAGGAGAGAATGTTTGTGGATGTGGTGCCAATTAAGTGACTGCTTTGTCCTGGGTGGCATCAAATTTCTTGTGTGTTAATGAAGCTGCAATTGTTCAGGCAAATGGAGTGTATTCCATCACACTTGTGATGTGTGCCTTCATGGACAGACTTTGGAGAGGCAGGAGGTGAGTTACTCACAGAAAGTTTCCTAATCTCTGACCTGCTGTTGTAGCCGTGGTATTTAAATGGCTAGTCCAGTTCACTTTCTTGTCAATAGAAACCCCCAGAACGTAGATAGTGGGGATATGGTCGTAATGTCATTAAATATCAAGGAGTGCTAGTCAGTATCTCTCTTGTTGGAAATGGTAATTTGCCTGGCTCTTGTATGGTGTAAATTACTTGCCACCTATCAGCCCAAGCCTGGATATTGTCCAGGTCTTGTAGCATTCGAACATGGACTGCTGCAGTATCTGAGGAGCTGCAAATGGTGCTGAATATCGTGTACTCATTAGCGAACATCCCGACTTCTGACCTTGTGATAGAGGGAAGCAGCTGAAGATGGTTTGCCTAGGATACTACCCTGAGGAACTCCTGCAGAGATGTCCTGGAGCTGAGATGACTGACCTCAACAACCACGACCATCTCCCTATGTGTCAGGTATGACTCCAACCACAGAACAGTTCTGATGAAGGGTCCCAACCCAAAACACTGACTTTCCTGCTCCTCTGATGCTGTCTGACCTGCTGCGTTCCTCCAGCTCCACACTGTGTTGAGTCTGACTCCAGCATCTGCAGTTCTTGCTATCTCTCCGTAACTGAAGCAAACACAGAGGCCTTCACATCCTCAAAGCGCTTAACCACCAATTAAGTATTTTTGACATGCTGTTCCTGTTGCAATGTAAGAAATGCAAAAAGGCCCCACAAGTAACAATGAGATAACAATAAGATTAACTGCTAATTATCCCACTTCATTTATAAGTTGTCTAAGATAAAGGAAGGAGAGAATTCTGAAGGGGGGTCACTGGACTCAAAACATTAACTCTGATTTCTCTCCACAGATGCTGCCAGACTTGCTGAGCTTTTCCAGCAATTTTTGTTTTTGTTTTTGATTTCCAGCATCTGTAGTTCTTTTGGTTTCTTGTGAAGGTGAGAGTTAGGCTAGCCAGTCATCAGGGATAAGAACAGATAAAGAGATAACTCTGTCACCAACCAGACCTTCCAGAAGCTAACAGCATCTTCCTGGGGCAGGAAGAAAATAAAGATCGTATGAGGACATGATCCTATGAGTTCTAGAAATGTTGTTAGCCACCAGTATACAGATTGTAACATTTTCAGTCGCCTGCTTATCCAATGCCATTAATTCATCAGTTGTCAATAAGGAAGTAATCCTCATCTCAGTCTCTCCAATGTGTAATATCCTCAGACACTGATTTCAAATCTAATTTGATGTCCTGCAATCCATGTCAATGCTGAATGACAGTGACACACTGACTGAGCTGCCTTTCGAGCCACTGGCATTCAATTTGTTGAGTCATCCTGTCTATTCATTATCTGTTGTTCAAATTGCTCGGTAACTCTATTTATACTCAACTTTTAAATTTAAGGAGCAGTAATTGTCATCTTCTAGTCAATAAGTAGTTGTCTGCGCAGGTCGAGCCGTCTGGTTTCTCCCTTGATGATATGCTAAGAATCACTCAGTAGCCTGTGGGCATCTAAACTGATGGGTAGTAAAGCAATTGGACTGATGCAATGTCATTCATTGAGCCAAACGTGGACTCAATTCACAATCCTACTGAATATTGGGTGTAAATCCAGGAGCGTTTGTTATTGAGATGGTTAAAACATTTGTTTGGTTCCTTTTTAAAAATTCATGGATGCATCTCCAGGTCAGTATTTATTGCCCATCCCTAATTTCCCCAGAGAAGCTGGTGGTGAATTGCCTTCTTGAACCAAAGAACAGCACAGCACAGTACAGACCCTTCAGCCCACGATGTTGTGCTGACCTATTATCCCACAAAGACCAATCTACCCTGCATACCCTACATTTTACTATCCTCCACGTGCCTATCCAAGAGTCGCTTAAAAGTCCCCGAAGTGTGTGACTCCACTACCACTGCTAGCAGCGCATTCCACACACCCACCACTCTGTGTGAAGAACCTACCTCTGACATCTCCCCTACACCTTCCTCCAATTACCTTAAAATTATGCCTCTTCATAATAGTCATTTCCGCCCTGGGAAAAAGTCTCTGACTATCCATTCTATCTATGCCTCTCATCATCTTGTACACTAATGATACACTGATATCCTGAGCAGCTTCTGGTGCAAGATGACAGCATGTGGGCTCTTGCCTGCAGCCCAAAAGCTCCCATCTGCATTCCTCCTTTGTTTTATTTTTGCTTCTGCTCTTTCCTTTCACCTTATTTTCATTTTCGTTTGGTCTGTTTTCTCTTCTTGTTGGTAGCAGATTGGTCTCCAGCGCCGGTGCAGCACCAAGAGTGGGCTGCATGTGGATTGGTGGGCATGACTTCTGCCAGCGGCAGCGAGGTCGGATTCTCCTGGTGTTCGGGGCCTGTGGTAGCAGCAGCAAAGTTCCTCCAGTGTTTGGGGATGGTGGCACTGGCAGCAGACTCTTCAGGACTCTTCTGGAGCCAGCAAGGTGATGTCTGCAGCTGATGTGGGACTCAGGCCTGTCAGCAGCTTGGCCTGGCCTGGCAGCGGAACCAGGGACACTTGGTTGCGGGGTGAGTGTGGGCCCAGTGGTGAAGAGATGTGCCTAAAGTGGAGCCACTCCTATGTTAGGAGGTCTGGCTCAGGCAGTGGTGTGGCAGTGGATGTCTCCCATGAGGCTCAGTGCCAGCACAGACTGGGTCAGAATAACTGATATTCTGAACTTTTTACTTCTTTATTTTTCTAATTTATTCTCAAAACCTATAATGCTGGACTATTTATTTGTTTACTTTTCTAATTCTTTTGTTTCCTAAGAATTTGATCTTAAGCATCTGTACCTAGGTACCTTCATTCCTCAGATAGTGCTATAACGCGACGACTGTCAACTTTTTACTGTATGCATTTGAATACATATGACAATAATGCTAATTCAATTCAATTATTAGTGATAATTTGACATTAAGTTGTCTGACCCCAGTTTAAAACATAGACTGATTCTAAGCAGGACCTCACACCTAAAATGCATTGTCTGACCTGAGATGTCACTTCTTGTATACATTGGTAAAATCTTTCATTATCTCCAGACAATGACTTGAAAGGAATCTGGATTTTGCATTTTAATCAGCAGTCCCCTTCCTAACCAATAAAAGATTCAACAAGAGGTGGCCACTTTTGGGGCTGTTACCTTTCTGCTCATAAATTCTGTGTCTAATACCATCTCTCTGACACTACGCCTGAGTAAGAAGCCGAGCTACGGAAGCTTGCATTTTCAAATAAACTTGTTGGACTATAACCTGGTGTCAAGTGATTTTTGACCTCGGTGCTGTTTGGGAGGGAGTTCCAGGATTTTTACCAAGTGACTGTGAAGATGCGGCAATATATTCCCATGTCTGGATGCTGAGTGGTGGTGTTCCAACATATTTGTCACTTCTGTCCTTCTCGAAGGTAGAGCATGCAGGATTGGCGGGTGCTGTTGAAAGAATCTGGATGAGCTGCTGCAGTGCATCCTGTACACTTACATACTGCTGCCACTGCACATGAGTGATGGAAATAGTCAATGCGCATGGTCAGGGATGAGCGCTAATTAAACAAGCTACTTTGTTCTGGATCGTTGCTGCATTCATCCAGTAAAGTAGGGAGTATTGCATCACACTCCTGACTTTTGCCTTGTAGATGTTGGCAGACTTTGGAGAGTGAGGAGGTGAGTTACTCATTGCAGAATGTTTACATTCACTTGTGCTTTTGTAACCACAGCACAGATATTGACTTGTCCAGTGATAGAAGGAAGGTTATTGATGAAGCAGCTGAAGATGTTTGGACCTAGGACACCACCCTGAGGAACCTCTGCAGAGATGATTCTGACCAGCGAAGAGTTTTCCACCTGATTAACTTTGACTCAAGGGCTCCTTGGTTTCACTGTCGATCGATTGTGACCGTGATGTCAAAGGCAGCCATTTTCATCTCCCCTCTAGAGTTCAGCTGTTTTGTTCACTTTTGGAGCGAGAATGAAATGGGGTCAGCAGCTGAGTGGCCCAGGTGAAACGCAACCTGGATGTCACTGAGCAAGTGACATGCTGAGCAGGTGCTGCTTGGTAGCACTTTTGATGACAACTTCCAACACTTTAATGACAATCGAGAGTATACTGATGGAACAGTAGTTGGCTGGATTGAATTTGTCCTGCTTTTTGTTTACAGGACTAAGAGGGCTATTTTCCCAATTTTTTGGTAGATACAAATTTTGTAGCAGTACTGGAATGGCTTAACTAGGGATGGTAGCAAGTTTGGGAGTGCAAGTCTTCTATACTATTGCCGGAATAATGCTGCAGCCCAAAGCCTTTGCAGTATTCAATCATTTTTTGATATCACATGGAGTGAATGAATTTGGCTGGGACTTGTAATGCTAGTGACCATTGGAGGAAGCTGAGACAGACACTTCTGGCTGAAAATTATTATGAATACTTCAGCCATATCTTTTGCACGGATGGACTGGGCTCTCTCATCATTGACGATGGGGATATTTGTGGAACCTCCTCCTCCTCCAGTGAGCTGTTTAATTGTACATCACCATTCATGACTGGATGTGGTAGGATTACACACCGTCAGATTTGATCTGTTGGTTGTGGATTGAATTAGTTCTGTTTATCACTTGTTTCTTATGCTGGTTGTCACACAACGTGTTGTGGCTTCACTAAATTGACACCTTATTTTTAGGTATGCCTGGTGCTGCTCCTGGCGTGCCCTCCTTCACTCTCTGCTGAACCAGGGTTGATCCCTTGGCTTGCTGGTAATGGTAGAGTGGACAATAGGCCAGGCCATAACATTGTGGACTGTGGTTGAATACAATTCTGTTGCTGCTAATTTGGTGAAGCAGCTGATGATGGTTAGGCCATGGATACTACCCTGAGGAACTCAGGCTTTTGTGGGGCAGTGGCAGTATCTCTACCTCTGGGCTAGAAGGCCTGGGTTCAAGTCGCACCTGCTCCCACTGTGTAATAACATCTCTGACCAGGTTGTTTGGAAGTTATCTAGCCTGGGGAACTCCTTGAATGTTTAGTACTACACACCTCATGACAGGGATGACAAGGCATAAGATACCACAAGGGTTTTATTGGTAGTATCCATTCTCCACAATATCATTCTAAGATTGTTTTCAGTCCAATGCAAGAGTTGTCTGAATCTGCCTGAACCCCAATGCAAAGACTCAGGCTCTTGTGGTGCAGTGATAGTGTCCCAGCCTCTGAGCCAGGAGGCATGGATTCAGGTTCTACCTGCTCCAGAGGTGTGTTATACCATCTCTGAACAGTTCGACTAGCAATACTTACCCTAGGGAGCTCCTGTAGCAATGTCCAAAGACTCAGATGATAGACTTCTAACGACCAGAAGCATTTTTTCATAGAATTCATAGAATCCCTAGAGTGTGGAAACAGGCCCTTTGGCCCAACAAGCCCACCCAGACCCATCCCCCTATAATCCACCTAATGTACACATCCCTGAACACTGTGGGAAAATTAGCATGGCCAATTCACCTAGCCTGCACATCTTTGGACTGAGGGAGGAAACTGGAGCACCAGGAAGAAACCCACGCAGACACAGGGAGAATGTGCAAACGCCACACAGTCATCCGAGGGTGGAATTGAACCCAGGTTCCTGGCGCTATGAGGCAGCAGTGCTAACCACTGAGCCACAATGCCACCCTTAAAATTTCTTTTGTACTAACCTGATGAAAGTCCTTCCGTGCATCAGTATTGTATTCTGAAAGGCCTATGAAATGTTTTGGGGCATTTTAAATGCAGTATATGAGTGCAGGTTGGCATTCTTCTTTCCCCACAGACTTTGCCATTGAGGCAAAGTTTTAGTTTCAAATAATTAACCTTGTAGCTCAACCTCTACATGAATGTTTCATGTAAGTGGAACCCTTAAGAATTCAAATTCACTTTTGATAGAATAAATATAGACAGAATCTCCACAATGAGTTACTTAGGGATATGTTTAACGGTGTCCCGCTGCTATCAGAATGAACTGTACAGCAACATCACTGGCAGTGTCCTGGCGATGTTATCCGATTAAACAGCCCTGAACAGTATCCTGGAATAACATTATAAAGTCATATCTTGCATTGTCACATTGGAGGTACGGTGTTTGGACAGGTAGTCAATGAGATCCTACAGAGAACATTGTTCCCCCAGTCAGTTGTGTGGAGTGTTGTTCATCTGTGGTGCTCTGTTGTTGCAACTGAGACATTGGAGATATCATTGTGGCTCTTCCTTTGACTCCATTTCAGAAACCCGTTCTGTAGCTAATTCCAATAAAATTGCCTCGAATAACTGGACAGGCCTGCTGGAAATGCTTTTGGAACGATGTCACTGGTGACATCCATTTTTGGAGTTAAAGGTTCTCACCACCAACACTGTAGGTAAACAGTAGCAGAACGGTAATGTCACTGGACTAGTAATGCAGAGACTTGGGATAATTTTTTTTTGTCGGTTTCAATGAGATCACTTCTTATTCTTCAAAACTCTAGAGAATACAAGCCCAGTTTGTCCAATCTGTCTCCACAGGACAGATCTCATTGCATTGCCTCGATGGCAAAAATATATTTTCGGAGATAAGGAGACCAAGTTTGCATATATTTGTCCGGGTGTGGTCTAACCAAGCTCTACATAAGTGAAAAAACACTTCATTCCTCCTGTCCTCAAATCCTCAGGTCAAACAAGGGCAAGAAAACCTCATCCTGATTATCACCTAGCCCCTTGATTCAGCTGATAAATCAGTATTTCCTGATGTAGAACATTACTTGGAGGATACACTGCGAGTGATAAGGACACAGTATGTGCTCATCACCAGTAATGACCGAGCGGGGCATGTCATAATGGATATAGCTGTGAGTCTGTGTCTGCAGTAGGTTATGACAGAACCAATAAGAGGGAAAAACATACTTGATCCCATCTTCAACAAGCTGTCACTGACGTATTTGTCCATGAGAGTGGTGGTAGGATTGATGGCTGCACAATCTTTGTAAATTGGGGACCACCTGTTTGATCAAACTGGGAGATCAACCCTGGTTCAATGAAAGAATGCAGAAGGACATTCAGGAGCAGGACTAGGCATTCCTAAAAATAAGGTAGAGCTAAATTCAGCTCAAACATGGACAAGTGCTGAATTCAAGAACAGATGTGAAAAGGACTGCCTGTGAACACCAAAGCAGCATCTGCTACCAAGGAGTCCTGACAAAAGACAATTTAAATTGAGGGAAACTCTCCATTTGCCTGAAGTCACACAATAGAACAACAATGGTTGCGGTTGTTGGAGTCCGACCTGGACGTGACTTTACAAGTTCCTCAGGGTAGTGCCCTAGGTTTAATGTTCTTCAGCTGTTTCCTCAATGACCCCTCCACTATCAGGTCAGTGGGGATGTTCAGTTGCACAATGTTCAGTACCAGTTATGATTCCTCAGATACTGAAGTGATCCATGTCCACCTTTTCAAGACAATGGACAATGTTCAGAGTTGGGCTGATAAATGGCAAGTTACATTCATGACACACAAGTGCCAGCAAGAGAGAGCCTAGCCATACCTCCCATCACAAATGCTGAATCCCCCCCCACCCCCACTATCAGCAATGTGGGAGCTATCATTGACCAGAAAATGAACTGGATTAACCATACAAATACTATGGCTACCAGTGTGTGTCAGAGACTGGGAATTATGCAGTGAGTAACTCACCTCCTGATTCAGTAAAGACTGTCCACCATTTTAAGACTGGACTGTGATGGGAGGACGTGATGTTGTGGTAATGTCACTGGACTAGTGAGCCAGAGTCCCAGACTAACGTTCTAGGGATAGGGATTTAAATCCAATCAAAAAAGAAATCTGGCATTAACAGATGATATAATGACAACCAAGTAACCACTGTTATAAGTACCATCTAGTTGGCTAATTTCCTTTAAGGAAGGAAATCTACCAACCTTCTCTGATCTGGCCTACACGCGATTTCCAGACCCACAGTAATGTGGTTGACTTTTAAGTACCTCCTTGAATGGCCTTGCATGCAACTCAGTCAATTCAAGAGCAATTAGCATTGGGCAATAAATCTGACCTTGCCAGTGACATCTGTATCTCATGAACAAATAAAACAAAATCATTTCTGCCTGCCTCCATCAGTGTGACTTCAACAACACTCAAGAGCAATACCAGCCACGACAAACAGCCTATTTGACCAGCACCCTATCCACCATTTACTCACTCCACCACTGATGCATAATAACAGCAGTATGTACCATCTACGAGATGTACTGCAAAAATTCACCACGCCTGCCTGCTTAGTTAGCACCTTCCAAAATCCATTATCTGGAAGGACAGGGACAGCAAATGCTTTGGAGCACCACCAAGTCCCCATCCATGCCAAATACCATCCTGATCTAAAAATATATCACCTTCCTGCAGTGTCACTGGGGCAAAATCCTGGAACTCCCTTATTGTGAGTGAACCTACACCAAATGAGCTGCTGCATTAAGAAGGCAGTTCATTGCTTTCACAATGACAAATAGAGTTTGGCTATAAAGGCTATCCAACCAGTAACACCCACATCCCATGAAAGATTATTTTTACAAAACTGTGGAGGAAGAAGCTGAGTTAATTCTCCTATTCTCTGTTTGTCTACATCTTTCAATGTCTTTGTCATTCTGAAGATCTTCCTTTATTTTTACTCAGACAAAAATCTTTCATTCCGAATCCCTCTCCTCTCACGGAATGAGCCGATTGAGTGCTTGTGTAAAAATTGTTTAATGCATGATGCTGGCCAGCTAACAAATACTTTCCCAGTACCACATTTCCAGCCTGCCTATAGGCAATGCTTTAACCATTATGAGGCCTGAGAGAGTAATGTTGGTGTGGGAGCATGGTGGTGTGTTGAGGCGCCAGGCAACTGGAACTCAGGGTCATTTTTGCAGACAGAACATAGGTGTCCTGAAAAGTGGTCACTGAGTCGGTGTTTTGTCTCTCCAATGTAGAGGAGACCACACTATGAGCAGTGAATACAATCGACCTAATTGAGTGAAGTGCAAATAAATTGCTGCTTCATCTGGAAGGTGTGTCTGGAGTCTTGGACATTTGCATCCTTATCATGACCCATGGATATTTTGGCAGAGTCAGAACAGAGATCAGTGATCAACCTACGCTGACAGAGCACGGCTCATAATCACTTTTCCCCTGTATTGCTAACAAAACCTAAAATGATGCTTTCAAACAAAACTGGTTCTGGTAATTATTATTCTAATTTTCAAAGTAATAAATTTGGAGTAAAACAGAACAGGTGAGAAGGATATGACAGTTGTTGAAGCATTAGCAAGTTATGTTAGATATGATAATACAGAGGAACACGTGTGGGCCATTCAGCCTGTTCTGCTCTGCTATTCATGCAGTCATGGCTGACTGAACAGTTCAGTGCCTTTTCCTCCACTGTCCACAAAATCCTATACATCACTGGTAATCAAAAATCTATCAATTTCTACTTTACCTACACTATAAAACTGAGCGCACACAGCCCTCCAAATTAGAGAATTCTAAAGATTCAGAAACTTCTGAATAAACTCTCTTCTCATCTCAAGACCTATGTGACAACCCCCTTATTGTTAAATTGTACCACTTGGTTCTAGACTCTTCAACCAGTAGAAACATCTTATCTGCATCTACATCTGTCTGTCCCTTCAAGCACGTTCTACGTTTCAATGGGACCACCTCTCATTCTTCAAAACTCTAGGGAATACTCTTCAGAGGAGTCTCATCCTCCCAGGAACAGCTCGGCTAAGGTAAGGAGTTCAAAACTGCATACAGTACCCCAAGTATGCTCTAACCATGCTCCTCTTATACAATTGAAGTAAGACTTCACTACTCCGAACTCAAATCCTCTTGCAATAAAGGCTAATGTTTCTTGCACCTGCATATTATTAACAAGGACATCTACGTCCCTTTGTAAAACTTAATATCAACAATGCAATTGCATTAACTAATGTAACTAATTAACTAATGTAACATCCTCTTTCTATAAACTTTCTACAATTTTTAGAACCACCTGAATTGATGGAACAAGTAGAATCTGAAACATTGAACAACATAGTACAAGACTTAAAATTCTGATTTTTTTTAGGTGTCTAAATAAACACAATTGGTATTGTGGTCTTATATAATTTAACAGGACAACTTTGTCATTCCAGCCTTAACTATACAGTAGAATATATTATTTGACAATCCTCTTTTAGCTGCACAGTTTGGTGTGGTAGCGAAAAAAACCCTACATTTTCATTTTAGATCTAAAGATGATGATCATGATTAAATAATGCTATGTGCTAGTAATTAAAAGGGCCAAATTTAACCCTTACCCTGTTAGTGGCTCTCAAACTGCAGCCTTGAATTTCTGAAGCACTGGATATTGTCAGTCAGCTCCAGCCACACCTCCTGGTCTGCAATTCACAGCTGCCTTAAGCAAGTGAGCAAGGCTGCCCTTGCAAGAGGTATATACATACATTAATGTCCCCACTGTCATCAGTAAGACAGAGGTGGAGGTTTTGGAGCTGGCTTCCCCACGTCCAGCAGTGATTGACTAGACACGTAACTATCAGAGAACCAAAACATCAGGTTAATAAACTGAATACACCAATTCCTCAATATTCAAATAGTGATCTGCATGAGTTGCAATGGCTGAGATGTATCAAGCACCTCAAGAGATGAGGTGTTCTTCCAACCTCCTGATGTCCACCTTGGACTCCAGCATCTGCAGTTTTTTTTTTATCTCTTACCTCAAGGGATGACACCATGCTTTTAAATTTAGACTTTCTTCGCCCCAAGCCTGTTTTATGGGCCTGACAGAAATGGAACAGATTGGAGGCAGAAGACAAAAACTATCCCTGTGCTATCCCACCAAACCAGAGCAGAGCACTCAGACAAACCCCAGGCACAATTACATCCCTACAAAGCACATGTCAGGGCTCCTAGGGCAGAATCTTAGGGGAGGAATTGAGTGGGATGTACGGGCTGATGGGTGTGATGGGAGAATTGGGCTGTAGCCCCCTGCCAGAGGGGTAAATATTAGGAGGGGGACTTTTATTAATAAGCAACTACAGTCCCCAAGGCCACCAAGATTTAACGGGGCTCACACACCTCCAGCAAACTCAGATGTCAGTGGGTTAGTAGAATTGGTTCTCTTATTGTTAGGCACTGAGTGTCTTACCCTCCTTGACCTGTCTGTCTTTTCTCCCACCTATCCGCTCCTCCCACCTCACTGACCAATCCCCACCCCCACCCCCACCTCCTACCTACCAGCCTCATCCCCGCCTCCTTGACCTGTCCGTCTTCCCTTGATTGACCAACCACCATCCTAACTCCCCACCTACCCTCACCTTAACTGGCTCCATCCCTGCCTCCTTGACCTGTCCACCTCCTCTCCACCGTCTATCCGCCTCCACCCCTCTCTCTCTATTTATTTCAGAACCCCCTTCCCCTCCCCCATTTCTGAAGAAGGGTCCAGACCCGAAACGTTAGCTTTCCTGCTCCTCTGATGCTGCCTGGCCTGCTATGTTCATCCAGCTCCACACCTTATTGTCTGAGTAAGGAACCTGGTTTTGGGAAAATTCGAGGGGGGAGTATTGTGCACTGAAAGCAAGCCGTCTACCCTTGTAGCCACGCATTCATCTTTACCCTCTTCATCAGGAACATCTTCTAGCTGAACCTCACCACTTATCTCTTCCCAGTGGATGATCTCTGGTGGAGTCCTCATTGTAATACCGCCTGCAGTCACCATTCCTGGTGGTGCTACCAGGCTGAGAAAGCCACTAGCCTCTTATCGGGGCCTTAATTGTGTCCAGATTGCTGCCGAAGTAGTGGCAAGGAAGATTCTGTAAATGGAGAGGAAACAGCAGAGGAAAGAGGGTCTTGCAGGATCAAGGTATACCTCAGTAATTCCTCAGTGCGCCCGAAAAATAACTTTCAAACTGTTTGGACAGATAACAATAACACTGACCATCTGACAATGCTTACTCAGAGGGCACAGTCTGGCACTGAGGCAGACAGGGGCCTTGAAAACACTGGTGTTGGTTTCCCAGCATCATTCCAGGCATTGGGAAAGGGGTACCCAGGCGGGCATGGCCATGAGATGGGTCAGCCAACTCAGTTCACTCAAATTAGAGCAAAACATTCCGACTGCTGGGAATCTGAAACAAACACAGAACACTGGAGAAACCCAGCGGGTCTGGCAGTGTCTGTGGACAGAGAAACAAAGTTACATTATGAGACCAGCATGAGTCTCCTTCAGAGAAACGTAAGAACATAACAACATAAGAACTGGGAGCAGGAGTAGGCCATCTGGCCCCTCGAGCCTGCCCCGCCATTTAATAAGAACATGGCTGACGTTTTTGAGACTCAGCTCCACTTACCCGCCCACTCACCATAACCTTTAATTCCTTTACCATTCAAAAATTTATCTAGCCTTGCCTTAAAAACATTCAGCGAGGTAGCTTCAACCGCTTCACTGGGCAGGGAATTCCACAGATTCACAACCCTTTGGGTGAAGAAGTTCCTCCTGACCTCAGTCCTACATCTGCTTCCCTTTATTTTGAGGCAATGCCCTCTAGTCTTAGTTTCACCTGCTAGTGGAAACAACCTCCCTGCCTCCACCTTATCTATTCCCTTCATAATCTTATTTGTTTCTATAAGATCTCCCCTCATCCTTCTGAATTCCAATGAGTATAATCCCAGTCTACTCAGTCTCTCCTCATAATCCAACCCTCTCAACTCTGGAATCAACCGAGTGAATCTCCTCTGCACCCTCTCCAGTGCTAGTGTATCTCTTCTCAAGTAAGGAGACCAAAACTGCACACAGTACTCCAGGTGTGGCCTCATCAGGACCCTATACAGCTGCAGCATAGTCTCCCTGTTTTTAAACTCCATCCCTCTAGCAATGACAGACACAATTCTATTTGCCTTTTTAATTACCTGCTCCACCTGCAATCCTACTTTTAGCAATTCATGCACAAGGACACCCAAGTCCCTCTGCACAGCAGCGTGCTGCAATTTTTTACCATTTCAAACATAGCCCATTTTGCTGTTATTCCTACCAAAATGGATGACCTCACACTTATCAACATTGTACTCCATCTGCCAGACCTTTGCCCACTCACTTAGACTATCTATATCCCTCTGCAGACTTTGTGTCTTCTGCACACTTTGCTCTACCACTCATCTTAGTATCATCTGCAAATTTTGACATACCACACTTAGTCCCCAACTCCAAATCATCAATGTAAATTGTAAACAATTGCAGTCCCAACACTGATCCCTGAGGCACACCACTAGCCACTGACCGCCAACCAGAAAAACACCCATTTACCCTTTCTCTTTGCTTTCTACTGGTCAACCAATCCTCTATCCATGTCAATACATTACCTGTAATACCATGCAACGTTATCTTATATAGCAGCCTTTGGTGTGGCACCTTGTCAAATGCCTTCTGAAAATCCAGATACACTACAACCACAGGTTCCCCATTGTCCACCATGCAAGTAATGTCCTCAAAGAATTCCACCAAATTAGTTAAACATGACCTACCCTTCATGAACCCATCCTGGGTGTTCCCAATGGGACAATTTATATCCAGGTGTCTTGCTATTTCTTCCTTAATGATAGATTCAAGCATTTTCCCCACTACCGAAGTTAAGCTAACTGGCCTATAGTTACCTGCCTTATGTCTTCCTCTTTTAAACAGTGGTGTCACATTGGCTGTTTTCCAATCTGCGGGAACCACCCCAGAGTCCAGTGAATTTTGGTAAATAATTACTAGTGCATTTGCTATTTCCCCCATCACCTCTTTTAGTAACCTGGGATGCATTTCATCGGGGCCAGGAGACTTGTCTACCTTTAGCCCCATTAGCTTGCCCAGCACTGCCTCCTTAGTGATGATGCTAGTTTCTAGGTCTTTACCTGCTATAACCTTCTTGCCATCAGTTTTCGGCATGTTAGTTGTGTCTTCCACAGTGAAGACCGACATGTATGACTGTTTAGTGTCTCGGCTATTTCCTCATTCCTAGTTATTAAATTGGCCTTCTCATCCTGTAAAGGACTAATGTTTACCTTCGCCACTCTTTTACGATTTATATATTTATAGAAAATTTTGCTGCCTGTTTTTATATTCTGAGCTAGTTTACTCTCATAGTCTATCTTACTTTCTTTATAACTTTTTTGGGGCTTTCTGTTGGCCTTTAAAGATTTCCCAGTCTACTAGTTTCCCACTACTCTGAAAAAAAAACACATACAGAAAAGCACAATCTGATACTTTCCTTTATTTCCTTAGACATCCACGGCTGGCTTTCTCTTTACATGAACAAGAAAAAGAGTTACACAGATACTGCCAGGCCTGCTGAATTTCTCCAGCATTTTGTGTTGGTTTCAGCTCATGCAAACCTGTTTAAGAGCACCGAAAGGGTTTTCGAGTATCCGGATTCAATTTTTGGGGGTGGGGTGGTGCTATTTACTACCGGGAGCTGAGCACCCATCGACAGGCTGTGGCATAAGCCCACTGCAGACAGGTTTAGAGACACCTACCCCACCCAGGTGGGAGCCATACGCTGATCTGTAGAGAGAATTACCCCACCCTTACCCCACACCCCACAGTGGCACCCTGACTACTGTTCCTGTCCTCCAGTTTCACGCGCCTATCCACTTGACAGGGCATCTTGCTCCTGACTACATGAGCTGGTGCTTCCATAGAAATCCCAGTTCAGTAAGTGTATCCTCCCAAGAACTAGTTTGGGATGTAGCAACAGGCTCAATTTCAGGCAAATCCACGGCAGAAACCACTATCAAACTGCAGACAAAAGCACCAAGTGTGCGAAAGGCTATTAATCTAATGTCGAACATCGTAACAAATGTCTTCCATTCATTTACCAGCCAGATAATCACAACATTTTCCTTTAGGATGGTGTCCTACACCTGTTACTCAAGTTTGAGCACAAATGGTGGAAGACCGTTACTTGTTGTGTGGGACCCCCAACCCCCACCCCCGAGATGCTCACTGTTGATAAATTCTAGATCTTCCACTCTCTGCCTGCAGGTTGTTGCTACTCAGCCATAGAGTTAGAATTACATCGATACACGCGCACCATGGCAAATTCTGGGAGATGTAGAGGCTGGGCTCCTTTGGCCTGCATTAAAACTGGCGCTAAAAAAGGCTGCAGCGTACAACAGTTCAAGACCACCACCATTCCTGGCCTCATTTCACTGCAGTTCTTGTTTCTGCAAATTCTTTTTAACAATTGTCATTGGGCTTGGTCTCAGTTTAATGTGGACGCTTGTCTGTAGGTGAAAAGGAAAATAGGCAATCACAAGTATGCACTCACAGTTATAAGATGCACTTACACAGCTGGAAGATGTGAACATGTTATAGTATGATTGGATAATAATGTTACACATACTAACCTGGAATGTGGACTACTTGGAGCATGGAAAGAGACATGACTGAGTAAAATGTAACCTTTTGATTGGAAATTATTATTGGTAGAAATTGTCAATTGGAAGCCTGTTAACCGTAAAAATAATATAACACCTTTGTTTTTATAATACGGGTTTGAGTGGTTCACATTTTATTCATGTGTATGTCTCCCATACATGCGTGAATAAATGTTTAAACAAAGACTCTTTGGCAGAGAGGAATCATGAAATAGAATCCCTACAGTGTGGAAGCTGACTATTCAACCCAACAGGTCCACACTGAACCTCCAAAGAGCATACCACTCTGACACGTCCCCCTACTCTATCCCAATAATGCTGCATTTCCCATAGCTAGCACACCTAATGTACATATCCCTGAACACTATGGGAAATTTAGCATGGCCAATCTACCTATCTTGCACATACTTGGACTGTGGGAGGAAACTGGAGTGCCTGGCAGAAACTCACGCAGACATGGGGAGAACACGCAAACGCTACACAGTCATCCGAGGGTGGAATTGAACCCAGACCCCTTGCTAGCCACTGAGCCACCGTACCATGGATCTGGAAAATCAAGGTGGTGGCTTAGTAAACATTATTTACAGATAGCCAGGTATTACAAGGATCATTAAAGGGCATAAGCCAAGGTTTATTCACTGTGTGTAAGTTTTGACTGAAACTGTACCTTTTGATTGGATATTGACTCCTTATTGTATCAACTCAATTTTAATATTGCAAACATGCTTCAGACAAGGAAAGCATGTGAAATTAGGTGGTTGCCATTCATTCTTTACCCCTACTGAACTGCCGTTTGCGCTCAGGGCTCTGAATTGGAACAAGAATCCACAAACCTACTGGCTCACTGGTGACAGCGCCACCCGCTGGATCAACATGAACAACCTGTGAGCTCAGTTAGCAGATCTTCATATCTTCTGACAAGTGGAGAGAGAGTTTCAGAGTGTAGAAGAACCACCTACACTAAACAGGATGGAGGCAATCCATTCTTTTGGGAATATTTAGAAAATGTGCCATTTCAAATGCCTCTATTAATGGGATGGGTGTTTTGAGTTCAGTGCCAAACATTTTGACATTACTCTCACTCATGGGTAAGTGGGTAATCGAGGCACTGTCTAATGCTCACTGAAGAAATGCATTTTTATAAACAAGACAGCAAACACACATCAATTATTATTGCTGCAAATATACATCATGCATAAAGAAATCTTGATTTATGTACTGTGATTTCATGAAGTAATCAGGAAATATCAAGGCCACTCTGCCCATCTGAAAACACCCATCCAGGAGCGATCTGAGAATTTTGTCTTTGTGCTACCCAGTTGTCTCTTGGATGATCCCAGATTTTTTTATTGCCTCGGGGATTCTATCTTGAATTTTGTTTCAGATATCAAGATAAAGCAGCCATAATCCTACCAGAGCATTGGGCTCCTCTCTCACATTAGAGAGAGATGACTGATGGTCATTTAATTTGAGGGTTATGATTCGCATGGCAAGTGGAGAGGTTGAGAAGGAGAGTCCTTGCAGTAACATCAGCTGGTGCAGGAATTGAACCCATGCTGTTGGCATCACTCTGCATCATAAATCAGTCTTACGCTAATTGACATCCTGTTCTGATGTTCATCATTCTTTGCGTGAAGTAGTATTTCCAGGTATCTGTCATACTCACTTGTACCTTGCGTCTCTTAGTTTGAACTCCATAATTTAATTAAAATAAAATTATTTTAAGGGTTACCCTGCTATACATCTTAATGACCTTATATAGAACTGCCTCCTTTCTACACTAGATGATCCAAGTTTCTACAGCCCCAACACTGCTAATTAGCCAAGTAGTTCTTCTTTACTTCACTTCCAGCACTTTGGTACATGTAGTAGAACGCTGCTATTTTTTAATAGAACGTGCCAGGCACATCATGATGGGAACAAGCAGCCAAAACCAAGGCAACAGCACTGCACACTCAACCATACCATGGAACAAAAACACAAGCCAGCATTTACCACACATATACAGGAGGACAATTTAATCTTCGAAAAATGAATAAGTAATCAGGAAATAAGACTTTTCTACGTGAGAAAATCTGCCATTATCAACAGCGACAGTTGTAGAAATAAAATATTAACAGAAATGGCAACAGTCCATAAATCAACAACAACCCAATTCAGAAAAAAGGGCCAATAACTGTAGTTGAGTCCTTTATTTAAGGGTTTAGAAAGAAAGGTAGTTTAAAGTTTTAGCTAAGATTTGTAGCTCTGGTTGTGGGTGAGGTTGTTGACTTACTTGTCGAGCTGGCTTGTTCTTGTTCAGACATTTCATCACCATGCTCGGTGACATCATCAGTGGAGCCTCCGCTGAAACAATGTTATTCTACTCCACTTGGAATTTATACTGTTCAGTCCGTTATGGTGAGTGGCATCATTTCCGGCTCTGTTCTTGTATGGGTTTGTATCTGGGGGTCTAATTCTATATGTTTCTTGATTGCATTATGGGTGGAGAACCATGCCTCTGTGAATTCCAGTATGTGTCTATGTTTGGCTTGGGCTACTATGATTACCTTGTCCCAGTTAAACTGATGGCCTTCATTGTCCGAGTGTACTGATATTAACTTCCACAGCAACCACCCCAACATCCACAAACAAAGCTGCATTAGGACACTATTTAAACAGGCCACCACTCACTGCAATACTCCAGAACTACGCAGGAAAGAGGAAGATCACGTATACAAAATCCTCACTTGCAATGGAGATCCCCACAACTTCGTCCATAGATGCCTACTAAACAGACAACAACAGGAGGACACAATACGCCCTAACACACTGGCCACAATGCCCTACATCAAGAACATATTGGAACTGACAAAAAGACTCATAAGACCATTAGGAACCATGGTGGCCCACAAGCCCACAGCCACTCTACGACAAACACTTACAAGGATTAAAGACCCCATTCCCACAACATGCAGAACCACATGGTTTACAAAATGCCATGCAACGACTGCCACAAACATTACATTGGACAGACAGGAAGGAAGCCAGGGCATTTAAGAAGGGGCATTTAAACAGTCCTTGGATAAGCATATGGATGATGATGGGATAGTGTAGGGGGATGGGCTTAGATTAGTTCACAGGGCGGCGCAACATCGAGGGCCGAAGGGCCTGTTCTACACTGTATTGTTCTATGTTCTAAGCTAGCCATCAGAATACATAAACATCAGCTAGCAGCAAAATGGCATGATGAACTTCTTTTTTCCTCAAGGGCTCTTTTGAGATTTTCTTGAGGGCTACTTTTTAAATTGCTAGCATTTGGCCCATATCCTTCTAAACCCTTCTATTCATATACCCATCCAGATGCCTTTTAAATGTTCTAAGTACACCAGCCTCTATCACTTCCTCTGGCAGCTCGTTCCATACTTGCAGCACACTGTGAAAAATGTTGTCCCCTTAGATCCGTTTAACTCTTTCCTGTCTCACCTTAAACCTATATTGTCTAGTTGTGGACTCCCCTACCCAAGGGAAAAGACCTTGGCTATTCACCCTATCCATCCAAGTTTATTTTATAAACTTCTACAAAGGTCACCTCCTCTGCCTCCCACACACCAGGGAAAATAGCCCCAACCTATTTAGCCTCTCCTCGTAGCTCAAAGCCAATGTTTCCATGGACACAGTGATTTATTTTGGGGCATGGTGTCTGGGGGAGGGAGTGAGGGAACAGGTGGGATTTAGTTTGCTTGGTGAGGGGCTTGTGAGTGAACAGGGCGCTTTTGGATACAGGAGTCTCGAATTAGTTTTGAGAGCTTGGGGAAGATACCCATAGCTTGGATTTTTTTTAAAATTGTGCCATTTTGAGTTCTGAGGGTTTCCTTGCTGGGGCTGGATTTGTTGAGCATTTGCTCCTGGGAAGGGGAAAGGAGAGCTCAGAATAGGGTCACCTTAATGTGGTGAATTTGGTATAGACATTCAAGACTGGGGGTATTTGACTGAAATCCTAGACAGTTCGTTTGGGGCTGGGAGGTCTTTGCGTCAAAGTCTGGGGTGGGGACAGAAAGGAGAGTGCTGTCAGATCTTCATGAACAGGGATTGAAATGATACCTTAGTCAAACCCAATGTGGTGTAGACAAGGGATTTCTCACTCATGTTTGAGTGCTGCAATGAGATGCTGTTGGGATTACACTTTTACCATGATTTCAAAATCTTCAAACATATGTTATGCGTTATACTTTGATTTAATCTATATTAACTGTCTCTTTTGTGATAAACCTGTTTTATTATTAAAACCTAATTTGTAGCATTGAGTGTTTAAATTCTATTCAGCAGCCAGCCTATTAAAGTCCAAATCAAAATCAAGCCAGATTTTTATCTGTGACCTTACATCAATTGAGATGATAACAATTGTGGGTTCTTAGTGGGATTTTTAAATTCACTGGATTAACGAGAAATCAGTGCCTTGCTTTTTTTTTTAAAAAAAGGATGGCTATGTGGTGGTTCTGGAAATAAAGCAGCTATAGTGTAGAGAAGGTGTAGAGCTGGATGAACACAGCAGGCCAGGCAGCATCAGAGGAGCAGGAAAGCTGACGTTTTGGGTCTGGACCCTTCTTCAGAAATGAGGGACGGGAAGGGGACTCTGGAATAAATAGAGAGAGAGGGGGAGGCGATGATGGAAGGTGAACAGAAGACGAATAGGTCAAGGAGGCAGGGATGGAGCCAATAAAGGTGAGTGTAGGTAGGGAGTTGGGATGGGGGTTGGTCAATTGAGGGAAGATGGACAGGTCAAGGAGGCGGGGATGAGGCTGGTAGGTAGGAGGCGGGGGTGGGGGTTGGTCAGTGAAGTGGGAGGAGCAGATACTTGGGGAAAAAAGATGGACAGGTCAAGGAGGTAGGGACAAGCTGGGCTGGTTTTGGGATGAGTTCGGGGTTGGGGAGATTTTGAAGCTTGTGAAGTCCACATTGAGACCATTGTGCTGCAGGGTTCCCAAGCAAAATATGAGGTGCTGTTCCTGCAACCTTCAAAGCATTGTTGCGGCACTAGAGGAGGCCTAGGATGGACATGTTGTCCAAGGAGTGGGAGGGGGAGCTGAAGTGGTTGGCGACTGGGAGGTGCAGTCGTTTGTCACGAACTGAGCATAGGTGTTCCACAAAGTGGTCTCCAAGCCTCTGCCTGGTTTACCTGATGTACAGGATGCCACATCGGGAACAGCGGATACAATGTACCACATTATCAGATGTGCAGGTGAACATCTGTTTAATGTGGAAGGTTTTCTTGGGGCCTGGGATGGCGGTGAGGTGTAGGGGCAGGTGTAGCACTTCCTGTGGTTGCCATCCCCTATTCCCAATCCCCTCCACCACATCTGCTTCCAAGAGGAGGCATTCCACTCCTGGACATCCCAGATGTCCTCGTTTTTCAAGGACCGAAACTTCCCCTCCACAGTGGTCGAAAAAACCCTTGACTGCATCTCTTCCATTTCCTGCAACTCATTGCTCACACCCCCTCCCCGCAATAACAACAAAGACGGAATACCCCTCGTCCTCACGTACCACCCCACCAACCTCCGGATCTAACGTATCATCCTCCGACACTACCGCCACCTGCAATCTGACCCCACTACCAAAGACATTTTTCCCTCCCCACCCTTATCTGCCTTCCGGAGGGACCGCTCTGTCTGTGACTCCGTTGTCCGCTCCACACTCCCCACCAGCCCCACCATTTTTCCCTGCAACCTCAGGAAGTGCTACACTTGCTCCTACACCTCCCTCCCAGACCCCAAGAAAACCTTCCACATTAAACAGATGTTCATCTGCACATCTGCTAATGTGGTATACTGTATCTGCTGTTCCCCCTGTGGAGGCCACATCGGGTAAATGAAGCGGAGGCTTGGAGACCGCTTTGTGGAACACCTACGCTCAGTTCATGACAAACGACTGCACCTCCCAGTCGCAAACCACTTTAACTCCCCCTCCCACTCCTTGGACAAAATGTGCCATAAGTGCCACAACGATGCCACCCGAAGGCTGCAGGAACAGCACCTCATATTTCGCTTGGGAATCCTGCAGCACAATGGTCTCAATGTGGACTTCACAAGCTTCAAAATCTCCCCAACCCCGACCTCATCCTAAAATCAGCCCAGCTCGTCCCCGCCTCCTTGACCTGTCTTTCTTTTCTCCCACCTATCCGCTCCTCCCACCTCACTGACCAACACCCACCCCCGACTCCTACCTACCAGCCTCATCCCCGCCTCCTTGACCTGTCCGTCTTCCCTCAATTGACCAACCCTCATCCCAACTCCCTATCTAGCCTCACCTTTACTGGCTCCATCCCCGCCTCCTTGACCTGTTCGTCTTCTCTCCACCTATTTGCTCCTTTATCCATCTTCCATCATTGCCTCCCCCCCGTCTCTCTATTTATTCCAGAGTCCCCTTCCCCTCCCCCATTTCTGAAGAAGGGTCCAGACCCAAAACGTCAGCTTTCCTGCTCCTCTGATGCTGCCTGGCCTGCTGTGTTCATCCAGCTCTACACCTTGTTATCTCAGATTCTCCAGCATCGGCAGTTCCTACTATAATGTAGAGAAGTTTACTGCATGTGAATTTGCACATGGCACTGAATGCTGCTAAGAGTTCTCCACAAGTGAAAGATATAACTGTAGATTACAAGTAGATTAAGGCTTATATTTGATGTTGCAAAAACTTCAAAGAAATAGGAATCTGCTTATTACCCACAAGCTCAAGATGCAGTGAAAAAGCTGGCATCAAACTTTGAAGGCTACGATGACTTATTGCCAAGGTTGTCCTTATAATTGGGATAAGGAAATTCTTTATTACTAATTGGTATTAGGGATTCTCCTAATAAGTGCACAGGATATAGTTCTTCTGAATGAATATATGGACATGAAGTTAGAGGACCAATTAAACTAATTAAAGATAGATTGATAAACCAAAGCTCAAACTACATTTCTGATCCGTGCTTCCATTGACAACCTACACTTCTTTTAAAAGGTCTCTGGCTCAAGTACTCCCTGTGCCATCAGGTCAAAATTCAAAGACTCTTTAGGTGAATGAGAAAGAAATGGCTGGTTTAGAAAAATAAGAAGGAATTAGCACAAGGCAATTTAGGACAATTAGATCATGGAAGGTCATTGTAAATGCTAGTCATTTTAGTTTGTGGATGGTGGCTGTTTATTCATGCTTATTGCTGTTCTGAGATTCCACTACAACCTTGGCCACCTAGTGGAATTAAAATCACTAGGCACCACTTCCCATCTCTTTCTCCTTTGTTTTCACAATAACCAGTGCATTCTGCTGAAGTGACTTCCTGCACCAGGTAGATGCGTCTTTTTTTTTAAACTTAACCTATTTTTCTAATCAACCTGTTCAGAGAGGTTATTAGACACCTCTGGAACAGGTGGAATTTGAACCCAGGCCTCCCGGTCCGGGGGTACAGCCATTGAGTAAATGAGAACTGGGCAACTTCAGTGACCGATGCCTGATGAGTCAATTTCACAGGCTGGTGATAAAGTTATAATCTACCCCAATAAATTCAGATTTTGGGGCTGGATGAGCCTAGGTTCTATATTTTAATTCTAGTCTTAGAGACCAGACCCAACAGTGCCTTTGCTCATACAGTGATCATAGAGTATGTATAGATTAATAAGAGCAGCATTTTATCCTACTGGATCATGGAGGGAGGTGGTGACTTAGTGGCCATGTCACTGGTTTGATAATCCAGAGATTCAGACTAATGCTCCAGGAGCACAATGCTCCCAACAGCAATGACTGAATTTAAATCTTGTTAATAAAAAAAAACCGAAAGAACTGCGGATGCTGTAAATCAGGAACAAAACCAAAGTGCCTGGAAAAGCCCAGCAGGTCTGGCAGCATCTGTAGAGGCAAAAAGCAGAGTTAACGTTTCGGGTCCGGTTCAATCGAAACAGTAAAACCAATACATTAACCAACTGATGTGCAGCATCTTTTCACACACTGAAGCGTGTCAGAGCAGTTCTGAGGGAGGGTCACCAGACCCAAAACGTTAAGTCTGTTTTTTCTTTCATCAATGCTGCCAGACCTGCTGGGCTTTTCCAGCAACTTTGGTCTTGTTTCTTGTTAATAAAACCTGGAATGGAAAGTTAGTCATTAATGTTGGTGCCATAAAACTACTATAAACTGTTACAAGAACCCATTTAATTCACAAATGCTCTTCATGGGAAGAAATCTGCTATTCTTACCTGGCCTAGCCTACATGAGTTAAGATCAATCAGGTTGTTAAAGATTTGAACTGTCCTCTGAAGTAGTCTAGCAAGGAACTCAGTTCAAAAGTAATTACGGATGGGTACTAAAACCTGGTCTTATTTGCAGGGCTGTCATTCCGTGAAAGAATAAAGGAAACAGACTTGATGGAACAGACAGATTTGGCCTGATTTGTTGCATTGCTACACCTTCCTTTATATGACTGAATGTTCAGATTATTGATCCAACATTAACATCAGTGCCCTTAATGGAATAATTATACATCTTAACTAAACTTTAACAGCAAGTTAACTCAATAACAGTGATGTGAATCTAATTTCCAAAGCCTTATTACTATGCTTATCTTTGAACCTTTAAACATACCAAGATAATTAAACCACACAAAACATCATTTGCTAAAACTCTCAAGCTTCAACTGAAACAGTAAAACCAATACATTAACCAACACACATGCAGCAGCTTTTCACACATTGAAGTGTCAGAGCAGTTCACACAATGAATTGTTTCTGAAATGCAAAACCTCTTATTTGCACACAGGATGTGGGTGACGCTGGATAGGCCTGCAATAGTTGCCCATCCCGAATTGTTCAGGAAAAAGGGGCAATGAATTGCTTCAGACTCTGGGGTGTAGGGACACTCAAGAGTGCTGTTCGGAAGGGAATTCCAGGTTCGCACCCAACAAAAGTGATTTAAAAATACCGTACATTTGTTCAGGCAAGGATGTTGTGTCTTGAAGAGGAACTAGCTGTTGGTGGTGGTGGTCCTCTATGTCTATTCCTCTTCTCCTTCTATGTGTCAGAGGTCACAGGCTTGGAAGGTGCTTTTAGAAGGGACCTGGTAAATTATAGCAGTGTATCTTGAGAAGTTTGGCTATGGGTAAATAACACTTGCTGGCCATTGGTATTTCAAGTCAATAAATAACAGAAAGCCCCACTTTTCTTTTATTATTTCCTACTACATTCATGTGAGGTGATCACATGCATTAGTATAGCTGAGGAAGTACATTTGGCCATTAATCTCATTCTTCCCCATTAACCTATAGCTGTACTCCACACCAATAATAGCATCTAATAACTTCAAGAGGGTTCTTGGGTTCAAGTCCCAACTACCCCAGATGTGTCATAACATCTCTGACCAGGCTGATTAAAAATAAAGTCTTCAATGAACATAGTATTCTTACCTCCTCAATCTGCCCAAGATCATGACTGGAACTTAGCATTTAACACCCTGGCTGATTAGAAACTGTTAATAAATCCGGTACAAGCCCCTTGAAAAAGTATGCTGCACAGAGCAGCAACTCTGATAATTCCAATCAATCAATCATGTTAAGGAAGTTGGGAAGAAGGAGATTAATCAGTTCTTTTGTTGCTGTTCTCCTTAAACAATTCTATTAAGAGTACTCAGTAATTAGGATATACTGTGCCTGTCATTAAACCAACCATGAAATGTGGGTTTTTATTTGCCAGATAAATTCTCGGTTTAAGAATAGAAGGTGGATTGCACATGAATGAGAAGCCCTTATGGAGGTTTACTGGAATGTATAATTAGGTGTGGGAAGCTGGAGGCATTTACCCCTGTTTCCTGCTGCACCTCTGAAGTTTCAAAATTACAACTTGTGCGTTTTCTGATTTCTGACATTTGAAGGGTGAAGAGATATAAAACCGTGATCAAAAGACCCCATTATACTACACTAAAGGTCAAATTCAGGAACAGTGACTATTCAGTGCAGAATCAAGGAGAGATGGGGAAACAGAATTACTGCACTGGGCAACATTAAGAAACACAAATATAAATATAGATAACATACTGACAATAGCCTTCATTTATACTTTTAATGCAGTGAGTATTTCACAGGGTCACAATCATGATGTTTATTTTGAGCCAAGATGCACACATGGGAAGCCTTATTACCTCGTGCATAATGGCTTTAGAGTTTTGTTTTTCCTCCCCAACCCTGGTGTTTGCCTTGCAAGTATACACAAAAATTATATAGCAGAAAGTAGAAAAATGGCAAAAATAAAAAAAGTGATGAGAACTTCCTAAGCCTCACATGGACAGGGAAGGATATATGCAGCCGGCCAGTGTGACCATACCATTCAGGTTAGCTTTGGCATGGAGACAAGAGTTTACCCAGTTGGTGACCTGGTGCTTTGAACTATTGCCCTGAGACGAGGAGATGGAATTCAGGATGGCCACATGTTGTAACGTTCAAGATGTCAGAAAGAGCAGCTGAGGAAACCACCACCTCAGCAGACTGCAAAGCTGCTTGAACCTTGCATTCATTGTGTATCTGATATTGACCTGCTAGAGGCCATTTTGGAATGTTTGCTCACCCACAATAATCACTCCAAAATGGTTAATTGTATGAAGAAGAAACAAAGGGCAGAATTTTATTGCAGCTGATTTGCTCACAGTCGGGGGTCTGGTAACAAATCAGAACGTCCGCGCTCTCAGTGGAGTGGCTCTTGATGTCAGCAAAGCCATTAGATTCCCGATACTGGCTATGCAGCTGATGAGAGGAGGACAGGATGATGTGGTGAATCTGTCATAGAGATCCACAGCATGAAAACAGGCCCTTCCGCCCAACTTGCCCATGCCACCCAGTTTTCAAAATTAATCTAGCTGCATTTGCCTGAGTTTGGTCCATATCCCTCCATACCTATCCAAAGAAAGATTTTAAATTAATAAGGGACCCTGACTGGGGTCAGAATTGTTGAACTGAACATTGGTTCCTGTGGTTTCCGCATCATCAGGATTGGAAATAGGACATGGGAAGACTGGCCCCCAGTGTCTCTGACTCTTACCTGGAAGTCTGGCTGAGGGACTGAAGCTTGCCAAGGATTGGGAGGAAAAAAAGACAGACCATTAGGTGTGGATGGAGGTGGCCAAAGAGGTGAGCAGTAGGAGTGCATCCCTTCACCTGAGGTGCCGCCCCAAGGATATTCTTCAGGGGAGTGGTTTCCCGGCCTTCTTCCAATGAGCACTCCTCAGAGGAATGCACTTTGCGCAGCTGCCCTCTTCTCGGGGGCCTCATTACATCCGTTTACATGCTCAACTCAACAGTCAACACACATTATCCTTGTGCCATCTCACACTGTGCTACATAGTTACTCACCAATGTTGCTATGTCCGCTTTTCCATACAAGAGCCAGCAAGTCCTCCAGAGATAGCCACCTTGACAGCCATGGGCAATGTGGCTCCTTTGGGAAGGAGATCTTACTCCAGGAGGCAGCAGATATCTACTGCAGTGTCCTGATCAGAGGAGCGAAGTCTCTGGAAGTACTGATGCTCAGACATGTTGAGTGAATCGGCTTGGAGGGCATGTTAGGGCCCTCACCTCTTCGGAGCTAGATCTCTGCATCAATCCTCTCTACCAAATGCAGAGTAGATAAAGCTGAGAAGGCAGCTAGCACGGTTCTACCTGTTACTCAGCTTCATCCTCAGAATGCAAGCTGGACCTCCATAATCTACTTCCACATTGCCAGGAAGTGCCGATCAAAGTGAGTGAAGTTCAAGAAAAATTAGTCTAACAGTTCCTGGCAAGATTGTCATTTCCCTGTTCGTTTGCAAACCCACTGAGGTTAAACCTGAAAGTGAGAAAGGCCAAGTCAGTTTCCCAAGCCTCCTCTTGCCAATTAGATGTCTGTGCAAAGTGCGATAATCCACCAGCACAGTAAATAAACAGCTAGGGAGGGAAAGGAAACAAAATAACCAGCCAGAGTTCAGACTTCAAAATTCACATGCAAATGGCTTGTAAACTATCATGAACAACGTCTACCCACTATTTAGTAAATTTGCAACAAATTTCTCTACGTTAACAACAACATCAACTTCACTCCCCTTATTCCACATTCCCTCAACCCCAGGGAGCAATCTGCTCCCAATTCACCCTAACCCAATCCTTATCCTATTGCAAAACATGTTAAAAGGGGGGAAATGTAACAACAAGTAGGAAGAAGGGTGAGGGAGAGGAAGACCAGAAGCAAGAATGAACAGACAGGATATTCCAAATGAGTTTTTTTTTAAATGGATGGAGTCATGGTAAAGCAAACTGTTTGTGAAAAAGCACTCCAGAGGCCTGGGATACGGTTCAAAGATTGATCAAAAATTGATAGTGAAACTGTGAGCGGGTAGATGAAGAGTAAAGATGAGGTACTATTCTGGAACCAAGTAATGGATAAGATCATCAAAGAACTCCTACAATGTGGAAACAGGCCCTTCAGCCCAACAAGTTCACACCGCCCCTCAAGAGCATCCTACCCAGACCCATCCCTCATAACCCAGCTAATCTACACATCCCTGAACATTATGGGCAATTTAGCAAGGCCAATCCACCTAGCCTGCACATTTTTACACTGTGGGTCGAAACTACAGTACCTGGAGGAAACCTACACAGTCGCCCAAGGGTGGAATTGAACCCGGGTCCCTGGTGCTGTGAGGCAGCAATGCTAACCACTGAACCACCGCCCTGGTCTTAAAATTGCCCAGATGGGAGTGCGGGGCATTATCAAGAATAGCTGGTGCACGAGGACGAGGACAAGAATTCTGAAATGAATTCACAAGAGTATAAAGCAAACTTGAGAGGGGAGGGGTGGGATGGGATGGAAATGTGGGTTTTTGCACATGTGAGTACTCAGGCAGCAGAATCAAATGTTTGTGTGCTGTTGTTTTTAAGTCTTTGTCTCACCTTGCGCTTCATTTGGGGGATTTTAAGACGTTATCCATTCCCCAGGTTTCCCTTATTCAATGCAACCTGTCTGTCAGCTGTCAGTTTCACAACCAATTTTTGGCTTGTCTTTGAGCCATGATATGCCAGGCCTTTTAAAAAACGGTTTGCTTTTCTACATCTTTGTGCACAAAAAAACCATTTGTTTAAAATGTTCTGTTTTTTAATGACTCATTTTTGTCTGAATTAAGTGGCTGGGTCACAGGTCATAGAGAAGATAAGTGTCTGGTGACCTCTAGTGGCTTATTCAGCTCAATGCACAGCAATGAGACACATGGATGGCAGTGGCTCAAGAAGGCAGCACAATCACCTTCTCAATGGCAACCAAGGATGGACAACAAATGCTAGTCCAACCAGGTGTCCACATCTCATAAATAAATTAAAATAAAAAAAAGTTTGGAAACCATTGTACAAAGAAATGTGCTTTTCATATTAAAACATACAGTAATAATTTCTTGCGAAAACATGTTACAATTGTATTTCTTTGACAAAACATCACTTTTCACCTTTTTTTTAAAACAAATAGACAAATTGGAAAAGGTAAAAGATAAATAATATTTTGTTTAACCTTTCATACCTAGTTGAAATAATATAAACATGTATTCACATTATATCTAAACTGCTATACACGATGAAATTTAGTTACAGGCTGAGAAAAATCATACTGTAATACTGTATGATTATAGAGCTTTCACCATGGATGAACCAACGCAGTGAAACAAGAGACACTGAAGTGGAAAAAAGCTACAGTCAAACCTTTGATAGGCTGTTTTGATAAGGGGAGGATCCAGCATTTCTTTCAACGAGTGTTCTGTAGACAAGCCAGATCTCAAGGATATGGTAGTTCCCTTCATGCCACATGTGCAAATTCAATGACACAGTCATTTAAATAATTGAAGAAAAGAACATACTGATGAAAATCAAATACCTCCTAAAAGGAAAGCTGTGGTGGCTTCTTCAAAATGCCTTTAACAATAACATTAAAAGAGTGCATTTACTAATTTGTAGGCTGTTTCAACTGTGCTACCAGCAATATAGTGTGATCCCATCATTAATAGAACTAGAAAATATTAATTTGACTTTTCCTCTAATGATAAGGCAGTAGTATATCCTGCACTTGGATAAACTGATGTTACTAGTCATTAAGTTTTGGAGGCTCCTTCAATGCTTGTGTACTACTCATAATGCAGTCTGTCTATAAATGAGAGATCAAACAACAAATCATTTGGTAAAATCTGTCTTCACTCATAAAACATCAAGTTAAAATTGTTCAAAAGAAACTGTGTTAAGCTGGACACATTTGCATTGCTGAACATACAAATGTGATCACATGACACAACACAAGCATAAACGAACAAAACATTGTACGTGTTGATTCAACACATTTTCACATCTTTGAAATATTATCTGAAGCATTTGATAACATTTTTCTTTTCAGTTTTCTTAGATAAATCATTAAGGTTATCACAATTTCTTGATATTATTGAATTGCCAGAACAGCTTCCACTAATATTCTACAGTATATTTCCCCCTTGAGACTGCTGGCAGATCATGACAACTTCAGGCCATAAATGTGCAGCTTACAAACAGTATTACAACTAGTATTAATTATATAAGCTTTCATTAAAGTACATGAAGACTTTGATCATTTCATTGAACCACATTAAGACTTTGATCACTTCATTGACCCATCTCTTATCCCATTCCATTTTAACTCTCCTGTACAAGATGTGTTATCCTATAACATCTCACACTTTAAAAGAAAAAATTGAACTAAACACTGCTGGTTTTCATTCAGTCCCATTGCTTACTGTGGAGATGAGCACGATCCACAAGTGTCAATGAGATCCTAAAGGGTGCTGACGAAGTAGACATATGCAACTGTTTGCTTTTGTGGGATGATCTAGAATAAGGGGTCATGGTTTTAGGATAAAGGAAGCAGATAAAACAGAGATGAGGAGAAATTACTTGTCTCAAAGGGTGGTGAATCTGTGAAATTCATGACTCAGAGTGCGGCTGATGCTGAGACACTGAATAAATTTGAGGAGTTAGACGTATATTTAATTAGTAATGGGCTGAAGGGTTATGGAGAGCAAGCATGAAAATGGGGCTGAATGGCCTACTCCTAATTATCATCGGTCATAGATCATTAACAGTAGGGTGAGGCATGGGTGTCTTTAAACAAAACCTGAGAAGTAATTATCCCACAGTCACATATTGGCGGTCGCCTATCATGGCTGATGGACAGAAGCTTGGAACTTTACTTGCTGCAACCTGTGGGCTTAAGTTTGTGGCATCGTGATGTTCACATCTTCTTAGTGACCTTATGCCATACGCCATTTTAAATTGTGCGCTTTGGACATTCGAGTGAAACTCCTGTCCCCAGTAGATAAGGGCCTCAATGAGATTCAAAATATTCATCAAAATGACAATATTTATCAAATCCCAACAGTAATTTAACTTGGTTTCACAAGGCTGATGCTTGTTCAAAATGTGGTATGAAACACCAGCAGATGAAGATGGCTGAGAAGCTAAGTTCTGAAATTTCAGTGAGAGCTAGGAGGAGCAGCAGAGAGTTCTGGTCCAGCCCACATAATGAAACATACAGCCCACCCTACTAGACTTCTCCCCTACCCACCCTTTCCTAATGCATTTAGCCAAATGACTAAGAACTGTTTGCACAAACCTCTGGCTGTATCATAAGCACATCGGTCATAAATCATTAACAGTAGGGTGAGGCATGGGTGTCTTTAAACAAAACCTGAGAAGTGAATTGATCCAGGCCTGATGTCAATGAGCTTGCCCAATAGCCAAATGAGTTTAACTCATTTATCCAGAGAAAGTCTCTATGGCTGTATCAATAACTTACTGACTTATTTTGATAAAAATGTGCTCTCACTTTGAATCTTGCACAGTCCATGACAGACTGTACAACATCTCAGTCACCAGCAATACATTAGCTCATGGTATCAGAATTTTCTTGTATCTGTGTATAGCAGCTTCTGTAACACCAAGACTCACTTGGAAAATACCTGTTGGCACTAGAGAGGCAAAAATCTGTGTTTTAACATCAGACTGCTCTTTTTCAACTGACACGTGCTGCACGTCAATATGTTCAACTGGATCTGTACCCAGTTCCTTTGGTGTTGTATCTGGATTCTGCTGGACAGCAATATTTCCTTTGTTATTTGGGTGACTCTTCAGTTTCTGCCATTGCTGCATCTGTAGCGAGAGTTCTTGGCTAAGTAGTAGTACAAGCGTCCCACCAACGCTAAGCACCCTGTTTTAAAATAAGTGGATTAGACGCATTAGATGCAGAGTGAATGGTCTATACTGAATTTGAGCAAAAGCTTTAAAGAGACATTCAGAAATTTTTTAACAAAATCATCTCAGAAACATTTGGTTTTAGTATGTTCATAACAGAACACCAAACTTAATCTGATTATGGCATGAATTTCACCTCCTGGTTTTCAACTGATCTCAAATTTGCAATTGGCTCAACCACTGCAATGCTCGGGAAATTCTATGCTCTTTGACAGAGAGGCTGCTAAACATGTGCCTGACATATCCACACCCTTAGCATGATGGGTGCAATATGAGGAAAAACTACAAGACACATTAAGTAAGCTCGATGAGTTTGTCAGATAGTCATTCTGTCCCTTATGACATCTGCCACCAAGAAGAACAAAAGTAAAAATGTCAAGGGGAAACCATCAGGTTCCTGACTAAGTCACACAGCATCATCTCTTGGATCTAACTAGTACCACTATGGGAACATCACCACGAGGACTGTCCAAGTTTAAGGAGACGGTCCTCCTGAAGAGTCTCAGGCTGACTATGCAATGTAGGAGAGAGCAGGGAAGTAATGTGGTAGTAATCTTATACTACTTAAACAGCAGTTTCAAATAAAACAAAAATCAAATCAAACAGACTACTTGCTAATAGATTTTACTTTGCCAGATGGGGTTTTAATTTCATCATCATCAGCACATTATGAAACTGTAATTCTAAATGAGCTTTAAACCAGAATTTTTTTTTACATTTATACTTGTTCATGGAATGTGTGTTACCAGCAAGGCAATTTTTTGCCCATTCCTGATTGCCCATTAAACAGTGATTTGCTCAACCATTTCTGAGGGCAACTAAGAGAGTCAACCATAATACTGTGGGTGTGGACTTACATATAGGCCAGACCAGGTGAGCAAGGTTCCCTCAAGGACGTGCGTGAACCAAATGGGTTACAAATGTCAATGATCGTTGTCACAGTCAACATTACAGAGCTTCCAGTTCCAGGTTTATTAATTGAATTTAAATTCCATTAGCTGAGGTATTAGGATTTGAACTTGCTTCCTCAGATCACGGGGGGGATCACTAATCCAATTAGGTTGTCACTAAGCCACTAACTGCCCGGAAGTTGTTGAGAAGTACAGATTTTATTTTTGCACACAAGATCCACCAATATTCTGCATTTCAAAAAGAACAATATTTGACAAAACACCTTGTCCTGATATGCCAGACTCTGTTTATCATTTGTGCAGGTTATCCAGCCATCAGCGAGCCCTCATCCTACACATGCAAATTCACCACTGTTGCTGAGTTACCGGCCCTAACTGGGTCAGCAGCTCTGAGATGTGAGCTGCCATTCTTAAAATGGACATTTAAATTGGTCATTGTCAGTAATGTGCTGACTCAGTTCCTACCACTGCCTGTCATGAGTTTGTTTCTTGTTTTTGGCCCTGGTGGCAGGATTTCAGCTTCTGATAAAATTCAGCCTCACGTGATTTAAAAGAAGTGCTTTGGCATTCCAGTAATTAATTTTCCTCCCTTCCTCAATTCCAATTTTAACTGAAATCTAAAAATGAAATCTAATATGGAAAACAAAAAGAGACAAATCCTACCTCACCATCTCTTGGAGTACGTATGGCATTACTGCCTTCATATCCTGTGAAATTTTAAATTTTTTTCCAAATGGAATGTCACAGATGACTACATTCATGCTTTCTGAGAGTACAGGCAATTCTGCAATACGTAAACCAAAGTTACACATTTTAAAGTGAAACAAGATTCAACTTTGACACAAACACTTCTTTTATAATCAGTACAAATCCAAGTTAAATTGACTTTTTGTTAAAGTACAGTGCAAGGTATCAACATTAGTAACAATTAATTAATTAGATTTAGTGCTAATACAAAACATTGGTGTTCCTTTTAAGAGAAAAATCAAATAGATAGGAAGCACAAGGAATATTCTGTCCTCAATTTTGACTGCCTTTTTTAATACAAACAAGGACACGATTAAGCACTAAGTGCATCGATCAGGGAAGCAAATCATCTTCAAATGCACTCCTAACCCAAGGATCACTGTCTGTATTATTTAAACTTCCTTGTGTAGAGGAAGTCAAAAAGGATCTATCCTACCTATCCTACCAGACATTTCGCATACTTCTACCAAGTGCCCCAAATGTAAGGCTCTAACTTATTCGTTCAAATTACTATTGTGGATTTATCATAGTACTATGAGGATTAACTCTATAAATTTGTATTGGATGATTACAAACTCCAAAGGAAATTCATGCTGTAAAGCCTGGGAAGTACTATCCAATATACCTAAACTTTGAATGGCAATTTGAAGAAACTGGAAGATGCCTTCAGAAATGCAATTTAAATCTAAATAAATTACTTCCAAATTAAATCTAAATGGGAACATCATTAGATAGCACTTTGTAAAAGGATGGAAAGTAGTACACATCCCTCTTAACAGAGGCAGCATTACACAGAGAGACGGTTCCAAAGATGCAGCTTGACTAACCATCATGCTGCAGTTTCCTCAAGTAACCAGTCACACTCAGAAGTTAACATTATATAAAAAGACACCAAACATTCCAGAATTGGATGAGGAATTTCTATTAGCATTGCAAAATGCACTTTGCCCCATAAGTTAGGAGGTACCTTTTACCTGTGACAGAAGCTCTCATTAGGTTAATGCTGTTGGTCAGTTTTGCAAAGCACACATTGGCAGATGCCATCTGCAACTGTGAGGCAGTATTGTCTACTCCATGGTAATATGCAGTCTAGGGAAACCAACAAAAAAAACAGTCAAGGTAACTACATCAAGGGAGGAATGCTCATAGAAAGGTAGGGCAGGTTTTTATCATGATTTCTTAAAAGCTGAAATCTTGTCTCCTTCCCTGTTTAGGTCTGAAGCCGAGCATTATTGCTGTCAATGTATGCAAGCAGTTTGTTCTCATGTCTCCTTCAACACAATTCAAGCCAATTAGATCAGAATATTTATTTGCCCAAAAGTTGTCACTTAGGTGATGAAAACATATGATAGGCACCTCATTATAATGGGAGCCAAAATTCAGAACATGCACTGCACTGAAAAAAAACATCAGCTGTAATATAAATGCAGAGATTGCGGGATCCAATAAGACTTAGAATTTTGTTGAAATAAAATCAGGAATTGCTGTACATGCACAGTATGTCAGGTAGGACTTGCAAGAGACCTTTATTAAAGGTCTTTGACCTGAAACATTGATTCAATTTCTCACTTTCAGATGCTGCCAACTTGGAAATTTCCAGTATTTTCCATTTTAATTTTAGATTTCAAGCAGCTTTGCTGTATAATTTAAGAATAAACTACACACTATCATAGCAAGAGGTAGATTATTTGTGTGCGCTCCAGTGTTCAGTACTAGAGCCCCCTAGATCTACAAATTTGATATTATTTCATACCACAAGAATAAATACAGCAATTTTGATCATGGGCTTTTAATCCCAAGACTAATGTAAAAAAAAGCATTATAATTTACTCTATTACTTTCATTAAAACTGATTTTCATCAGACCTCTTCAGTATTTTCTGCATTATAGCTACAATACTGCTAACCATGGTTAGCAATGTTTAATTACTGTGAAGTATAAAAAGACACCAAAGTACTATAAAGTATAAAAAAAGTATTCAGGTGTTGTTTTATAGCAGCATATATTTCAAACTCTTGAAATAATATGAAGGGCACTTGACAGGGTAGATAACTGCAGGGCCTTCCCTCTGGTGGAGGAACATTAGAATTAAGGGGCACAGTTTACGAATAAGAGGACTCCCTTTTAAGGCAGCAGTGAACTGAACCTTTCTCTGAGGGCTGACAGTCTATGGAATTCTCTCCCCTGGAAAGCAGTAGAGGCTGGATCATTGAAATTATCCAGGGCAGAGGTAGGTAGATTTTTGATCGACAAGGGAGGCAAAGGCTAATGGAAGGAGAGAAAAAAATTGAGTTGAGACCACAACTGGATCTCATTGACTGGCCTACCCCTGCTCTCAAGTCTAAATTTTTTTATACAGGACTCCATTTCTAATATTCTCAGAGAGCAAAGGTTTAAACCCTACCCTCTCTACACTGACTACGCCACACATTTACAAACTATTCAGAAGTTAGTATTGAGACATTACTTACAGGCCATTCTTTGGCAGCTTCCAGCAAAATGGTTCCTAATCCACACATTGGATCAAGTACTAGTGAACCAGCCTAGAAATAATGAGAAAATATTTGTGTTTATACTCTGCATGTAGTAGCTTGGAGATTTTATATCGCAATGCACGGTGTCCTGTAAAATCCAATTCCGTGGTCCAGCAATTATGTATTAAATGCAATTGGCTCTAATGTCTTATACTTTGATGAAAGTAGTACTGTGAATGCAGAAAAGAATTGCAAACACAGCATCATTCATTGTGCTAGACAGTCTCTTCCTTTAAGATGTAAAATGAGTTTCAAACATGTGAATGACTTAAAGACCAGAAGGAATATTGTTATGTTGGTGCTTCCTCTGGAGTCAGGAATTACATACCAGGTAGACAAATGGTAAATCTGAACAGGAATGTTTTATTTACGATGCTCACCTCCGTAGCTGGTTCTAGAGTGGACCCAAGCTCTGCTGCTCCAGGTCACCTGACCAGTTCTCTTACTAGGGCAGCATGCCCAACTACATACACAACACTTCCCACTTTATTTAAAATTCCCGTTAATAAATATACATACATCAATTATCAAGATTATACAGGCATTGTACCCAACATATGTACGTATTACAAAAGCATGGCAACTGTCAGGACTGCCCATGACAGAGTGGCACAAAGTGGCTGACAACTGCCCCCGACTAACTCTGCAGCAGAACATGGCTGACAGTATGACAGTAGATACAGAGCCTTGGGAAAATATTTTCTTAATGTAGTGTCAGCAAGTCGAACAATTGCAAGACTGTTTAATCAAGGTTACTGGCTGGGATGGAATGTACAGCTGCAATTTCTTACATAGATAAGAACATTTTACACTAAGTAGTTGTCTCTCAAAATATTGTAACAGGTTGATTTAAATAATAAGTGTGGGGTTTAGTTAAGATTCTTAAGATAATCAAAGATATAGATTCCTTGGTAGCTACAGATCTACAAATGTATGAAAAAAAAATCACCAAAAGAAAAGATACAAGCAATAGAAGTGGTCCCACCCCTTATCATTAAAGTCTGTGAGAACATCACAACCATGGGCGGACCACCAGCCTGTCCATCTGTTTAAGATGCTGTAACCAGTCAATAAGTCAATAACAGAGGGACACCTCGGCGCCACTGACCAATAGTATCAAAGGGTGGTGGTCATGGTGGGGGGGGGGAAATGCGCACTGTAAGTTTTAACCATATACAAGCTGATATTTTTATGTGCCTTACTGTGAAGAAAATCTGAAGCTGTAACAAAGTTGTACTTCAATCTACCACTGGACTCGTACTGTCACTGGAAAAATATGAGATCTAACAGTAACCATGGAAGAACAACCACTCCCCGCTTATACAAGACGTCCCATCCGCAGACTAAACAATATGTCTCAGGGGACAGCGATTCCTAGAAGACCACCTCCTCATATCAGGAGCCTTTTCTAGCATAGTCGCCCAGGTTTCTGGAAGCTCATGTTATTTCACAGATATTCCCCTCTCTGATTGGCTGTTGTTGCCCTGCAACGCTGCTGTTGACTCCTTCATGGATTTGACCAACCCAGGCTCGGAGACACATGGTTCGGTCAACATCCCAGTCCCATTTGGAACAGCTTGGTTTTCCCAGGAACATCCTCCCTCTGATGAGGTCCAGCAACCAGCTGGTCCACATGTCTCCTCCAAACCAGTTCATCCTTAGCCTGTATGGTGCATGACACCAGTTCTGTTTGAGCCAACACCATCACTGGGATCCACTTCTCCCTAGGTGTATAATTTTGGGCCAACACAGTCTTTGGAATACTCTCGACCATGTGAAGTAGTTGCCCATGTCCTTGTGTGTACAGGTCACAGATTCAAAAAGTGCTGTGAAGAGGAGTCTTAGGGCATTAATACAGTGCATCTTAGGCACAGTGTTACTACTGTGCACTGATGATGGTACAGTGAACGCTTAAGTTGGTGGATCTCATCAGGCAAGTGTGAAGTATTCATTCAATCAATCATTCTCCTGACCAGTGCCTTTTATACATTGGAGAGGATTTGTAGAATCAGGAGGTGATGTTATTCAGTACGGAATTCCTAGCCTCTGTCTTGCTGGTGTAGCCAAAATAGTTATATGGCTGTCCCAATAAGGTTCTGGTCAATGGTAATGCCATGAATGTTGATGGAAGGGGATTCAGTGATAATAATACCACAGGGAGTTGGTTAGACGTTCACGAACTGAGGAAGGGTCACCGGACCCGAAACGTTAACTCTGTTTTGTCCTCCACAGATGCTGCCAGACCTGCTGAGCTTTCCCAGCAACTTAGTTTCTGGAACAAAAACAAAGAGGATTGCCCTCAAATAAACATACCATCATCCCTTGCGCTAAGTATGGTTCCAAACAGCAGAGTTTTCCCTGACTCCCAGTGACTCCAGTTTTGTTTGGGATCCTTGTTTCCACAGTTGATCAAAAATAACCAAGTCAGTATTTGAAGAAAAAAAACACAGGAGTAAGACTACTTGGAAAGACATCTTCCAAAAAAAGATTCCATCCAGCAATGAAGGATCTGGTGGCATTCTGTGCTTTATTAATCTACAACCTCATTTTGCTCCATCCCCTGCAACTTGATCCTCAGCTTCCTGACCCACGACAACAGCCCCTCTTCCATGATAATCCTCACCAGTGGCACCCCTTGAGGATGCGTTCTCAGCCCCCTACACTCACGACTGTGTAGCCAAATTCCGTACAAATGCCATCCACAAGTTTGCTGACGACACCACCGTGCTAAGTCAGATATCAAACAACGAGTCAGTATATAGGAAGGAGATGGAGTGCTTGCTGTCATGGTGCAATGATAACAATTTCTGTCTCAATGTCAGCAAAACAAAAGAACTGATCAACTTCAGGAAGAAAGGAGGAGGACACATTTTATCTTCATCAACGGAGCTGAGGTGGAGAGGATCAAGAGCATCAAGTTCCTCGGACTGATGATAACCCACAAACCGTCCTGGACCTCCTACAGAGATGTAACAGTCAGGAAGGCACAACAATGCCTCTTCTTCCTCAGGCAGCTTAGGAAATTCAGCACGGCCATAAGGACCTTTGCCAATGTTTACAGATGCACCATAGAAAGCATTCTACCCAGGTGCATAACAGCCTGGTATGGCAACTGCTCTGCCAAGACCGTAAGAAACTACAGAAAGTTGTGTGCACAGCCCAGACCATCACGGAAGCCAACCTCCCATCCATGGACTCCATTTACACTTCTCGTTGCTGTGGAAAGGCTGCCAACATCAAAGACCCCTCCTACCTCGATAATGTTTTCTTCCAACATCTTCAGTCAGGCAGAAGCTTGAACACACACATCAACAGGTTCAAGAACAGCTTCTTTCCTGCTGTTATTAGACTGTTGAATGAATCTCTCTAACCTCAAATAATGTTGATATTGCGAAAGTTGATCTTGCCTTGTGCACCTCCTGTGCAGCTGTAGCCCTGTATGCCTCGCTCTAAGCGCCCTGTGATCTGTATGTCCTTGTCTACAATGATAGTCTGTACTGCTTGCAAAACAACTTTTCACTGTACTTAGGTACATGTGACTACAATAAATCAAATCAAAACAGCTGTCTGCAATTTCATGGATCCTTTATTATTTGCTCACTGTGTGAATGGAAATTCTGACTATGCTGTGTGTTACCTACCTTGATGTCAGCAAGATATGCCATAGCCCAAGCCACAGTAGATCTCAGTCCTGCACTTTTAATATAATCTCTGCTGGCTAACGGAACTCTAGAAACATACGAGATATTTTAGTGGGATTCTGTGTGCAATTAGCCTGCAAAGATCAAACACTTCAAAATTATTTACAAAAAAAATTGTACCAATAAATCTTAATGAATTTAATAACATTGATTATTTTGTAAGAAAAAAAATTACCTCACAATAGGAATCCCAACCACACAATGAACATCACTTAAATGAACGTAGACCTGCAAAGAAAGTTTTATCAAATTAAACTTAGCTATATAGTGAGCCCCCTGTTTTAAGTTGCTCCCACTAATTTTGTCTCTACAATTATTCTTTGGAGCCTATTTTTTTCAATTTGCATGGTTAGTGCTTAAAATCATCAAAAAAGGCACAAAGACAACAAAAGCCAATGAAATACAAAGGGTTACATCAACTGGATTTGCAGAGACCTTTTCCTCTCATGATCTCAACTATTATATGGTGGGGTATTGCACTGATTTATAGAAGTCTCTGATGGTTGGCAACTCATTCAAATGTGATTAAGCAAAATTTGATCAAAAAGTTTCATTTTGTCTCTGACCAGCCCAATAGGAAAGAATCTCCCAGCACAGTACTGAAAATTGATGAGAACATACTTTTCCCTGGCTACCTTGATATACCATAGTCAGTTTAATGCTCCAAATTACACCCTTAAGTTTTATACTTAACAAATGATAAAGATCCTTTGGTACAAATGGCAGATTTAACCAATGGGCTAACCAGAACAATAATGCTTTTCCTTTGAAAGAAGAGCCAATTTTTCTCATGAATTTAAATTGAAGATAATGTTACAGGTAAAGTGGAAATGAATAATTTGCTTTGCCCAACATTCCAGATATTTTTGGTACAGGAAGTCAATGTAAATCCCATTGACATGCATCTGTGGAAATTCCAGAAAAGAATATTCGAAGTTCATCTGCAGGTGAATGTAGGGCATGGGTAGCCACCTGCAAGACATGAATATAGCTTTTTCTGCAAAGGGTGAATAATGGCAAGGAAGAAAATCATTGAAGCAACTAAATACAATATGCAGAGCTAAATGCAATGGAGTATTCTTGATGAAAGATTACCAAAGAAAATTTATAATGATGCTTTTATCTTCAAGACTGGAAGAGCTGCAGAAGAATGCACTCAGGAGGCAAAGTTTCTGAGAGATACGGAGGGAATTTCTACGGAGTTAGGGAAATATCAAAGGATTACCTTGGGGCCACCCACCAGCTTCGAAGCTGCACAAAGGAAGCCATTCAGCCAATCATGTTAGTCTTAGCTCTTTGAAATACTTATCTAATTACCTGTACTAATAACCCCCTGAAATGTTTACCCTTTCATTAATAGGGTGTCTCTTTAATATTTAGTGACTTACTTTGCAAATTATTTCAACTAAGAATGCATAGTGCTACTTAAGTATAATACAGCATTTCAACTTGCACGTTTCTCACTTGGAAGATGGGAAAGAAACCTAAATCTGACTATAACATTAAGTGAATCATCGATTAATGGGCATCAAAGTTGTTACAGTTAAAGTTGTGCTTTTCAGGAAAGCAATCATAACTTTAAGTAAGCACTTACTGTAGTTGAAGAAATGCTCAACCTTGTTTATTATTTTATGAGCCATAAAATCTCAATTACTTTAAAAAGAAAATGGATACAGTGCTCTTGATCCCGTAATTACATATTAAACATGACTCTTAATGGTGCTGCTTTGAGAGTAAATGCCCAGTGTTCAGGTTAACCATAGTAGAGGAATTAAAGACAAAGGCTAACATTCTAACATAGATTTGAATACCAGCAATAGTAAAATTTGAATTAAATTAATAAATCTGGAATTAAAAGTTAGTCTAATGCTGACCATGAAACTATTATCAATTGTTAACAATCAACTAATAAAGGCAAGTATCTCACGTGTTGTTGAAGGTCAATCATCTCAACCATAGGACTTACATAGGAATTCCTGCAGTGGTGTTCTAGGCCCATGTACCCTCAGCAACTTCATCAAAGGTCTTCCCACCATCATAAAGGTCAGAGTTGGGGATGTTGGTGAAGAATGCACAAGGTTCAGCACCATTCATGACTCTTCTCGTACTTGAGCCAGTTCAAATGCATCAACATTCAGGTTTGGGCTATTAAATGGATTGGGAAACAGGACCTGTAATCTAGAGGCCCAGGCTAATGTCCTGGGGACAAAGGTTTGAATATCTCCTTGGCAGAAGAAACATGATTTCAAATCCAAAATAAAAAGCTAGCTACATAATTACCATGTAACCACTGTGATTGTCATAAATCAACATCTGGTTCATTAATGACCTTGAGGGAAGGGAATCTGCTAACCCTCCCTATTCTGGCCTACATGTGTTTCCAAAGCCATGGCAATCTAGTTGACTTATTTATGTTTGATCAATAAATACTGGCGATCCTATGAAATAATGATATTAAAAGACTGAAAGTAACATTTGCACCACACAAGTGCCAGCCAATGACCATGTCAAACAAGAGAGAAAACCAACTATCTCCCCTGAGCATTTGATGAAATTTCCTTCACTGAATCTCCCACTATCGCCATCCTAGAGGTTAACACGAACCAGAAACTGAACTGGACCAGCTACACAAATACTGTGACAACAACAGGTCAGAGACTAGGAATGCTGTAAGTGAATTACTCACCTGCTGACTCCCAAATGGCTATCCACCAGCTACAAGGCAAAAATAAAAAAAATCAGGAGTATGATGAAATACTCACTACTTGCCAGGATGAGCGCAGCTCCAACACTTGAGATGTTTGACGTCATCCACAATAAAGCAGCCCACTTGACTGTCAACTCATCAACATTCAGACAGTGACATCAATGTGCAACAACTCACCAAGGCTCCTTTGATAGAACCTTCCAAGCCCACAAACTTGTGCAACCAGTAGGCAACAGCAACAGATACATAGGAATATCTAAGTTCCCATCAAGCCAAACACTATCCTCATTTGGAAACATATAATCATTCTTTCACTATTGTCAAGTCAAAATCCTGGAATTGCCCTACAACAGCACTTAAATCACCTGGACTGCTGCAGTTCAAGAATGAAGCTCACCATCACCTCAAGACAAGATACTAGAGGTGTTAGGAGGCTTAAAAGTGGACAAATCTCCAGATGAAGTGTTGTGGGAGGCATGGAAGGAGATGGCAGTGCACTGACCCAAATTTTTATTTCCTCTCTGGCCACAGGGGAGGGTCTGGAGAACAAATTTAAGTTATGAGGCAAGGTTAGATATGTTTGGGTTGTTGTTGTAGGAGCAGAGAAGACTGAGGGGCGATCTGACTAAAATGTATAAGCTTATAAGGCGCATGGACAGAGTGCATAAGGAGCAGCTGTTTCTCTGTTTCAGCTGTTTAGCTGAAGGCTCAGTCACGAGGGGTCACATTTCAAGGTGAGGGGTAGGACAGATATGAGGAAAAGCTTTTTTACCCAGAGGATGGTGATAGTCCGGATATGCCTGGGAGGGTGGTAGAGGCGAATTGCCTCACGTATTTTAAAAACTACCTGGATAAGCACGTAGCAGGTCCTAGCATTCAGGGCCATGAGCCAACTGCTGGTATGTGGGATCAGGTTGAAGCTTAGGTGTTTCTCACATATCAGTTCACACTCGATGGGCCAAAGGGCCTCTTCTGCACTGCATGATTCTACAATTTGGTGAAGATCAATTAGGTATGGTCTATAATTGATTATCCTGCCAGTGATGCTCATATCTCATATTAAAAGTTTCAACTGAAACAGGGAGACCAAAAGTAATTCAATACCATTTTGAAGACTAGTACTGTCTCCATGTTGACACTTCTAGTGAGCCTTCTGTAGTGTTGGCTAAACGTAACTGACTAAGTGCAGTCTTCAGGTCAGGCTGGATCGTGAGTTAGTAAGCATGACACTGCAGCAGATAGGGACTGGGCTGGGAAGATGCAACGCTAGCTTTAGAAGCAGTGAAACTCATCTAGCTCTAATCTGAGATTAGAACCCTGCTTGGGTTAGGACAGTGGAAAGTTTATATAGCACTGCTGTTCAGTTTCCTTCAGCTCCCCACCAAACCGTCTTTAGAAATTGGCCGATTACCAATAAGCTGCCTACCGGGTGAGTGAGGTAGGAAGAGTTATGGATATTATGTTGTAAAGCTGAGCAAATTTAATGTGTCTTTATCCATTTTAAAACCTTATCTTGGTTTGCTAAATGGACAAGGGTAAGGGGTGAATGTGACTAACAATTTTTGGTTTTGGGATCAATCACAGAGCATACATGCTGGAGGGAGAAAAAAAGGAGAGAACATATGGATGGAAGGTGATGTGCAAAAAGGGAAGAAAAAGTTACGTAGACTTGATATGGGATTAATACAGAATAGCATAGTGTAACAGACAGAAACACTGTACTACATTCTCTTGCTGGTTACAAAATTGCAAGCTTTACAAAACAATCTGCTGACAGTGATATTTAGAGGAAAATCACCTCCCCACAAAATTGGAAATATCCAAGAGAGGTCACTCCTGGAACATTAATCATTCTGTCCTTTACACATACAGGCTGCACTTCCAGCATTTTCTCTTCTTTCAGATTTCCAGCAAATTTTCAAGTCAACTTCATCAGGTTTTGTTCCTGAGCTGAGGAGCTGAACATCTGCAACTTAAGGTCTTGTATCCTGACAAGTGAGTCCTTGATGATGGCACTGAGCACATGAAAAATAGTCCATTTAACAGCTGACATTCTGCAACTCCATGTTATGCATACATATGGAAAATAAGTTAATATTTTTAGGCTTATTTCGGCAGAAACAAACATGTCAAAATCTTTGTGAAGATGATTCTTATCCTGCACTACAAATTCTTACATTTGACAGGTAAATAGCCATTTGAAAATTAAAGATTTAATTTTAAGAAAGTACATTCTCAAAACAAATCTGTTTTGGTAGCAAAGGACCTTAAATTGTTGCTTATGCTTTTTTTAAATCTTGCAACAGCAGCAATTTCAAACTAATCTAACAATTTATATTGCAGGAAAAAAGGGCACCGATTTGTAGGACTTGGTAGTATGTTTCAGCTGTTGGCTAACTGAATCACACAGTATGCTTTTTTTCATTTTTGTACTTATGCTATTACAAACACTCACTCCATAAGCCCACACTTGCAAAGCCTGAAAAATTGTTACACAGTTGGAAATGATTCTGCGATTGGGTGGTGTTACAAAGTTGGATAGAGTAATGGTGAAATGGAAGGCAGGAAGCTAAAGTGTGTGGCTCCTTTAAGAGATTTGTGCTTTGTCTGCACTTAGAAAGTTTTAAAAAATGCACGTCTGTGAGCAGCAGCTGAAGTTGCCAGTACAGGGAGCCTCACAAAGTGAAACAGGTGTATCAAAAAAGCCTTACAGGTGACAGGCAAAACAGCAGTCTTGTTTTGATAACAGGGTCATCAGAAGAAGGGTCCAGACCCAAAATGTCAGCTTTCCAGCTCCTCTGATGCTGCCTGGCCTGCTGTGTTCATCCAGCTCTACACCCTGTTATCTCAGACTCCAGCATCGGCAGTTCCAATATCTTCAGTCTTGTTTTGATGTTGTGACGACTAGTTTGAATTCAGCCAATTAATTTAAATAAAGCACCTAGAAAGCCAACTAAATTTAAAATAGGATGGTGTTGACAACCTGAAACCTATCATATAATAAGAATTTGATTATGTCACCATGGGCATATAAGACAAGGGCATTTGGAAAATCATGGGAAGCCATCTGCCAGAGAAACCCCATCTAATTAATCAAAGGTACAATGGTATTTTAGCTCAAAGTCCTCATTGAAGAAATTAGAGAGATAAAGCATGCCTGACAGCAGAATTAACAAAAGAAAGGTGTTTGTGAAGAGAATGGAGATGACAATATATTCCAGGAACAGTGTGCATGAAATTGGAGAGATTAAGTTATAATTTATTGCTTCTTATTAATTGGGGTTATATTAGTGGGACTGGTCTTTATTTAAACAGCGTTCCAGTGGAATTTAGACCAGTTGGGAAGTAGTTAGTAGTATAGGGGGAATTGTGGATTTGTTAATAATCTTGTTAATTTGTTCATTGTTGGGTTAAATAAATAAATTGTTTCTTGTTAATTGTAAAGTGGAGGTCAAGGATTTTCTTTCTTTTAATAGATTATGAGGGGAAAGGCAAGCTTCTCTGGGCATTTAAGGATAATTATTAGAGGCAAACTCCTACTCTTGTCATAACAGATCGGGGCTTGTGTTTTAGTTTAATTATCAGAGGGGCTCGGCCATTCCATGTTGTAACAGTGGCACCAGCACACAACTGTGTTTTTTTTCCCCAATTCATTCACAGGGTGTTGACATCGCTGGGTGTGCCAGCATTTATGGCCCATCCCTAACTGTAAAGAGAGGGTGCTCAGCTGCCTTTTTGAGGCATTGCAGTCCATGTGCTGTAGGTTGACCCACAATGCCTTTAGGGAGGGAGCTCCAGGATTTTGACCAAATGACACCGAAGGAACACTGAAATCTGGATGGTGAGTGATTTGGAGGAAAAATTGCGAGTGGTAGCATTACCATGTAACTGCTGCCTTTGTCTTTCTAGATGGTAGCAGTCAGCCTTTTGGAAAGTGCTGTCTAAGAAGCCTTGGTGAACTTCTGCAGTGCATCTTGTAGATGGTACACACAACTACTATTGAGGACTAGTGGAGGAGGGAGTGAATGTTTGTGGATGTGGTGCCAATCCACTGGGCTGCTTTGTCCTGGATAGTGTCAGTGTTCTTGATGGTGTTGGAGCTGCATTCAGCCAGACAACTGGGGAAATCAGGAAGTGAGTCACTGCAAGAGATCCCAGACTCCGATTTTCTCTTCTAGCCACAGTATGTATGTGGCTGGTCCCGTTCTGGTCAATGATAAGCACTAGGTTGTTGACGTTGAGTGCATTAATAAATAAACTAATAAGTTTAGCTGATTAAGATAATCAGTTGAATCCAGGGCAAGCACGTGAGAAGTGACTTGCGTTCATATTCCAAGAACTGTTCAATGTGAACAAAAGGTGTATGTTCAAGTGCTGTAATATTTTTGAAATACGCGGGGTCTGAGAGTTTAATGCTCCTCTTTGCCATGACAATGATTTGAACGTGCCAGCCAATCAGCTCCTTTTTCTCCTGTATTACAAATCTGGCATTCTTATATTTGGCCTGAGTGCAAGATGAAAAGCTTGGCAACTATCCTTCCTTTTCGCACAAATACGGTTTTAAAGTGAAGTTTATGTAGAGGCACCACCATTCCTTCTTTCAATAAAATTTCCCCAGCAATTTGCCACGATCATATAACATGGTTTATTAACATTAGGTCAGCGTTCTACTTAATAGTTTTGCACTAACAATTTAGTTAAAACGCTTAAAACTTGCATTGAATACCCAGAAAAATTTCTCAGAGAAAAAGGTTCACTCGTACTTTTATTTCTAGAAAAATACTAGTGTTTTCCAATCTGAAAACTTTTTGCAATTCTGTTGCTATGCAGTAATTTGCCCTGTAGAAGTATGATTACTTGACTGGATATATATTGCATTCAGATCTGAATCTCAAAAAGGAGACTGCCTGACTATGAGTGAAGTCAAACATCCTAATTAAATTGAAATCTTCCAACACAACAGGTGGAGATGTGACAGAAAGTCAGCAATTTAAAACTATAACTCCGCTTCTCTTATTTCAGATGCAGATAGACCTGACAAGTATTTCCAAAGCTTTCTTTTAATCTTAAATTTCTATTATTTTGCTGTAATCTAAGGTGAACCTATGTTCCCATGATAAATGTTTGCAAACAAGCAAAATGATAACAGAGCTCAAAAAAATAGAGAGGGGCAAAGGATAGTGTACCCTCCAAAGAAATGGGGTAATTATTCAGTGAACTGTTTCTGTTATGAGAGATGCAGAATCTGTGAGGAGCTGCTTTGCCAATTACAGACTCTGTCTTCTCTCATATTCCTCCAATCACAGGATGTTTCTGATCTGCTTTTCTCTCCCAGCAAGTGTAGGGGGGGAAAATCAGCCTGTTTTGGAGGACCAGCAGAGAAGTTTACTGGTGCAGGGAACATGTTGCTGGGATTGGAAAATGTAGCAGCTGGGCCTGGGGTTGGTGGTGAGAAGAGGCCTGAAAAGGAGGGAAGGGATGAGGGGGCTGCAATGTGTAGAGAAAGAAGAAAGGGCCTGCAGTATGAGGGTGTAGTTGGGGGGGGATGGGGAAGAGAGAAGGGAGAAAACTGGTGAGAAAGAAAAGAGATTGAGGAGGCTACACAAAAAGGTGCAGTGGGGATAAAGTGGGACTGCAGCAGAATGAAGAAGAGAAATAAAAGGTACTGCAATCATAGGGATGGGGTAAGTGTAGAGGGAAAAGAAGAAGGAAGGGGGTCGTCAGTACATGGAAAAGGAGGAGACTGACAAAGTCAGAGAACAATTTCAACCTATCAACTGGAGAGTAATAAATTCCTTGAAAATGAAAGTAGAATCTCTAGTTTAAGGCTTCAGATATTCGCAGGAAAAAGAAAAGTAGTGAATGTTATTGTAATGAACTCTGTAAATTGTTAAATTGAAATCTGGTATTGAGCTCATATGCAGTAAACTGCTTTGTTAGAAATGTCCTGGCATTGTGCCCATGCTGAAAAACATTAGCTGTGATTTGTCACTCTGCAGAAGACATGTTTAAGTGATGGCTTTTGTGTGTAGAAGTTAGGTCAGTTACTTTGGAAAAAAAGAAACAATTTTGTTGCTCACTTATGTTTGTTGTCTTGTGCTAACTTGAATGCTATGCGGCAAGAAAATTAAAGTAATACATACACAGGGTGTTTAAGAGTAGTGGATGCTTATTCGTGAATTCCATTAGTTTTGCTTCTGAGACTCTAAACGTCAACACAAATACAGGAAGTAGTGTTGCTATGTGGCTACATTACCAATAACTCTCAGTGACGAAATTATTACATGAAAAGAGGCCATTCATTTCTGCACTAGCTGCTCAAATATGCATGACCAAGTATCAATCTCCTGTCTTCTCCCCATAACCGTACACAATGCTGTGGTTGGTTCACTTGCTGAGCTGGTTTGTTAGTTCACAGACGTTTCATTACCCTGCTGCTGGCCTTCTTGATGGAGAACCAGGCCTCTAGGAATGTCTGTGTTTGGCTTGTCCTAGGATCCTGGTGCTGTCTCAAATGAACTGGTGGTTCTCCTTATCCGTGTGAATGGAGATGAGGGAGTGAGAATGAAACTGTGGCTTCTTTCTGGATTCCTGTACACACAAGAACATTTTCTCCCCAACTCCTCTACACAGCCCAGCCATCTTTTTGAAAACTATAAGATCTCCTCGTAGCCTTTGTTCTCAAAGGAAATCAGTTTCAATCTATCTTCATAACTGAAGTTTATCTTCCCTGGAGCCATTCTTGTAAATCTCTTCTGTACTGTCTCCAATCCATTCACATTCTTCCTACATGTAGCACCCAGAACCTGACACGTTATTGCAACTGAGGTCTAATAAGTATGTTAGAGGGGTTCGGCATAGCCTCTTTGCTCTTCTACTCGACACCTACATAAATAAAGCCCAGGATACTTTATGCTTTAACTGCTCTCTTCATCTGCCTTATCACCTCCAATGATCTGCACGCATATATACCCAAGTCTCTCTGCTCGTCTAACTCCTTTAGAACTGCACTTCCTACCAAGATACATAACCTCATGCTTCTCTGCATTGGATTTTAGCTGCCACTTATTTGGCCACTCTACCAACTATATCTTTTTGCAAGTTCTACACTGTCCTCCTCACAGTTTACAAAGCTTCAATGTTTTGTATCATCGACAAACGTCAAAAATTGTCACCTGCATGCAATAACTCCAGAGAGGCTGGTATCCCATCACCAGTCACCTGTTATTTACATGTGGAAAGTCCTTGACACCAATCCAGCTCTCATTGCTGCTCTTATCTGTCAGCCAGGGCTCCCTGACTGGACTAGATGTACAGCCCCAACCAGGGAACTCATATTCTATGAGGTCCGCCTGGCAGATTTGGTTACAATCACTGCACTGCTCACCAAGATCTAGATCATTAATATTTATTAGGAAAACCAAGGGTCCCAATTACCCTGTGGGGATATACATCAAACTCCACAAATCTATCACCAGCTCCCCCCGCCAAAAAAAATCATTTATCATACAAGGATAACAAGGTGTAAAGCTGGATGAACACAGCAGGCCATGCAGCATCAGAGGAGCAGGGAAACTGACTTTTCAGGTCTGAACCCTTCTTTAGAAAAAGAACCCGAAACGTCAGCTTTCCTGCTCCTCTGATGCTGCTTGGCCTGCCGTGTTCATCCAGCTCTACACCTTGTTATCTCAGATTCTCCAGCAACGGCAATTTCTACTATCTCTGAATCATTTATCATACTGTCAGCTTATCACATTGTGACTTGCTCACCGAGTTAGTGGGAATGAGAAAAGGAGCCCCCAAAAATCAAAATGTGGCCCTCGAAAAAATAATTTTGACCACTGGCTTACTAATATCAGATACTCGAGTAGACGAAAACAAAAGAAATGCAAAACTGGTTTCTGCAATAAGAAATAAGTTGTCTAATTAATACTGCCTCAGGAAATTTGTTTTTGTTTGGAAGGTTTGAACTTTTAAGCATCAGTGATTACCTTAATCATGGTTCTTACCTCCAGCACTGGATTTCTCAATTCTGCTTTCCAGCCCATCTGCCTGCTGAGGGCAACACCGATCGCTCTCCCTAGCTCCTGTGGGAAATCGATTATGCAGAAAAATTACTCATTTGTAACTTAACATTGTCCAGGAAAATAAAGACACAAGTTGACAAACTGTAACAAACTTGTAAAATTCTCACCTTACTAAGCTGTACATCATTGCTCGGTGAGTAGTATTGATAAAGTATAAATAAAATGAAACTTAAAATAACTCAAAGCACTTTAGAGGAGAATGTAGATACAACTTAGTGACATGGGAGTTGGGAAAGCTGACTAAAGGCGTGGCTAAATAAAAACATGTTGAGATAATTTTTAGAAAGAGAAAATTATGCAGATAATTTAAAATACTGAATGAAATTCAGATGTTTGTCACAATTTTTCAATCCAGGAAAATGTTAGTCTCAAATGTAACTTATGTTAAAGGGTGCAAATATGGAATTCCATATTTGTGACTGTGATTTAGTTTCATGTTTAGCCTTGTCAAAAGAAGTAATTTTGAAAACAGAAAAATTGTAGATTTATAACGCTAAAAAAACTTAAATAGTTTGCACCTCTTAAAATTAAACCAATTGCTAATTAAAGGATTAATAGGGATGTTACAGATTATGTTATTGTAGTTCAAAAGCTCAAGCTGTTCTTATGCATTCTTCTACTTGACTGCTCAGCTGCGAGAATGCACTTTCCAGAGACAATGGTGAGGCCAGAAGAAGTGATGCAGGCTGAATGTTTTGAACCCAGTGAAGCATTGGTTCTTTTAGAATTTTGGCTTAACAATCATGCTTGCTGTACCTGATCTCATAGTTAGGAGATTTCAGAGTTTACACAGACTTGAAGAGAGCAGGGGGATTGGGAGTCACAAGAGGTTTAGGAGTTTGAATTTTCCAAGTGCAAGTTTATTCTTGAATTTATTTGTTTTAAAAACTTTAACCAACACTTGCCTCCTAAATAGAGCAATGAAATTTAACTAGTTCATTTACTTTTAGTTGAAGGAGAGGAGCTGAAAACACTCCAAATACAATGGAAAAATGTGAAGTCTAGATGCACCTATGATGTTCATGGAAACAAGTCCCATAGATGGCCAAATATTAAGATGTTCTTTCAAATGTCAAAAAATGTGTTCCTAAATTGGGGTGGAGGATCATAACTTACACCAACTGGTGGTTCACATTTTGTTCTTGACGTACAAGTAGTCACTATCTTAAAATGGCATGAAAAATGGGGTGATCCAAATTAAATAAAGTGACACCTTTTTTGTAGAATAAACTCATGCAATACATTTCAGAACAAACAAGTAACTTTAAGAAAGTAATCAAAAACATTGGACTTTGGCACCTGATGCAGAAAGTTCAGATTCATTCCGAATCACTGTGGTATCATCATAAGGGCCCCACATGAGTCAGATGTGGCATTTTCAAGTTCAGAATTATTCATTCTCCACCAACAAGTCATCTTCCCCATTTGCGGAATTAGATATTTTGAACTTTTTAATTAAGAAGATGACAATTTGTACATTAATAGCTTCCCAAATCCCACACAAAACATCAAACGTGGAAATACATTAATTTCCACTCTACGTAAACATGTTTTCCTCCATCAACTATCCACTTATTCGATCCAGCACAAGCATGATCCCTGAATGATTTGTAAGGGCAAAGCAACACTAAGTTTTAAACTCCTGTCCTTCATCTTGGTAATGTGGCCTGCTGAAGACCAAAATGCTGACTTAAGGTCATCATGCATTGCTGTGGTGAAAAATCAAGGCCAACTTCTTTGCAGAAAAGAAGGGATCAAACTAATGGGCAGTGTATAGGCCTAAATATGAATTTTGGTACACCGAAAAAGAGGGTCATCTTGTATGCTGAGTTGACTTGTGTCCCACGATCCATGGTAGCTACAGTTATGAAGAGGGTTCTGGATGCAGCACCTTAATCCTTACAATTAAGCAGCACATCGGTGTCTGGATTGGTGATTTACTCTGGCTGCTTCCTTGTATTGCTGAACGAGCATCATATTTCCCTGTTAGAGCTTTTCACACTGCAGCTGAGAGTGACTTCAAAAGATTATTCAGTGTTACAATGGAGGTAATCAATTTCAACTGGTCCATGAAACCACAAAAGGAGAGACTTAAAAAAGGACGGTGAGAAAATCATTTTTGCACATCAGATTGCTGCAGTATACTTCAGCAATTTGATATACTCTGTTCAGAAACAGCCTGCACATTTACACATAACAGCAACTAGTAGGTATAGCTCTCCTTTAAAAGGAAATGAAGCATTTTGTATGGTTTCATGCAGCATTGGATTAATGTTCAGTCAATAACTAATCATATTAGTTCAATTATCTATTAACGACTTATGCGAAATATGCGAAAGCAATCCTTTTACTGCAATGCAGCTATGTGCACAGCACCATTAAAAGCAAGGTCAAATGATATAATGGAAGAATTATGGATGAGGGAATTTATTAGACTTATACAGCTCGTGATTTACAGCACCCAATCAAAGCCATTCATAACTGAAATAGCATATTAATATTACCAAGCAACCCGGAATGACAAGCATTGAAAATTCTGCTGATCATCAAGTTGTATATCTGTTAAAATTATGTCACTGGGGCTATAATTCCTTTTAATGCCTAATTATGCTCACCAAAAGCATTTTTTCCCATTAATAGCTTACACTTTGCTATTAATGGTGCTGTGCTTTTGCTGACTACATGATGTGTGGGTAATAAAGGAGGGCATCCTTCCAAATAAACAAGGAGCTTGCTGGCACTCACTTACAAGACTCATGCATGAATAATATACAACTGGGCATTGGTACTTGCAAACTAGCAAATAAAAGTCAACACCTTCAACAGTACAATTACCTGTGAGGTAATCATTTTAGCAATTTTCCCACTGCAGCGACAAGATACTCTAAAATGCATACTAGATGCAGCACCTTGACCCTTAGAATTAAGCAGCTCATCAGGAGAAGATGGCATCTGTGTTGGTGATTTACTCTGGTAGCTTTCTTGTATTAGCGAATGAGCATCATGTTGCCCTGTTGGACTTTCATTAAAGTCTGTCATTGGAGATTCACCCAGCTCTAACTTTGACCTTTTTCTAGTTTCACCACTCTCTTGCTGTGCTGGCCGTTTTATCCCAGTTCTAGTAATGTCTGAAGTGCGTTCTTCTTTGTTAAGATCCTGAAGAGATTTCCATTTGGCAACAATATTCAACCATTCACTCGACTCTCCAATCACATATTTCTGAAGCATGTGAACACCTTTCCCTTGGAATGCAAAAGAAAGAACAACTTGTTTGAACAGGAACATATAGTCAAGTCTGAATACATCATATTTCAAATCAAACAATCACAATCGCAATGAATGGACATATTCATTACTAACAAATCTAAAGTAATACTGGTAAAAAAACTTCATAGCTTTGATTCTCTCAAATCCATGAGATTTTGTTATAAACATTTATAGAACTCTAGCTACAAGATGATCAAAAGTTAGGAACTAAACATTCACTGGTACATGACTTTTCAAAAGAACAACAGTTAATTTGCCTTGACTACCTGCTGAACCTGGGTGCTAGCTTTTTGTGATTCATGAAAGAGGATCCCCAAGCCCCTTTCTGCAGCCTTTCCCCATTTAAACAATATTCAGCCCTTTTCTTCTTCCTGTCAAAGTGTATAATCTCACATTTTACTATGTTACATTCCATCTGCCAAGTTTTCGCCAACTCACTCAACCTATTCCTCTGTAGACTCGGGGTCATCCTCACTACTTGCCTTCCCACCTACCTTCATGTCATCCAATGTGGTGATAGTACATTCAGTGACCATAGCATTAGGGAAGAGTGGTGAGGTAGCTTTGTTGTATGAGATGGAATAACTACCATAACAAGAACTGATCCAGCATTGGATGGTATAGAATCTATATGGATAGAGGTAAGAAATAACGACAAGTAGAAGACATTGAAGGGAGTAGTAGAGTGCCCCCTAACAGTAGCTATTCTGTAAGACAAAAATCAAGAGATATAAGTCCATGTAAAAATCGGCAGCATATTCAGCATTGGTGACTTTATTCTTTACGTAGATTGGGAAAATCAAATTTGAAAAGGTAGCATGAGAAAGAATTATAAAACGTATTCAGTACAGTTTCTTAGAACAGTATGTTGCAGTTTCAACTAGGGATCAGGCTATTTTGGATCTGGTAATGTGTAATAAAGTGTATTTAATAAATGGTCTCAGTAAGAGATAACCGAAGGAACAGTGACCATAACATTGGAGAATACAGCATTCAGTTTGAGTGTAACTAAAATGGATCAGAAACAACTATGTTAAATTTAGCTTAGCAGAAAAGAGAGAGTTGGGGAACAATTGCAGAGTCTTAAGAAAATAGTTTATGACAAAGATTTGGAGGAAGGATTCTAGGAAGGGATAAACTGATTATGGTTAACCAAGGAAATTAGGACAGTATCAAATTGATTAAAAGAAAAATACAACATGCTTAAAGATTAGTGGTAAATCAAAAAATTTGGAATGTTTTAAAGGCCGCCAAAAAATAAGAAAATAAACAAATGAGGGTAAGTTGACAAGTAATAAAATCGGAGAGTAAGAGGTTCTTTAAAGATGATGAAAAGGAAGAGAATTCAAAATGTACATGGGCCCTTAGAGAATGAGGCTGAGGAAATAATAATGGGGAACTAGGAAATAGAACTTCACATCAGTCTTCATGCCCGAGGACACAAACAGCACTGCAAAATTACTAAATAATCAAAGAAAAGAACCACGATAACTCAGTGCAGAAAAAGTACGAGGAAAACTAACGAGGCTAAAGCCGATAGGTCTCTTGGACCTGATGGGATGTACCCTGGGATAATAAAACAAGTGGTTATGGAGATAGTGGATGCAGTCATTGTAATCTTTAAAGAATCATTAGATTCGGAAAAAAGTTCCAGAATCTGGAAAACTGCCAATGGCAGTTCAAAAGAGAATCCTTCCTTTAGAAATCCCTATTCAAAAGGAGAGGAAGACAAAAAAAAAGGTAACTACAGGTCTGAGAGTTTAACACCTGTCATTGGAAAATAAAAGATGTAATAGTAGAGCATTTAGAAATGCATAATATAACCAAGCAGAGTCATCATGGCTATATGAAGGGAAAGTCATGCCTGACAAATGTACTAGTGTTCTTCGAACAGGTAACAAGCAAGATAAAGGAGAACCAGTCGATGCATTTGGATTAAATTGAAAGAGTTGGGTTTGAATTTCCAAAAGGCTTTTGATAAGGTATTGCACATTTTTTTTCCTTTATTCATTCACAGAAAGAGGGCGACGCTGGCTAGGCCAGCATTTATTGCCCATCCCTAATTGCCCAGAGGGCAGTTATGAGTCAACCACATTGCTGTGGATCTGGAGTCACATGTAGGCCAGACCAGGTAAGGATGGCAGTTTCCTTCTCTAAAGAACATTAGTGAGCCAGATGGGTTTTTCAAACAATCGGTAATGGATTCACAGTCATCATTAGACTCTTAATTCCAGATATTTATTGAATTCAAATTCCGCCATCAGTCTACTCTTGATCATCAGTCAAGTAAGGGAAGATGTCATCAATAGTGCTAACAAGCAGCACCAGCTCAGAGATCTCCGGATTGGGTTCCATCAGGGCCGCTCAACTCCTGACCTCATTATAGCCTTGGTTCAAACATGGACAAAAGGGCTGAATTCCAGAGGTGAAGTGAGAGTGTGGCATCAAGGAGCCGTGGAATCATTGGGTATCAATGATTCAGTGGTTGGAATCATACCTGACACATAGGAAGATGGTCGTGGTTCTTGGCGGTCAATCATCTCAGCTCCTGGACATCTCTGCAGGAATTCCTCAGGGTGGTGTCCTAGGCCCAACCAACTTCAGCTGCTTCATCAATGACCTTCCCTCCATCATCAATCAGAATTAGGGGTTTTGTCGATGATTGCACAATGCTCAGCACAATTTGTGACTCCTCAGATACTGAAGCAGTCCATATTCAAATGCAACAAGATCTGGACAATATCCAGGATTGGGCTGGCAAGTGGCAAGTGACATTTATGCTGCACAAATGCCAGGCTATGATCATCACCAATAAGAGACAAACTAACCACCGTCTCTTCACATTCACCAGTATTATCATCATTGAATGCCCCACTGTCAACATCCTGGGGGTTACCATTGGCCAGAAACTCAACTGGGGGGATTCACCACATTAACATAGTGGCTACAAGAGAAGGCCAGAAGCTAGGAATACTGCAGCAAGTAACTCACCTGACTTGTCAAAGCCTGTCCGTTATCTACAAGGCACAAGTCAGGAGTGTGATGGAATACTCCCCACTTGCTTGGATGAGTGCAGCCCCAATAACACACAAGAAGCTTGATACCATCCAGGACAAAGCAGCCCGCTTGATTGGCAGTACATCCACAAGCATCCACTCCCTCCACCACTGACGCTCAGTAGCAGCAGTGTGTACTATCTACAAGATGCACTGCAGAAATTCACCAAAGACAGCACCTTCCAAACCCACGACCACTTCCATCTCGAATGATAAGGGCATCAGACATATGGGAACACCACCACCACCAAGTTCCCCTCCAAGTCACTCACCATCCTGACTTGGAAATATAAAGTCGTTCCTTCACTGTTGCTGGGTCAAAATCCTGGAATTCCCTCCCTAATAGCATTGTGGGTCAATCCACAGCAGGAGGACTGCAGCAGACCTAGAAGGCAGCACACCACCACCTTCTCAAGGGCAACTAGGGATGGGCAAGAAATGCTGGCCAGCAACGCTCGCACCCCACAAATGAATAGAGAAAAAAGGCAGAGTTGGGAAAAAGGAATGGTGCCCGAATGTTCACTTTGGTCTCTGTTTCTTTTCATGTATTTAAAGAACTTCTTGCCATCTGGTTTTATTGCAAGTCAGCTTAGCCTCATCATTTATTTTTTTTTTTTTGTAATCTTTTATTGGTCATTAAAACTTAATTTTTTTGGGTTTATCACTGATTATTGACACATTGTATGTGTTTTTCCAGGATGGAAAACTGTAAACTAGTGCCACAGGAATCAGTGCTAAGGCCACAATTATTTATTATATATATATTACTGACTTGGATGACAGAAGGAAGGAAATATATAATCACCAAGTGGATGACATAAAAAAAAGTGGCAAAGCAAGTAGTGAGGATGACACAAACAGTCTACAGAAGAATGGGAGATGAGTGGTTGAAAACTTAGCAGGTAGAATGTGGGATATTTTCTAATCAATCTGTTCAAAGATGTCATTATAGACCTTTAGAGCAGAAGGGACTTGAACTCTGGCATTCTGGACCAGTACCTATCACTATGCAAGAGCCTCAAAAGTGAAGTATAATTATCAGATCAATGATCTCACTGAAAGGTGGAGCAGACTTGATTGGCCAGATGGTCTACTTGTGCTTCTACGTCTTACGGTCTGAATGGGAAAGAATATTATCCGAAGAGAGAAATCCCAGACCTTCAAAATACTCAAGATGTTGAAAACATAGCTAAGTCTTATGAAAATTAAGCAGGCTATTTGGAGTATGGTAACGTTCTTAGGCAGCTTCTCCTTTTGGATGGTTTTCTTCCTCTAACAAACCCAGAACTAAGTGTTTGTGCAATTAGTTAAATTGAATGCAAGTAGGAAAATACTCTTGATCTATGTTAGCTCTAAGTAAGAGTTAAAAGCTATGAATTACTTCACTACACAACCAAGAACTTTGGAGAATACCATCTATTTCACTATTCTAACTTATTTCAACTCTGCATTTCTGCAATTTGAATTCCTAAAGTCACAAAAAAACTCAAAAATTTCAGGTAATCAATCATACAAGGGGATATCTTCTCTAGGTTATCCTATCCAGTCCTCACCCTTTGTCCTCAAATACTGACTCTTGTCAAAAAAAAGTAGAAATTCGCTAAACTTTCATCTGTTAAATTATTGAAGTCAATTGCAGTACGAGAAGAAATCCACAAACTCAGTGTTTTAGAGGGAGAAAATCTGGTAATGACATTCATAAGTTTCAGCCAGTTAACTGTGTTATCGACTTGACAGGAATGGTAAATCAAAATAACCGGATTTACTGAATGACCAACAAATGAAGAAGTGATCAATAAGATTCCAACTTTTGTGGTTTTTACTTGAATGCAAATTAGAACCAAAGTAAATTAAACCTGAATTAACAGGTAATGATATTTGAAAAAGATAAATTTCACTTTAAATAGTTGATATCAAGATTTTTCTTACATGACCAAAGGAATTCAGTGTGTTGGGCATTATGCAGCAACAGTTTTATACTATTTTTTAATCACTAAAGGGACGTATAAAATCTTATCCAACAAAAGCTCTTCAAGAGTTTCACAGGTCCAATTACTATCTATGAACTTTCTTTCCATCAGATTTGAATGCCACTGTGAGATTGTTATTGCCTGGCAGTTTTGTGGCATGAATGTTGTGGTATGAGATCAGTCCATGACTGGATGTTACCCAAATCTTGTTGCTTCAGTACTTGAGGAGTCGCAAATGTTGCAGAACATTGTGTATTAATTAGTGAACATCTTCACTTTGCATCTTATGATGGAGGAAAGGCCATTGATGAAGCAACTTGACTGTGGTCATTGATTTGTACGGTGCAGATGTTACCTGTCCCTTGTCTGATCGAGCCTAAATCTTGCCAGTGACTCATACATATGTGCACAGAATCTGAGAAACTGAATGGCGTTGAACATTGTACAATTTTCAGTGAACATCTCCAGTTCTGATGTTGTGATGGAGACAAAATTATTAAGAAAACTGTTGAAGGTCGTAGAGACGAGAATGCTACTTTGTGGAACTTCTGCAGTGAAGTTTTGCTTTTGAAATGAGGACATTTCCATGTTAGCTGCTTTTTTTTTCTTTAAATCATTGGTGCAATTTCAACATTGTCTAGCATCATGGCATAAAAGTGCAAAACAACAGAAGTTATGAGCAAATGACTGAAGTGCATTGCATTAAACTGCCATTGAATTTTATCTGTTCTTCAGGTGACGAATTCTCTGGTCCTGGGAAGGTAGTCTTTATTGAACTAGAGATGCCTGTTTACAGTTCCTTAAAGTCCAACCAGCAAATCAGAAACAGCAAAGGAATTGCAAACCACTTGACCAATTAAAGTTTAAAGGCCTTTACTTTCAATGCTGTTCACAGATTCTTACTGAGGGGAAGTGACAAGGACAGTGGTGACACTAATACATCGAATAAAGTAACCACAACAACATCAAAGTGTACCTCAAAGTGAGTCTTTTCTTTATAACTGGATATGTATTTGTCTATGCCCCTTTTTTCAATCACTTCCATAGCCAACAGATTCACATTTTTAAAGCAAACTTAATGATCAACATAATGTTCTGCAAGTAATCGGCTATTATTCTTACCATGATCTAATTGAGTTATTTTTACATTCCTTGTCAATATGTTTGCAGGATATGGGTAAAACTGACGAGGCTGTGATATTTTTTGCTCATCTTCACTTGACCTGAGGTGGTGTTCACAGTGATGGGCTTTTTCCTCAAACTGCTGCAGTCTTTAATGCTGCACCCATTCTGATGAGTACAAACTTCCAGGATTTAAAATAAAAAGAAAATAAAATCAGTCTTTGGATGTGGACATTGTTGGCTGTGCCAGCATTTATTGCCCATTCCTAGTTGCCCTAGAGAACTTGGTGGAGAGCTGCCTTCTCAAATTTTTCTGTAATCTGTGCGCTGAAAACAGATCCACAATATCAGTAAAGAGGATTTTGACCCAGCAACACTGAAGGAACAATGATATATTTCCAAGTCAGGATAGTGATTGGCTTGAAGGGGGAATTAGCAGGTGTTGGTGTTCCTATGTATCTACCCTTGCCCTTGTCCTTCTAGTTGGAAGTGGTCATGAGTTTGGAAGGTGCTGTCTAAGGAGACTTGGTGAATCTCTGCAGTGCACTTTGTAGTTTGTACACACTGCTATTACTGAGCACCAGTAGTGGAGGGAGTGGATGTTTGTGGATGAAGTACCAAATAAGCAGGCAGCTTTGCCCTGAAAGATGTCCAGCTTGAATGTTGTTGGAGCTGCACTCAACTGGGAAGTATTCCATCACACTCCTGACTTGTACCTTGCAAATGATGGACAGACATTGGGGAGTCGGGACTTGAGTTACACACTGCAGGATTCCTGACTTCTGACCTGCTCTTGTAGGATAAACTTCAAGATGGGAACCCCACAACGTGCTACCTCATGCCTAATTGTAGAGGTTGTAGGGGAATCAGACATTATTTAAATATCCTCAATCAGTTGATGGAGTACAGAACACAGATCTTAAATATTGCTGTCACTTCCTCTAACCTGTACTGCATTACCTTTACAGAGTCATATGCCTGCAATATCTTGTGAAGTTGATTAGAAGCTTAATTGGGCCAGCTGTGTCAACAGCAAGACTACAAAAGCATGTCGTGCTTGGTAAATCTGCAGAAAATAGTTCACACGTTCCCCACCAATTCCTCCCAAAAGGCTCTCTATTGCTTAGAAGGAGCATGATGAAATACTCGTCACTTGCTAATTGCAGTCAGAACAACATTTTCCAAGGCAATGCTGTCTATTCTCCATTCGCAAAAGCTTAATAATTCCAATTGTTGCTACTGAAGAGCAAGGAAAGATGGTCGACTTTCTTTTAGAATGATTATCTGGCACTAATGTTATTCGCAATATAGAAACATAGAAAATACTGGAGAAACTCAGCATCTGTGGAGGGAGAAAGAGAGTTAAGGTTTTGAGTCCGGTATGAACCGAGTTCTGAAGAAGAATCAAGAGACCTGCTCAGTTTCTCCACTATTTGCTATGTGTTTCAGATTTCCAGTATCCGTAATATTTTGCTCTTATTTATGATGTCAGTCTAGCCCTGTTGTCAACTGGGATAGGTTGTATTGAATTGGAGAAGTTGCAACTGGTACTGAACCATATCATCGCAACTGCTGGTCTTCCAATAAGTTTCTAACAACCACAACCAGCTTCCTTTGTGGATGGATTTTAGGCCTCCTTAAATCCCAAAATTAATCACCCATTGGCTTTGAGGGCAACGACCTTCCTGATTTATAGCAAATTTTTGAACAAAAGCTGTGTGACAAGGTCTGAAACTGAGCATCACAGTAATCACCGTTAAGTAGTTATCACTTTTTGGCACTATAGATCATTACATCCATGTCACTTAGTGTTGGGAGAAAGCTGAACGGTCACATCATAGAACATAGAACAATACAGCGCAGAACAGGCCCTTCGGCCCTCGATGTTGCGCCGACCTGTGAACTAATCTAAGCCCATCCCCCTACACTATCCCATCATCATCCATATGCTAATCCAAGGACTGTTTAAATGCCCCTAATGTGGCTGAGTTAACTACATTGGCAGGCAGGGCATTCCACGCCCTTACCACTCTCTGAGTAAAGAACCTGCCTCTGACATCTGTCTTAAATCTATCACCCCTCAATTTGCAGCTACGCCCCCTCGTACTAGCCGATGTCATCATCCTAGGAAAAAGACTCTCACTGTCCACCCTATCTAATCCTCTGATTGTTTTGTAGGTCTCTATTAAATCCCCTCTTAGCCGCCTTCTCTCCAATGAGAACAGACCCAAGTCCCTCAGCTTTTCCTCATAAGACCTTCGCTCCAGACCAGGCAACATCTTGGTAAATCTCCTCTGCACCTTTTCCAATGCTTCCACATCCTTCCTGTAATGGGGCGACCAGAACCGTACGCAATATTCCAAGTGAGGCCGCACTAGCGTTTTGTACAGTTGCAGCATGACATCATGGCTCCAGAACTCAATCCCTCTACCAATGAAACCTAACACACCGTACGCCGCCTTAACAGCACTATCAACCTGGGTGGCAACTTTCAGGGATCTATGCACCTGGACACCAAGATTCCTATGCACATCCACACTACCAAGAATCTTTCCGTTGACCCAGTATTCTGCCTTCCTATTATTCTTCCCAAAGTGCATCACCTCACATTTATCTGCATTGAACTCCATTTGCCACCTTTCAGCCCAATTCTGCAGTTTATCCAAGTCTCCCTACAACCTGCAACATTCTTCCACACTGTCCACCACTCCACCGACTTTAGTGTCATCTGCAAACTTACTAACCCATCCACCTATGTCTGCGTCCAAGTCATTTATAAAAATGACAAACAGCAGTGGTCCCAAAACAGATCCTTGTGGCACACCACTAGTAACCGGACTCCAGGCTGAATATTTTCCATCAACCACCACTCTTTGCTTTCTTTCAGAAAGCCAGTTTCTAATCCAAACTGCTAAATCTCCCTCAATCCCATGCCTCTGCATTTTCTCCAATAGCCTACCATGTGGAACCTTATCAAAGGCTTTACTGAAGTCCATGTACACCACGTCAACTGCCCTACCCTCATCCACATGCTTGGTCGCCTTCTCAAAAAACTCAATGAGGTTTGTGAGACACGACCTGCCCTTGACGAATCCATGTTGACTATCTCCAATCAAATTGTTGCTTGCTAGATGATTATAAATCCTATCTCTTATAATCCTTTCCAAAATTCTTCCTATAGCAGATGTAAGGCTCACAGGTCTATAATTACCTGGGTCATCTCTACTGCCCTTCTTGAACAAGGGCACAACATTTGCAATCCTCCAGTCCTCTGGTACTAAACCTGTAGACAATGACGACTCAAAGATCAAGGCCAAAGGCTCCGCCATCTCCTCCCTAGCTTCCCAGAGAATCCTCGGAAAAATCCCATCCGGCCCAGGGGATTTATCTACCTTCACACCTTCTAGGATTGATAACACCTCCTCCTTACTAACCTCAATCCTTTCAAGTCTAATAGCCCGTATCTCAGTCTTCTCCTCTACAATATTCTCCTTTTCCTGAGTGAAAACAGATGAGAAATATTTGTTTAGCACCTCTCCGATCTCCACAGGGTCCACACACAACTTCCCACTTCTGTCTTTGACTGGCCCTACTCTTACCCTAGTCATCCTTTTATTCCCCACATACCTATAGAAAGCTTTAGGGTTCTCCTTAATTCTACCTGCTAATGACTGCTCATGTCCCCTCCTTGCTCTTCTTAACTCTCTCTTTAAATCCTTCCTAGCTAATCTGTAACTCTCCGTCGCCTCATCTGAACCATCTCGTCTCAATGTCACATAAGCCTCCCTCTTCCGCTTAACAAGAGATACAATTTCTTTTGTAAACCAAGGTTCCCTTACCTTATCACTTCCTCCCTGCCTGACAGGGACATACCTATCAAGGACACGCAATATCTGTTCCTTAAACCAGCTCCACATTTCAATTGTCCCCATCCCCTGCATTTTGCTACCCCATTCTATCCCTCCTAGGTCTTGCCTAATCGCATTATAATTGCCTTTCCCCCATCTATAACTCTTGCCCAGTGGCATGTTCCTATCCCTTTCCATCGCTAAACTAAACGTAACCGAATTATGGTCACTCTCTCCAAAGTGCTCACCTACCACTAAATCAAACACCTGGCCTGGTTCATTACCAAGTACCAGATCCAGTGTGGCCTCCCTCTTGTCGGCCCTTTGACATACTGTGTCAGGAAACCCTCCTGCACACATTGGACAAAAACCGATCCATCCAACGTACTAGAGTTATAGCATTTCCAGTCAATGTTGGGGAAGTTAAAGTCTCCCATAATGACCACCTTGTTCCTTTCACTCCTGCCCAGAATCATTTTGCTGATCCTCTCCTCCACATCCCTGGAACTTTGCGGAGGCCTATAAAAAACTCCCAGCAGTGTGACCTCTCCTCTCCTGTTTCTGACCTCAGCCCATACCACCTCAGTAGACGAGTCCTCGTCAAAAGTTCTTTCAGCCACCGTTATACTGTCCTTGACTAACAAAGCTACACCTCCCCCTCTTTTACCACCTTCCCTGATCTTTATGAAAGATCTAAACCCTGGAACCTGCAACATCCATTCCTGACCCTGCTCTATCCATGTCTCCGAAATGGCCACAACATCGAAGTCCCAGGTACCTATCCATGCTGCAAGCTCACCTACCTTATTCCAGATACTCCTGGTGTTGAAGTAGATACACTTCAAACCAGCCTGCTGTCTGCCAGCACACTCCTGTGATGGTGAAATCCTGTCCATGTCCTCCCTACTGTCATCCTCCTGTGTACTGGAACTACACCACAGGTTCCCATGCCCCTGCTGAGCTAGTTTAAATCCACCCGAATAGCACTAGCAAATTTCCCACTCAGGATATTAGTACCCCTCTGGTTCAAGTGAAGACCGTCCTGTTTGTAGAGGTCCCACCTTCCCCAAAATGAGCCCCAGTTATCCATATACCTGAAACCCTCCCTCCTGCACCAACCCTGCAGCCACGTGTTCAGCTGATATCTCTCCCTGTTCTTTGCCTCGCTATCACGTGGCATGGGTAACAAACCAGAGATAACAACTCTGTTTGTTCTAGCTCTCAGCTTCCACCCTAGCTCCCTGAAATCCTGCCTTATTTCCTATCCTTCTTTCTACCTATGTCATTGTTACCTATGTGGACCACGACTTGGGGCTGGTCACCCTCTCCCTTCAGGACCCCAAAGACATGATCCGAGACATCACGGACCCTGGCACCTGGGAGGCAACACACCAACCTTGAGTCTCTCTCGTTCCCACAGAATCTCCTGTCTGTCCCCCTAACTATGGAGTCTCCAATGACTAATGCTCTCGTCTTCTTCCCCCTTCCCTTCTGAGCAACAGGGACAGACTCTGCACCAGAGACCTGTATCCAGTGGCTTACCCCTGGTAAGTCGTCCCCCTCAACAGAATCCAAAATGGTATACCTGTTATTGAGGGGAACGGCCGCAGGGGATCCCCGCACTGTCTGCCTGTTCCGTTTCCGTCTCCTGACTGTAACCCATCTACTTTTTTCTTGTACCTGAGGTGTGACTACCTCCCTGTAACTCCTCTCAATCACCCCCTCAGCCTCCCGAATGATCCGAAGTTCATCCAGCTCCAGCTCCAGTTCCCTAACGCGGTTTCCAAGGAGCTGGAGTTGGGAGCACTTCCCACAGATGAAGTCAGCAGGGACACTAGTGGTGACCCTTACCTCCCACATCCTACAGGAGGAGCATGCAACTGCCCTTGCATCCATTGACATTGTTCTGAATTGTAAAAAAGACTATTGGAAAAGAAAACACCAGTAACTTACCAAATTGGCGCTCAGACCCTTTTTGGTTAGAGGAGGAGGATGGGTGGGAGATACAACTTTAGTAGTGTTTCGGGTAAAGCAACCGCCCAAATATATTACCTCACTTACTCAACCGTCCCATGTCTGCTCCTGCTCGACGCGCACTCCGCCTATTTTATACATTATATTTGCCCCATCACTCCTCTGCTTCTCTGTGGGTGGGACATTCCTATGTAATATTCTACATTGGAAAACAGATGCCAATACCAGTTATACTGTAGTAAAAAAAGATTAAATGTTATTTCTGAGAAAGCTGAATACACTTACCTTATTTAATGCCACAAAGCTAGGGTTAATTATTAAAAACTAAACTCACAAAGACAATGTTTAGCACCTTTATGTCTTGCAATCTGGATTGGGGGGAGTTTTTTCACAAGTAAAAATAACCGCTCTGCACATTTCAGGCTCTTCAGCTTTTTCAAATCTGCATCAGTTGTAAAGAATACTTTTCCTGAAAACTGCTCCACCTACAAGATCAAAGGAGGATAAAGGTCAGCATTTAGCAGTTTCTCTCCATGACTGAAGATCTTGCAAGAAAAATATACTTGCACAGAAGAATATTTAAGCTAATCAATACAGTAATAGTAAGGGAACTGGGATGTCTGAAAACAAACTTTGATTCACACGGTCAACCAAATGCGTCATATCATTTTAAGCCAAAGATCAATTTACAAAAACTGATCTATCACATCTACTAGAACAAGTCAAGTGAAGAAGACAATCTAATTGATTCATGCTGAAATGTTTCAAAGTCAATTTCTATGAATTAAATAACATAGCTCTTACCTCAAATCACTTCAAAGTATTTAATAATAAGGTTGGAAACATGCAGTTTTTGAAGGAACTAGGTTTTATCTAACAAAAACTTGAAAATTAAGTGGTTAGCTATAACGTCCCATACTGCAGTTTTTCCACATCATTCACAAATTTGAATCCAATACACAATTTACAATTGTTCAAATAAGCCAATTTACTCTGGTTTTGGAGCCCGTCAGGGGTGGCTTATGCAGGGAAGTCAGTGTGTAATGATACGATGGGTTGGAACCCCAAAGCACTATGGACACTTTTAACATGTAACTTCAAAATGTTTTTTTTAAAAAAGGCGGCTGATACAGTGAAAAACAGCTGGGGTTGAAAATTGTATCAGAGATAATAGGTACTGCAGATGCTGGAGAATCCGAGATAACAAGGTGTGGAACTTGATGAACACAGCAGGCCAAGCAGCATCAGAGGAGCAGGAAAGCTTGACGTTTCGGGCCTAGACCCTTCATCAGAAATGGGGGAGGGAAAGAGGGTTCTGAAATAAATAGGGAGAGAGGGGGAGGCGGATAGAAGATGGATAGAGGAGAGGATAGGTGGAGAGGAGACAGACAAGTCAAAGAGGCGGGGATGGAGCCAGTAAAGGTGAGTGTAGGTTGGGGGGGGTAGGGAGGAGATAGTCCAGGGAGGATGGACAGGTCAAGTGGGTGGGATGATGGACTGACCTATCTCCTCCCTACGCCCCCACCTACACTCACCTTTACTGGCTCCATCCCCGCCTCTTCGACTTGTCTGCCTCCTCTCTACCTATCCTCTCCTCTATCCATCTTCTATCCGCCTCCCCATCTCTCCCTATTTATTTCAGAACCCTCTTCCCCTCCCCCATTTCTGATGAAGGGTCTAGGCCCGAAACATCAAGCTTTCCTGCTCCTATGATGCTGCTTGGCCTGCTGTGCTCATCCAGCTCCAAACCTTGTTATCTGGGGTTGAAAATTAAGTGGCTGTCTGGAGAGAGCGCCCCCAGGGAATTTGACAACTACAGATGCAAAAGCAACTTCAAAACAACAGCACCTCAGGAGGGGACTGGAATTCAAGTAGACCAGTTTTTGTTCTGGCCATACCCTGTGGATTAAGCAATGTCCCACAATTTGCAGACGCATTACGTTCACTTTCCCTTTGAAGAATACACAGGAACATGGGCTGAAGAGCCAATTTCAGCTTTACTGTAGTGGGCTAGTGGGCCAGAATGTTACACTGTGTACCAGCCTGAGTCAAGCATTCACATGCAATGAAGGTCACATTCAAAGTACTATCCTCAGTTATTGCTGCAATGTAATCAAAGACCAACTTTCAGAGTGTTGCAAACCAGACAAAAGGAAGCAGGAAAATCAAGGGGGTCTCACTCTGAATGGTAGATTTCAATCATAGTTAAAAAGAATTAGAATTTCAGCATAACTAGGGGTTATGATACTGATTGTCAAACTTGCAACATCAATGCTACTGATAAACCCCACTGCAATGACACAACATTAAATTATCTGCTCTTGACAAACAATTCAGAGTGATGCGTATAACCTTTAGAGTCATAGAGAGGTACAGCACAGAAACAGATCCCTTGGTCCAACTTGTCCATGCTGACCAGATATCCCAATTTAATCTAGTCCCATTTGCCAGCATTTGGTCCATATCCCTTTAAATCGTTCCTATTCATATACCCATCTAGATGCCTTTTAAATGTTGTAATTGTATCAGCCTCCACCACTTCCTCTGGTGGCTCATTCCAAACACACACCATCCTCTGCGTGAAAAGGTTGCCCCTTAGGTCCCTTTTAAATCTTCCTCCCACCCCTTCATCTTAAACCCATGCTCTCTAGTTTTGGACTCTGCATATCTGGGGAAAAGGCCTTAGCTGTTCACCCTATCTATGCCCCTCATGATTTTAAAAACCTCTGTAAGAAGTCTACCCTCAGCCTCCGATGCTCCACGGAAAATAGCCCCAGTCTATTCAGCTTCTCATGCAGCTCAAACTCTCCAAACCTGGCAACTTCCTTGCAAATCTTTTCAGAACTCTTTTAAAGTTTCACAACACCCTTCCTATAGCAGTTGTTTTAATTTTATCTTTTTGGACTCACCTTTTAATTTTAATCTGTGTCTGAGTTATGTTAACATTTCTTCTTGCGTGTCGTAATTAATAAGCCTACGCTTTGTTAACTCAAGAAAGCCTTGCTTAATTAGATTCTTTTAAAACATACACTCAAGCAGTCTAGGAGGAAGGTATTCACAAGGAAAGGGATCTTGGTTATATTAATCTAGTTGTAACCAACCAATGGACTGGGTGAATAAAGAAGGGGAGCCAGTTCATTGTTGCTAACTTGGGAGCTCAATAATTTTGGTATCCTGTCTGGAACAGTAACACATTGGGGAACCCAGCCCAGGGTAGGGTCATAACAAACATGGGAATTTGGACGTCAGGAAACAGGCTTCCCTCAGGTCAAACTGAATTTACAAGTATGACCCCGATTACATTTTTTTTTGTTTCAGTTTCCACATCGCAAACAGCTAGCTTTAGGTGCTGGCTGTCAGGAATAAATAAGTTGGAAGGAAGACCAAAGGGAAGATGAGATGCCAGGATAAGAAACACAGTGGAACATTCATTTGTGAAGGGTGGGTCAAGCAGATAAACTGGATTCAGCAGGTAAAGCAATCAAATAATATTTAAATGTCCGACTCGTATCATAAAAACATGCAGGAGTAGGCCAATTGGCCTTTTGAGCCTACTCCACCATTCAACATCATGGGTGATCATCCAACTCAGTACCCTGTTTCTGCTTTCTCACTAAATCCTTTAACTCCAAGGAGTGTATCTGACTTCTTCTTGAAAACACTCAAATGTTTTTGCCTCAGCCATTTTCTGTGGCAGAGAATTTGACAATCTCACCACTCTGGATAAAGAAATTTCTCCTCATCTCAGTCCTAAATGACCCAGCCTGTATCCTTAGACTGTGACCCATGGTTCTGGACTCCCTAATGATAGTGAACACGGAAGCATGTTCCACTGTTAGAATTTTATAGGTTTCTATTTGATCCTCAGCAGCTCTCCAGTTTTTAAGGGCGAGAACACTTTGACATTTACTATGGTTCATTGGCAGCCTAAATGTACCAGCAGCTAATCCATCTTTTAATGGATTAATACATTACAACTGTCAAGGTATATAGGCCACGCGATTATTTTTCTAATACTGCATTCAAACTTTAGAAAACAGCTAAAGATGCAAATATTCTTTCCAGAGGGTCCATTAATTACATCATGTACAAAACTTTTTACGTTTCCCCATCATGTGATGCTTTTGTGGTAGTTCTGAGGAAGAGTCACCAGACCCGAAACGTTAAGTCTGTTTTCTCCTCTACAGATGCTGCCAGACCTGCTGAGTTTTTGTTCCTGATTTACAGCATCCGCAATTCTTTTGGTTTTTATTATGCTGTTGTGGTATTTGGTAGAGACAAGAGTATGTTTGTTTGTTTACTCACTCACCAGCTCCAAGTTTTGTTTTATTTATTCGCAAACTATCATAACGTCAAAATTGAAATTTTTTTAATCACCAGAGGGTTGTTTTTCGGTCTTGAGGCCTGTGATCAGCAGTACTTGGCAAGGATTGGTGCTAGGTCCACTGCTTTTCACTATTTACATAAGTGATTTGGATAAGACCAGGAGGTGGTATGGTTAGCAAGTTTGCAGATGACACCAAAATTGACGGTGTGATGGACAGTCAAGGAGGTTATCTCAGAGTACAACAGGACCTTGATCAGATGGGCTAATGGGCTGAGGAGAGGCAGATGGAGTTAAATAAATGTGAGGTGTCGTGTTTGGTAAGGCAAACCAGGACAGGACTTGTACAGTTAATGCTAGGGCCCTGGGGAGTGTCGCCAAACAAAGAGACCTTGGGGTGCTGGTGCATAGTTCCTTGAAAGTGAAGTTGCAGGTAGACAGGGTGATGAAGGAGGCATTTGGCACGCTTGCCTTTATTGGTAACTGCATTGAGTACAGGAGTTGGGACATCAAGTTGTGGCTGTACAGGAAATTGATGAGACCACTTTTAGAATACTACATTCAATTCTGGTCTCTTTGCCAAAGGAAAGATGCAGTTAAACTTGAAAGGGTTCAGAAAAGATTTACAAGGACGTTGCCGAGATTGCAGGGTTTGAGCCTGAGGGAGAGGCTGAGTGGGCTGAGACTTATTTCCCCTGGAGCGTCGCAGGCTGAGGAGTGATCTTATAGAGGTTTATAAAATCATGAGGGGCATGGATAGGTTGAATAGCCAAGGTCTTTTCCCCAGGGCAGGGGAATCCAAAGCTAGAGGGCATAGGTTTAAGGTGAGAGGGGAAAGATTTAAAACAGACCCGAAAGGCAACTTTTTCACAGAGGTTGGTGCATGCACAGAATGATCTAGTGGAGACTGGTACAATTACAACATTTAAAAGGCATCTGGATGGGTACAAGAATAGGAGGGATATAGAGGGATATGGGACTAGATCAGTTTAGGATGTCTGGTTGGTGCAGATGTGATGAACTGAAGGGTCTGTTTCTGTGCTGTTTTACTCTATGACTCCATGACTCTACTATTTCCTAACTGTCCTGCAGAAGGTGAAGGCGGTGCTGAGCCATTTTTATAGTCCACATAGTATTGATACACCCACAGAACTGTGAGAAAAGGAGTTCCAGGATTTTGACCAGCAACACTGAAGCGATGGAAATAGAGACCCAAGTCAGGACAGTGTGTGACTTGGACGGGAATTTACAGTTAGTGGTATTCAGGCGGTGTTGTCCTTGCTCAGGTCAAGAAGAAGTCAAAGTTTAAAGCTGTGGATGGGTTGCCGATTAAGTGGAGTACACTTTCCCAGATGGTGTTGAGCTCGTGTTGTTTGAGGTGCACCTGTGTAGTTAAGTGGAGAGTATTCTGACATTCCTGATTTGTGCCTTGTTTTCTTTTTCTATTCATTTGTGGGACGTGGGTGTCACTGGCCGGCCAGCATTTCGTGCCTTGTATATGCTGGACAGACTTGAGGGAGTCAGGAGGCATGTTAACTGCTGTAGAATTCCCATTGTCTGACCTGCTTTTGTAAGCACAGTACCAGCCTGCTATAGTTTTACTTAAGGGCATGGATGGCTTCAGTACCTGAGAGTGATGAACGGGACTGAACACTGTAATCATCAGTGAGCATCAGACCTTTATGAGATTTAGGGAAGATTATTCATGAATCAGCTGAAAATGCTTCAGCTGACGACACTAACCTGAGGGACTCAAGGCCCAGATTCAAGTCCTGCCTGTTCCAGAGGTGCGTAATAACATCTCTGAACAGGCTGAGTAGAAAATAGATACCTTGAGAAACTCCTGTAGTGCTTTCTGGAACTAAGATGATTGACTTCCAACAACCAGAACCCCGTTATTCTTTGAGGAAGAATGAACCCAACCAGCAGAGTGCTTTCCCACCCTAATCTTACTAGGGTTCTTTGAAACCAGACTTGATCAACTGCTCCTTGATGTCAAGAGTAGTCACTCTCACCCTACCACTGGAGTTAATCACCTTCCTCCATGTTTGGACCAAGATTGTAATGACATCAGGAGCTGGGTGGCCCTGGTGGAACCAACAATGCATGCCAGAGAGCTGACTATTGCTGTGTAAATGCCACTTGACAGCATCTATCACTCTGCTGATAACTGAGAGCAACTTAAACAATATTTGATGGAAGCACTAAGGCTAGCAATGGCCCAGAATGTACTCTGGGCATGGTACTGATGATTAAGAGGAGAGCAAACAGGCAGTAATTTTCTGAATTGGATTTGTTTTTTTTTGTTTACAGGACATACCATGGCAGTTTTCCACATTGTAGGCTAGATGGGTATTGTAGGTGTACTGGAACAGCTTGGCTAGGGGTGCAGCAACTTCTGGAGCACAAGTCTTCAGTACTGCTGTCAAAATGTTGACAGAGGCCATAGCAATGGGTTGATCCCCTGGCTATATCATGACCTAATTGTGTTGTCTTAAAAGGTATAGTGCGTTTCCAAAATCACTACAGTAGATCTGTTTGAGGTAAATAGAATGCTACATCTGATATCATATAAGCATACGAACAAATGAATATGCAAACATGATCAGCATACAAATGTAAGTCAACACTCAAAATGCACAGCACAGAAAAAAAGTAAAAGATCTATTCGCATGTGACATACGGCTCAACGAACACACAGATCAATACATAAAAACTTTTCCCTACTTTAACACAGTGAGAAAGAAAGGGTCAATCCTGCAGTCAGAAGTCGGACAGACAGTAAATGACCCAGTCACAAGCTGCTCCCTCTCGGATACTTCACTCACCTCAGAGGCCGACAGTTTGAGGCTCAGCTCCTCCCTCAACAGCTGCTCCAAACCGCGGCTGGCGGTGCAGAAATACCGGCTCCCGGGACCGCCTCCTCCCGCCATCAGGGAGCTCGGGATCGGGGATACAGCAGCAGGCTTGCAGGTAGAGATTGCAGGGAAGTTGAAGCCTAGGCCCGGTTGTCAGGGTAACCGCGCCGGAACTCCCCGCCGTCCCGACAGGAAGTGACGCGAGGGTGGAACTGACTTCAAAATTAAACCGTCAAAAAAACAGCAAAGTTGGGGAATTGGGGGAAATATCCCTTTCCGTGACCAAGGTAACATTGTATTGACCCATCACTGAGTAAGGATTCAGTAGGAGAGCAATTGCATTGACTCCTATGGGTTCTGCTTGGGATCCATCATCTTGGTGGGTACATAGTGTTTGACCCTGAGACAGACGTCGGGTTTTCACAGCCGGGAAACAGGTCCTTCGCTTCAACTCGCCCATGCTGACCAGATATCCTAAATTAATCTAGTCCCATTTGCTGACATTTATCCCATAACCCTCTAAACCCATCCAGGTTTCTTCTAAGTGTTGTAATTGAGCCAGTCTCATTTCTGATGAAGGGTCTAGGCCCGAAACGTCAAGTTTTCCTGCTCCTATGATGCTGCTTGACCTGCTGTGTTCATCCAGCCCCACGCTTGTTATCTCGGATTCTCCAGCATATGCAGTACCTTTTATCTCCACCACTTCCTCTGGCAGCTCATTCCATACACGTACCACCAGTCACTGCATGAAAAAATTGCCCCTTAGATCCCCTTTAAATCTTTCCCCTCTCACCTTAAACCTATGCCCTCTAGTTTTGGACTCCCCCACCCTGGGGAAAAGACCTTGGCTCTTCACCCTATCCATGCTACTCATGATTTTATAAACCTTTATAAGGTTATCCCTCAACATCTCATGCTCCAGGGAAAATATCCCCAGGCCATTCAGCCTCTCCCTATAGCTCAAAACCTCTAACCCTGGCGACATCCTTGTAAATCGTTTCTGAACCCTTTCAAGTTTCACAACATCCTTCCTATAGCAGTGGGACCACAACTGAACGCAGTTTTCCAAAAATGACCTAACCAATGTCCTGTACAACTGCAACGTGACCTCCCAACTCCTATACTCAATGCACTGACCAAAAAAGCAAGCATACCAAATGCTACCATAAATGTCTTGATGGTTTCTGCCTTTACCACTCTATCAGGCAGTGTAGTCCAGATACTGACCACCCTTCCTACTCTTCCTGAAATCCCATCTAAACCACCCATTCCTAAACCTTAAATCTATGCCTCCTGTTTATTGATCCCTCTACTCAGAGGAAAGGCTTCTTCCATTCTATGCTGTTCATAACTTTGTATACTTTAATCAACGCTTCCCTCTCCCACCCACCACTGCTGTAAGGAAAACAATTCCAGATTATCAATTCTCAGTTCATAGCTGTTACAGTACAACTACCATAGCTGAATCACTCCAAAACAGGTAACATCCTGATGAATCTGATATAAAACCAAGGATGCTGAATGAATGAAACAAAAAAATACATACATTGATGGAAATTAGCAGGTATGGCAGCATCTGTGGGGAGAAACCAGAATTAATGTTTTTAAGTCCAGTGACTCAAATTGAAAGGGATAGGTAGACGAGGGGATTATTGATCATGGGCCAGGACAGAAGAAAAGCTGAGTAAGTGATATGAGAGCAGAGAGTTGGGGAGAATGGGTAGGCTGTGCTGAAAGCGACTCATCCTGATCAATTTCCTCTTCTCTCTCCTTTACTATGATAATGGTACCCAGACTTTGAAATCAACAAACTGTATCTAAAGTTAATCAAAGGGCTGCAACAGAGACCTAAATGCTCATTGGTGGCTTTAATATGGTTATGAGTTCATCTAACAGTTGCAGCTGCATGCAGCAGCTCAGATCCAGGGGTTATTTGGTGGACTGGGCTCTGGGCAAAAGCTGCACTGTCCCTAAGGGGACAGGTACTTTCAACTGATTCAAGCCACTGATTTGGCACTTCGAATGATATTCTAGTGGTCACCATGACCATGCCCAAGGCTTTTTGACATAAGAATCACAATGTTGATCAGGCTATTAACATTCACCAGCTTACGAACATTGTTAAAAAGATTTATTTGAGTTGCACAATTTTGGAATTCAAAGATAATCAATACTTTATTTTAAACACTTTGAGCAATCGCCTCAAATTCACTGAAAGGGAAAATAGACATTAAAGGCAACAGGAGTAGACCCACGAGAAGGCTCTCTGCCCTGTTCATCCTTCACCACACAGGTTGCTGTAGATTAGGAGCATGCAGCTGAAGTGCAACTGAAAATTTGAAGAGCAGTCACTACAAAAAGCTGAAAAGGGGCTGCAAATGAAAACACTCCATATAAATGTGACGTGCAGTTTTGTCCAGGCCACAAAAACCACATGTGGCCTAGCACCCAATGTACTTAATCTATGATTGTATCTTACTGTTGTGTACAGCAGTCTACACCCAGATCCCCGATGGAAAAGGGAGGACACTTTTGTATACTATCTCCTCTTCCCTTACTTCCAACAAGTGTGAGGAACTCGTGGATTTTTAGTCACTAAGACTGAGACCACATATTGAGTAGATTTTGCCACTTCTCTCCCTTTCCCTGGTCTACTGGGTCATATTCCCTCTAAGGGTCCTTTCTGTCCTAACCCTGAATTTATATTTTCGCCTAGTTTCTTTTCTACCTTCCTCTGTGACTTCATTTTGTCCATGAGACTCGCATCCTGCTCCCTACTAAATTATTAGCCATCCAAATTCTCACTGGCCTTTTTTAAAAATTGTTCTTGGGATCCGAGCACCTTTGAGAAGGTAATGGTATACCCTCAGATTCAAGTTAGCTAAATCGTGTGTGACGTTGTAGTTAGATTCTGTCTCATTGGATGTTTGCTGGTATTGTGAATGGTTTTCTCTCTGTCTGCTTCAAATCTACCATCATCATTCTTTAGTTCTCAGAGCAGTCTCAGTACTGTGCAGTGGGAGGTGGAGAATCTAATTGGGTTTCAAACATGGAGTTCAGAGAAAGAAAGACGTAGATTATGTCCTCGATCATGTTCACATACTTTCATTTCAATTTTATTTATCTGAAGGGAAAATCTGTTTTAACAAGAGCTTCAATACAAACTACTTGAAAGGTGGCTGGACGATGTTAAACTGCATGCTGATAGACAAGTGTTTAGAGAAATGTTTGAAAGATACTGAACAAAATTTGGAACTGGCAAAGAGTGGAACTGAAGTCCAAACAAGTGTCACTGATTTGGGAACTTGTTACAATCATGCCCACATCTGATTTAACTAGTGAATGCTACACCCAAAGCCATTGTCTGCTGATGTTTCAGCCTGAACAAATTTTCTTGGCAGTTTTTGTCGGTCATGCTTTGCAGTTGCATTCAATTTTCAGAAGCCAGGTAAGGAGGCAGGTCCCAAGTTTACCAAAACAAGAATTAAACCTACACTGTTAGCATTATTTTGAGCTACAAAGCAGTCGACTGAATTAACTAGCCCCTAGTGAGCAACTAAACAGCATAGTTTAAATCACCCCCAAAATAATAAAGAAGTGATTACCAGAACATGCCTGATGCACAGCTTTGTTAGAAAGTGGAAGGCTCAACTAGACTCAGTAATGAAAGCAGCACAGCTTTTAAATGGACACTGGGTGAATTAAGAGAAAATGAAAGGATTATGAGAAAAAGCAGAGGATTGGGTCTCAGGCTAGCTCTGTGGAGTGTTAGAACAGCATGCCGAATGTAAAGTCCTATGAATTTGTCCGCTAGAATTAAGGTGCGCTATAGATAAAGAGGAACCTGTAGATGTAGTGAACTTAGATTTCCAAAAACCTCTGGTAAAGTACCACATCAGAAGAAGAGCTCATAGTGTAGGGAGTAATATGTTAGCATGGAAAGGGAATTGATTATCTAATAGGAAGTAGAGAATAGTGATAAATGTGTCATTTTTAGGTGACAAGCTTTCAGTAGTAGAGAGTTCCGTGGAACTGTTGGTTCGGGCCTTTAAGTATTGAAACGATTGTGGATTTAACCCAGGACCTCTGGCTTTATGGGCTTCCTGAGATGTGTGGGACTGCCAGCATTAACAAGGTGCAGACACAACCAGGAATCACTGCTAGGCTGGAATGCCTTTAACAGTTGCTGCCCTCTTTGTGTGAAAGGCCCGTGCACGCAGCAGTTTTCACAAATCCAAATTTCACTGCTTCATAATTGATTTTCAAATTTGACAACCATCCATTTTCTGGCACAATTTCTATATCTAAGGATGTTTGAAGGATTATGATCTGTGCCTCTACTATTTTCCTCCCTCAACATGCTGGCGTGTCATCACAATATAATTTCTATTTTACGAACATTATTTATGCTTTAATTTTTGTTTGATAAAATTTCTAAGAACTTTAAAGTAATCAGGTAAATAACTTTTACTTTAAATAAATCATCAGTGACCTAACAGAATACCACAAAGCTTTGAATGACTGACTCCTGTTCCTATGTATCAAGACAATCCAGATGTCAAAAAGTAGATTCTCACATGCACTTATTTAATATCAGTGTGGTATCTCAATAAATTATGCTTTAAGAGAAGAAAATGGTAACAAAAACTTTAATAAAATGTACCTTCATTTGCTATTCTTGCCTCTATGTCCTAATTTGGATTACTTGGAGACTGATTACACAAATATTAGCTATTGTTAGTCCCATATCAATCTGGATAATTACATCTTTTAATTACACATCCAGGAAGATGTATAAATGGAACTGCATATATATGCATTGAAATTACACCCTATATAACCCTTATACAGCATTTTGAAAAGGTTAATTAGTTTCCGAACATAGTAGTGCACGAGTGTCAGCACTTTCCCAAGGTAAATGTCATAAGGTGAATCTGAGAAAACAGTTAAATAATTCCAACACTAGAGAACTGAACAGGCAGGTTTTTTTTCCACATAGGAAACAGTATTGTACATTCCGTTTTTGTCATTACAAATTCATAGGACTTTACATTCGGCATGCTGTTCTAACACTCCACAGAGCTAGCCTGAGACCCAATCCTCTGCTTTTTCTCATAATCCTTTCATTTTCTCTTAATTCACCCAGTGTCCATTTAAAAGCTGTGCTGCTTTCATTACTGAGTCTAGTTGAGCCTTCCACTTTCTAACAAAGCTGTGCATCAGGCATGTTCTGGTAATCACTTCTTTATTATTTTGGGGGTGATTTAAACTATGCTGTTTAGTTGCTCACTAGGGGCTAGTTAATTCAGTCGACTGCTTTGTGGCTCAAAATAATGCTAACAGTGTAGGTTTAATTCTTGTTTTGGTAAACTTGGGACCTGCCTCCTTACCTGGCTTCTGAAAATTGAATGCAACTGCAAAGCATGACTGACAAAAACTGCCAAGAAAATTTGTTCAGGCTGAAACATCAGCAGACAATGGCTTTGGGTGTAGCATTCACTAACAAAGTTCTTTGTTCATCAACCACTGAAGATTTCCTTATTTCAAAACAGCCAAGACTCATTAGAGGATCCTAATCAGGTCTTCTCTTGGTCATCTCTGTTCAAGAGAAAAATAATCCCAGTTTTGATAGCTTTCCCATATATTTAGGGAGATGGCATTGTGGCAACATCACTAGCCTGTTCTAGGATCAGGAGTTCAAATCCTGTCATGGCAGATTGTGTAATTTAGAGTTGGGGGGAGAGAGGGCATTGTTTTGGGATTCCGTAGTTCTGTTTATCATAGAGTGCTTCCATTGCTTGATGTGCAAGTAGGCCTTTGTTGTATATTCACCAGGTTGACACCTCAATCTGGTGTTATTCTTGGCCTGCCTTCCTGCAATTGAATTGAACAGTAAAGTGAAACATGTTTATTTGAGAATGGAGGGATGCAGAAAGCAGGAAACTATAGGTCAGTTAACTGTAACGTATTTTTTCATGAAAGAATGGAGGTAGAAAGCAGGGAATTATAGATCACTTAACCTAACATTTGTTATGGGGAAATTGTTAGAATCCATGTGTAAAGAGGTTCTTGCAGGATGCTTAGAAAATTATGACAGGATCAGGCAGAGGCAACATGATATTGTGAAATTGAAATCATGTTTAACTAATTTAGTACTGTTTTGTGAAGAATTAATGTGCGCTATAGATAAAGAGGAACCTGTAGATGTAGTGAACTTAGATTTCCAAAAACCTCTGGTAAAGTACCACGGCAGAAGAAGAGCTCATAGTGTAGGGAGTAATATGTTAGCATGGAAAGGGAATTGATTATCTAATAGGAAGTAGAGAATAGTGATAAATGTGTCATTTTTAGGTGACAAGCTTTCAGTAGTGTCATTCCACAAGGATCAATGTTAGAGGTCTGAACTGTTTACAATTTTTATCAATGAAATGACTTGCATAAGGGAACCAAATGTCTGCTAGCTAAATTTCATCATGACAGCAAGACACCTAGGAAGTTAAGTTCTCAAGTGGAGATAAAAGTCTTTAAAGGCATATAAATAAGTTAAATGATTGGGAAAAGCTTTAGCACATGGATTACAATGTAGGAAACTGAACTCACCCACTTTGGCAGGGAGAAATTTTAGAAAGTAAAGTATTTAAGTGGAGAAAGAATGAAAAAACCTGGTGATACGGAGGGATCTAGGTGTCCTGGTACACAAATCACAATAAATTACTATGCAGATGCAACAAATGATTAGGAAGGCAAATGGAATGTAGTGTTTCTGGCAAGTTGACTGGAATATAAAAGTAAAGAAATTTTACTTCAGCCATGTGGGCCTGTTGAGACACTATCTGGAATACTGTATGCAGTTTTGGTCTCACCTTATTTGGAAAAAGGGATTCTTAGGTGTATGCAGCACTGAGTTATACATCCCTGCTAAAAATCTAGATTTAGGCATGTATTTCAATAGCTTCAAACTTCTTTAAGCGAGCCATAAAAATAAAGATTTCTTTCTTCTGGAAGAAAATAATATCACACCACAATGGAAATGGGCTTCGTTGGTGCCTAATAATCTTCTGCCAATACATAATTGACATGGCAGCTATCGTCCATGTGTAATCAGATTGTGCTGCAGCACTGGTTATGGTTAATGTTTGGCTTGAGAGAATGGAAGGTGTCTATAATGTTAGAGATTTGACAATTGTTGGCACTGTTCATTATACAAGATCTGAACTGACTCCTGTGCAATTCTCTACAGAAACTGCCATTGATAACTAAATGAGAAGATACTTCAGGTGTCGTTGGTGAAGGGATTCAAGGGCACTCTGAGATTCTTTATGAATACTTAAAGATTTTGCGTAAAATCCCTTTAAATTAAGGCCACTAAAATCCTTCAAATAGATCCATCTCATTCTACAGAACCGATATAATTAATTGCATTATGGTCTCGGCTACTTGCGTTGGGCAGCTAATAGACTTCCTGTCATAATACCATTATGAAATTTCTGACAGTCGGACCTAAAGAGATCTTGATCTCAGATTTAGAAAAGTCAATGTAGTCGCTATCAGTTCACAAGGACATACCTTTACACGGTGTATTTCCTTTGGCACAACATTGTATCCGAAGGTTTCAAATCAGTTCCAATGAGTATTAATAATAGGCACAGTCCCGTAAGTGGAACCTCATTTCCACCCATGTATTCTGATTAACAGTCAGATGAACTAGAAAGAATAATAACCCTATCGATCATAGCATCTCCAGTGGTTAGCACAGATGGCTTGAGTATATCATTTACATAAATCACACTGCAGTCTAGCTGATTGCCTCTGACTACAAAAGTGCATAGAGTACAGGGGCAATTACCTCTACCTGAGTGTCCTCCAGATCATGGACATGGGTGAATAGATGTCATAAATTGCTGTAACCTAAATTTAAATTTTCAAATGTCATGTCTGACTGAATTAGAAATAGCACTTGCAATATAACATCAGTGAAATTAAATGAAGAAATGAATAGGTTGGTAGTTCTTTTACAGCCCATTTATCTTTATTAGCACAGGAAATGTAATTGTGGATATAACTAGTTAAATTTTTAAAAATGCAGGGAGGTTTCTTATGAGCATGAGTTTAAAAACACCCAGAAGGCTTGGAAGACATCCATGAGCAACCAGGCTTTTGTAAGGCCTTGTTAATTCAGTTCTACAATATGCTGAGTATAAGCCATGAATGGAACACTATAGTGAAGTAATTGAAGATGTATTGAGTACTGGATTCATAAATTGATGAAGATATGGCAAGCAAGGGAATACAGAGTGACAGTCAGAGGAGAGGGAAAAGATGAATTTTCATTTGCAATGGAAGGACAATATACAATTAAATCACCATCAATTTCTTTGAATTGTGAGAAACTTCAAAGAAGAGTGCAGGAGGGCATGCCAAGAAGCAACACCTTCCAGCAATAAAGTGGTGGAAGATGTTATCAACAGTGCTATCAAGCAGCACTTGCTCAGAAATAACCTGCTCAGTTACGCCCTGTTTGGGTTCTGCCAGGGCCTCTCAGCTCCTGATCTCATTACAGCCTTGGTTCAAACATGGACAAAAGAGCTGAATTCCAGAGGTGAGGTGAGAGTGACAGGCCTTGATATCAAGGCTGCATTCGACCGAGTGTGGCATCAAGGAGCTCAGCAAAACTGGAATCAATGGGTATCAGGGGGCAAACGCTCCAGTGGTTGGAGTCATACCTGACACATAAGAAGATGGTCATGGTTGTGGGAGGTCAATCATCCCAGCTCCAGGTCATCTCGGCAGGGGTTCCTCAGGGCAGTGCCCTAGACCCAACCATCTTCAGCTGCTTCATCAATGACCTACCCTCCATCATAAGATCAGAAGTAGGGATGTTCGCCGATGATTGCACAATGTTCTGCACCATTTGTGACTCCTCAGATACTGAAACAGTCTATGTTCACATGCAACAAGATCTGGACAATATCCAGGCTTGGGCTGACAAGTGGCAAGTGACATTTGTGCGACACAAATGCCAGGCTATGACCATCACCAATAAGAGACAATCTAACCACCGTTCCTTGACATTCAGTGGCGTTGCCATCACTGAATCCCCCACTAGCAACATCCTGGGGGTTATAATTGACCAGAAACTCAACTGGACTTACCATATAAACACAGTGGCTACAAGTGCAGGCCAGAAGCTAGGAATACTGTGGTGAGTAACTCACCTCCTGACTCCTCAAAGCCTGACCGCCAAGGCACAAGTCAGGAGTGTGATGGAATACTCCCGACTTGCCTGGATGAGTGCAGCCCCAATAATACTCAAGAAGCTTGATACCATCCAGGACAAAGCAGCCCACTTGATTGGCACTACATCCACAAGCATTCACTCCCTCCACCACCAACGCTCAGTAGCAGCAGTGTGTACTGTCTACAAGGTGCACTGCAGAAATTCACCAAAGATTCTTATACAGTGCCTTCCAAACCCACGACCATATCCATCTAGAAGGGCATCAGACATATGGGAACACCACCACCTCCAAATTCCCCTCCAAGTCACTCACCATCCTGACTTGGAAATATATTGCCGTTCCTTCACTATCGCTGGAATAAAATCCTGGAATCTCCTCCCAAATACCATTGTGGGTCAACCTACAGCAGGAGGACTGCAGCGGTTCAAGAAGGCATCTCACCACTGCCTTTTCAAAGGCAACTAGGGATGGGCAAGAAATGCTGGCCAGCCAGCAATGCCCACATCCTACAAATGAATAGAGAAGATACACCGGTTATGCCTAAAAGTTACGTGTCAGCCTAGTTACAACAAAGGAGCACTTCCATGCGAAACAGAGGAAATGGAATGCGATAGGGATGAGAAATCCCACACCCAATGGCTCAGATCCAAGCTCTGCAGAGCTACCACATCCAATTTGAATGGTGGTGAACAATTAAACAACTTACTGAAGGAGGAGGTCCACAAATATCCTCATTCTCAACTGGGGGATAGCTCAGCACATTAGTGAAAAATACAAGATTGAAGAATTTACAAGCATCTTCAGCCAGAGATGTCAAATAGATTATTCAACTTGGTCTCTGCCTGAGGCACACAATATCACAGATGTCATCAGGAATATTGTCCTATATTTTGGATTACAAAAGATGCAGGACACTTCAGTCAATCTTAAGGAAATTTCAAGTCACAGGGAAGACACATTATCATTGCTGAAACAGAAAATATTTCTTTAAGAGAACATTTAGGAATGGTTTTGATAGGGAAAGACAATTGTTCAAAATAAAATTTTCAGAGGGAATGAGAAAAGTACAAAGATATTTAATACAGTTGAATGCTTACCACGGGGAAGATATTTTGTTGGAGGTCCATCATCTCAGCTCCAGGACTGTTTTTAATTCATTCATGGGATGAGGGAATTGCTGCAGGAATTGAAGATACCAAGAACTGCAGCTGCTGGAGTCAGAGTCAACACAGCGTGGAGCTGGAGGAACACAGCAGGACAGGCAGCATCAGAGGGGTAGGAAATCTCCATATTGTGCTGATTGCTGCAGGAGTCCTACGGGGTAGTGCCCTAGTCCCAAATATCTTCAGCAGCTTTATCAATGATCTTCTTTCCATCGTAAAGGTCAGAAGTCGGGATATTTTCCAATGATTTCACAATGTTCAGCACTGTTTCATGACTCTTCAAGTAGTGAAACAGTCCATGTTAAAATGCAGCAAGACTCCAAAATAGGGTGGCATGGTGGCTGAGTGGTTAGCACTGCTGCCTCACAGTGCCAGGGACCCAGGTTCGATTTCAGCCTTGGTTGTCTGTGCAGAGTTTGCACATTCTCGTGTCTATATGGGTTTCCTCTGGGTGCTCTGGTTTCCTCCCATAGCCCAAAGATGTGCACATTAGGTGGAGTGGCCATGCTAAATTGCCATAGTGTCCAGGGATGTGCAGTGTAGGTGGGTTAGCCATGGGAAATGTAGGGTTACAGGGAAAAGGTAAGGGGGTTGGTCTGGATGGGATACTCTTCAGTGGGTTGGTGTGGATTTGATGGGCCAAATGGCTTGCTTCTCCACACTGTGATGATTCTATTCAAAGTTTGTGCCGACAAAGTTACAAATAACATTTGTGGCACATAAGTATCATGCAATGACCATCTCCAACAAGAGGCAATCTAACCATCACACCTTGACATTCAATGGCATCACCAATGCTTAATCCCTGACTATCAACATCTTGGGGATTGCCATTGACCAGAAACTGAACTGGAGTAGTCATGTAAATGCAGTGGCTGCAGGGGCAGGTCATAGTCTGGGAATCCTGCAATGGGTAACTCCCCACCTGAATTCCCAAAGCCTGTCCACCATCTACAAAGTACAAATCACTCCACTTGCCTGTATGAGTGCAATTCTAACAACATTCAAGAAGCTTCACACCATCCAGGACAAAGCAGTTGCTTGATTGACATCACAACCAGAAACATATACTCCCTCCACCACTGATGCTCAGTAGCCATAGTGTGTGCCATCTACAAGATGAACTAAAGAAATTCATCAAGACACCTTAGAAAGTGCCTTCCAAGCACATTAACAACGCTGTCCAGAAGGACAAGGGCAGCAGATACTTGGAAATACCACCACCTGCAGGTTCCCCTCCAAGACACTCATGATCCTGACTTGGAAATATATCACTGTTGCTAGGTCAAAGGCTGGGAACTTCCTCCCTTACAGTATTTATGGGTCTACCTACAGCACTAGGTTCACTAATGCCCTTCAGTGAAGGAAACTGCCATCCTTACCTGGTCTGGCCTACATGTGACTCCAGACCCACAGCAATGTGTAGTTGACTCTTAACTGCCCTCTGATCAATTAGGGATTCCCTAGCCAGCAATGCCCTCATCCCGTGAATGAATAACGACAAAAAAAATGTACTGTAGTGGTTCAAGAAGACACCTCACTACCATCTTCTCAGTGGCAACAAGGGACATACCTGGGCAATTTTCACATTATTGGGTAGATGTCATTATTCTGGCTGTACTGAAACAGTTGGCTAGGGGTGTTGCTGAAGTGTTCTCCGGGCCCAAAGCCTTTGCAATATCTAATGTCCTCAACTATTTCTTGCTATCACAAGAGTGAATCAAATTGACTGAAGAATTGGCATCTATGATGTTGGGAAGCTCTGGAGGAGGCCAAGGTTGATAAATGTGCAAGTAGGATGCATACATAATAAGAGTTTCGCACAGATGAGGAGCGTACAACATTTTTCTTCTCATGAGGACATAGTATGTCAGCCCATTGAGACAATGGCTAAAGTTCCAAATGAATAACATAAAAGTGGTGGTAATTGGATTGATTTTGGGCAACCTGAACCTTATGAGTCAGGCTAGGGTAATGAATAACTTCAAGTGAATGGTTGCCAAATGAGATCTACAGGGGAATTGATTTTGTAGATAATAGCAAAGTTTTCAACAGCATAAGTTTGAGGAACTAATGTCAGAAATGGATAAGTTGAAGAACTGGCTCAAAAGATTGAAATGTTAATTCAGAATAAGGGAATGGGAAGAGGCAAGGTAAACTGATACAATCTTAAAGGAGATACAGGAGCTGGGTGATCAGGGGATGTAGCTGCACAAGTCTTTCGAAGGTGGCGGGGTGAGTTCTTAAGGCTATTGGAAAGGCATACAAGTTACTTAGCTTAGTAAATAGTGGCATAAGAATATAAAGATGAGGAGGCCTTGATAACTCACTGGTTTGACCCTATCTGAAGTGTTTATGTCCAATTCACATCACCATTTTTTAGAAGAATGGCAGACCTTTGTGAGGTTTAAATGATTTTTTTTCTTTATTCTTTCATGAGATGTGGACATTGCTGGCAAGGCCAGCATTTGATGCCTATCCCTAATCTCCCTTGAACTGACTGGCTCACTCGGCCATTTCAGAGGAAAATTAGGAGTTAAGTACATTGCTTAGGGTCTGGTCTCACATGTAGGCCACATGTAGGTTTGACGGGCTGACTAGGTGTGCAGGCTAGGCGGATTGGCCATGCTAAATTGCCCGTGGTGTTCAGGGGTGTGTGGGTTATAGGGGGATGGGTCTGGGTGGGATGTCCCAAGGGTTGGTGTGGACTTGTTGGGCCAAAGGGCCTGTTTCCACACTGTAGGGATTCTATGTAGGGTTCTATGAAAGCCCATTCCATTTCTAGGGGGAATGTATTGGTGTGTTGGTAATGTCACTGGCTTGATAATCCAGAGGTCCAGACTAAAGTTCTGGGGACGTGAGACGAATCCTGGGTAGCACTCTTTGACCAGCCTGGCATTGTCTGGTGGCACAACCTCCTCCGATGGTCCTCTGGGAAGAGGACACCTCTACATTGCACCATCTGTCAACCAGGACCTCCAGATCCTTCCCAGAGAAACACAGTGCCAGCTCCCCCTCCTTGGACATCTCTCCTCACTGCCTGTGAAAACTAGCGAGGCAGCTGCCAAATGGCAGTGCCTCATTCCAAGACAGCAGTAAGCATTCAAAGATGGCACACAAGCAGTGGATGCTAGTCTTAGTATGGATATGTGGCTAGTTCTTCTGCGAGCGGTGCATGGTAGGATGGGATGGAAAACAGAAGTGACAGATGCTATTGGGGCAGGAGTGGCAATTAATTGGGCAGGTTTGGTAAGAGACCTTGCTGAGCCCTAGGGTGAAAATCCCTCCAAAATATGTGACACAACTTGCAATTAGCCAAAAAAATCTAAGATGTTATGTTTTCCCCTTGCAGGAGCGTGAGAAAACATTATTATTTGAAAAAAATACTCTGAGTTTATCTTTCTCCATGGCAAGCCTCTACCAATCAGAGTCCATTTGCCAACTATTTCTGTTATTTGAACTGAGTTGTATGTAAATAGTTTCAGAATCATAAGAGCATGATAAGGCGGCTATTGGTCCCTTGGGCCTGTGAAGGACCAATCCAGTTATTCCTACTCCCCTGTTTTTTCAACATATCTTTGCAAATTACATGATTAAACAATTCACTTTGGAAAATTATTAATAAATTGGCTTCCATTCCCTTTTCAAACAGTGCATTTCAGATCACTACAATTCACTACATAAAATAATTCTCTTCCTTTTCCTTCTGAGTCCTTTCTCATGTAGACCTATGTCTGAATTAAATTCGTCTTCTGATGACCCTTGTTAGAACTTAGAAATGTTTAGAAATTATGCATAAGGTTACAATGTATGAAACTAGATTGAAATAGGTCAATGACAGGGATTGTGTCTTAAATTCTTTCTGTTTTAATTTCATTTTCACTGGAAATTGCTTAAAATTCCACTGTCATGGAAACCAGGCGAGAAATCATCATTCTTGGATAAGGTTGAATGAGTTTAAACAAAGGAAAATGTATGAAACTGTCACCAACTTCCCATTTAACTTTGATTGAGTAAGCTGCTTGCTGGAATGTATGTAACCAGTGATTTGTGGGAACATTTGCTGTTAACTGCAATGAGCAAGTGCTCAGTTCACCATTTTGATAAGTGGTAGGACAGTTTAGCTGATGGTGAAATATTATAAGAGACTGAAATACATTTGGGAAAACCAGTTCAAGAGGTGATAAAGGAAAGATAAAGTACAAATGCAGCCAAAATATGTGCAAAGGCTAGGCCCAGGGGACTACCAGAAGGTAGCATAAGATTGAAGGTTGGACATTTAACTCAAAAGTTATGACAAAGAACTGAACACTTTCCAGTGTTATGGAAATAAAGTAAATCTTTATCAGACCAAAGGCCCTATCAATAATTCATTCGGGCATCTACTCCTGAAGAAGGGAATGAAGTGAAGACTAAAAGCTGCTCTACATACCAATCAACGTTCCTGATCAACTGCGTTCACTGCCTATCATGGTCATATGTTTTTCGCTACCTCTATCTAGAGTATAACATCCTGTCTCAAATTGGGAATCAGCTTAATAATTACTCAGGAGTTAGATTAGGTTTTTATTCATAACATTTCCTGGGTAACTATTAATGTAACTGCAAGGAAACCTTCTGAATTCTACACCTGTAATGGGCTGTTTTAGAATGTTTCAAGTACAAAGGAAATGCCTATTGGAATTTTCAATTCTCAAGGCAATTCCCAAGGAATCTACTGTATCTATGATTCCCCCATGGCCCTGATGCACAACACAGTCTGTTCTGCTCCAATAACTATCTGTTTGTCAGAATATCAGGGCCATTATTTCAAGGTGATTTGCATTGATTAATATTTTTTCTTATTTAAGTTTTACTCTTTAGGTTTACCATTTCTGCAATGGAATTTGATAGGGCAAACAGGGAATAACCTATTTCCTTTGGTGGAAGGGACGTCAATAAGAAACCACTCATTTTAAAATATTCTCAGAAAGTGAGAATTATGTTCGATTCCACTGAGTAAAATATATTTAGTAAGGAATACATATCACTCAAAATTTCCTACATTGACATACATACCCAACTAAAGCATAATGCGTGAACATAAGTTTACTTGAACATATAGGTAGATATATACATGAGGTGTTCTAGAGAATCAATACTATGTGAGGTACCAAGAGAAGGAAATTTACATTGACTGTATAGTATATCTAACGTGACCAGACTAACCTTGATAAATACATCTTCATGTTTGACAGCACAGTCAACATTGTGAGCCTGATAATGACAAGGCTGTTTTGTGTAAGTGGCGAATTATGTTCATGTGGAGAGAGATTGTTTTTCACTGTATATTTACTTACAAATGCCATGAGCAAATGCCTCAGAATATCTTGGTGATGTGACAAGAACTGCACTATACTGCGTCTTATTTAATATGCAATGAAACATATAATATTCCATTTTCCTTCCACATTTTGTGTAACTCAGAAGGTATTTTCATTTAAAAGTTGACATTAATAAAGTGCTAAGTAAATCATGATGGTAAAAAAATTGGCACATTGACAACAAATACCAAAACATTGACACTAAACTGCAGATTTATCAGATGGTTAACTTAGAATGTAAGGGGTGAAAATGTGAATTGTGAATCTCTGGAACCTGTAATTGAATTTTCACTGTTTAATTTGCAAAAACTGGCATCTTGTCCTTAGCTCCACTATTATTTTTAATAACTTGCTAGATTTGCTCATTAATTGCTCATTAAGTATACAACAGAAAGACAAGACTAGTCATTAAGAATGTAAATACACTATAAATGATATGATACCTATTAATGCATTCCAATCAATCTCCAGCTTAAACATCTTAAATTATGAATTCTTATTTGTTGTTGCAGTTATTTGTTCTTAAAGATTTTTTGAAAAAGTTTATTTTTTTCTCTGTTATTTTCTTTTTCTCTTTTATCTCTCTCTCTCTCTCCTCCTCTTAATCCAATTTGATTATTCCTTTCTATTCTTTCTGCACCTTGAATCTGATTCACCCTTCTCAACTTGACGGTTGTGAGAAAATTCTAATGAGGTACAAGCTCTGGGACTGCAGAGATTCCTCTAGTTCTCTAGTCCTTGTTAGAGTTGTGAAAATAAAGTAAATTAAACGCTTTCGTCATTTTGGGACCACGCTGCCTGAGCAGCTCTGATTGCCAGAGTATACATGGTAAGGAAAATGTAAGTGATGTATTGAAGAAATAGGCTGTCACACCATGAGCGATGAGATCTAACATCTTGACAAAATTTCATCAGACAAGAAATACATCTGAATTGCTCTGCTTTTACTTAATGGGCTATAGTGACACGTTTATTGTTGAGTAGTACGGTTGAGTATAAACATCAACCAGGCCTGTGTTTACCACCTACTTATATTGTGATTGCAGTTGAAAATATTAGTTCTGTTCAAATTAACTGCCAGCAGATGGCTTCAGCACACTTTAGAAAGGCTGTGGTCCGACCACATTCACTGAAGGGCAACTGGATACGTTATTGTTGTCAGAAAACCTTACAAAATTTTATCAATGTTTTAAGAAAGGCGAATCAGTTGTCTACAACTTCACAGCATCCTTTGCTTCGACAATTCCATCTTACTGTCAACTGGCAGGGTCAAATTCTTTCAGTCCTGTTGGTTCATTGATTACATACTCTCCAGATAACTGGAAAAAGTAGGAATGTTGGAGCAGAATTCAGCCATTCGGTCTCTCGAGCCTGCTCCGCTTATTCATGATCATGGCTGACCATCTACTTGATCACACAACCACTTTCAGCTCTGAAGGGGAAGAAGCCAGGTCACATCACCTGCAATCGGGAACTTGAGTTGAAAGCTGTAGGAAAAGGCTCAGGGAGATTGTGGAGTTTACGGTCTTCTCAGCATTGACCAGGACAATCAGGTCCAGGAAGCAGGTGGCTATTCCAGAAGCAAGTAACATGTGATGCCAGTCACAAGTTACATTTCTCTTTCATATTTTGAAGCTTTGTTTTCTTGAATAAGTTTTAAAAAATGTACAAAAGAGAGGTAAATGAGCCTTCAAGCTATGAAGCTCCAGGAGATTGTGAGATGAGGATGGAGAGTATAGAGTGCAAAAAGCTCAATTGTTATGTGGTGAAGGTTCTCAGTGATAATGTGTCATGCTTGCAATAAAGATGAATGCATCCATACTTTCCGTAAAGACATTGATGATCACATGGTGAAGTGCACAGCAGTTACTGAGAGCTGACACAGAAAGAATTATGTCTTTTAATTTGCAGAGTATATTGACTTTGCCATACAGAGACAGTTCCTGGATGTATTGTGCAAATGGCATTTCAAATATGAACTTGCTTACAAGAATATCTTTGCAGAAATTTTGACACTGGCAGCTTGTTACAGCGCCTCCATTGTGACAACAATCAAGCAATCCTATGTTAACAATGACCTTGATGGTGGCCTTCACAGATCAGATGGAGCTACTGTTATACTGAGAAAGGAAAATGGAGTAGCTACAATCTTGCAACGCAAAGTAAAACATTTGTTGGAACCACTAATGTGGTGTTCACAGAGACAATCTGGGAATACATGATGCTTGGACACAGATGTAAATTAGCAGAGGTATCAAAACACTTTCTAAAAACTATGTGTTGGAGAGAGATTTTAAAGAGGAGTGTGAGTCATGTGTTCAGCAACACAAATCTTTATTCAGCGCTCCTTACCAATGCAGCATAGGAGATGTTACTTGAACTCTCTACCTTTCCCAGTAAAGTACAGGATATTTATACATGCCACATTACAAAGGTTACATACAACATTGACATCTATGGTTGCCTCACTACCTCTGACCTACATATCTAATCCTGTGAATACATGATCAACGATGGACAACTTCATGGTCAACCATAGGTACTCCCATCATCTCATAATGTTTGCCAGACCCACTATCACCTGTCCTTGGCCTCTTACAGTGCATCTTATTGACCACATTCCAATACAGTTATATCCCTTCCCATGTATTTGCTTGCTGCATCATATATAAATGTCTTTTCAATTTCTGTTATACAATTTATAATCCTTGCTAACCTTAGTACAGAAGATTAGAAAGGATGTGAATTTCTTCCAATTGTTATAAAGTTTGTAATATCAGTTCTAATATAAAATTTCTTATGAAGTTATACATAGTTTCACCTAATACTACAATTCTGTGACGAAGCTGACAATTCCTGCAGCTGCTTCCCTCTTACTTGACTTTGAAAGGTCAAACACAGTCTCTCTGTCTAGCAGCTGCCAATTACAACTGCTTGCATACTGTAAAATGGTTTAAGACAGAAGTTTGATACCAGGATGGACTTTATTGTCATTACTTTAAATACTTTTTATGCTAGTTCTCTTTACTACACAAATCCCTTTGATAGGAATGAAATTCAATCACTTTCACAGCTTTATCAAGTCATTAAAAAGAGAGTTTACTTGGATTATTTAAGGTTCTTGGGGACATGACTTCTTTTGCTCCCTGTCTTATCATATTTTTCTGCAATTCCTCCCTTGTTCTTTAGGTTGTGAAATGGTGATTGTTTATTCTCTTGAGGTTATAATGATCCTTGGAAATGTTATGAGGTTATTTCATTGCTTTTTTTTGTTGTTCTAATCTCCCTGCTGTTGGAGTGAAAATTTCTCTCTATAGCCTATAACTATTCATTTAAAGAAAATTCAGTTGAATCCCTTAACCTGAGTGCTTTGGTTGCAATTATAACTTTAATACATCCATATTGGTGCATTTAATATGTAGTGACATTTAACCAAACATTTAACCAAAAAGTCTTGATTATTGTGGGATCATACTTTTCTCCTAATCTGTACTAAATAACAAACTTCAAACCAGCTGGTACCACGCCCTTATCAAGGTTCTCCAAGAGTGTTTATTGAAATCAGTATCGAAATGTCCAAGGCTGACTGACTACAGAAATCTAATTAAATTTCCCAATGTCTAGTACATTAAAATTACTATTATTGTATGAATATATGTGTCTACCCTAATATATAAATATAATTATTTAAAATATAAAAATATTTTAAATTTTACTTATACTATGTATATCTCTAATGTGGTGTAACTTTTTTCTTTATTTTCTCTATTTTTTGTACCTAATATTTGTACCTTGGTACTTTGTACCTAAATGCCACATGTCATAGAATCGTAGAACCCTAGAGCACACAGACAGGCCCTTCAGCCCAAACTGGTCCATGCCGGACAAAACATCCATCCATGCTAACTCCATTTCCCTGCACTTGGCCCATTTCCTTCCAAACTTTTACTATCCACATAATCGTCCAAATGCCTTTTAAATGTTGTTAATGTATCTGTCTCAACACAGTGTGGAGCTGGAGGAATACAGCAGGCCAGGCAGCATCAGAGGAGCAGGAAAGTTGACGTTTTGGGTAGGGGCCTTTCTTCAGAAATGGGGAGGGCGAAGGGAGCTAAATAGACAGAGGAGGGGTGGAGCTGGGGAAGGTAAGTGGGATTGTGAAAGGTGAGTGCAAGTATGGAGTGGTGGGGATTGGTCAGTGGGATGGATGGGTCGGATAGGTGGGAGAGAAAATGGACAGGTCAAGAAGGCGGGGATGAGATGGAGGATTGGACATGGGATGAGGCTAGGGGTTTTTAAAACTGGTGAATTCCATATTTAGGCCATCAGGCTGTAGGCTCCTGAGACGGAATATGAGGTGTTGTTCCTCCAGTTTGCAGGTGATGTCATTGTGACACTGGAGGAGGCCCAGGATGGACATGTCACCAGGGGAGGCCAGGCGTAGAATCAGAGACCGTTTCATAGAACATCTATGCTCTGTATGCGACAAATGACAACACCTTCCGGTCACCAACTATTTTAATTCTTCCTCCCACTCCCTGGGTGACATGTCCATCCTGGTTCTCCTCCAGTGTCACAATGACACCAACTGGAGGAGCAACACCTCATATTCCACCCTGGGAGCCTACGCCCCGATAGCCTAAACATGGAATTCACCAGTTTAAAAATCTCCCCACTCCTGGTCTCATCCCATGTCCAATCCTCCCTCTCATCTCCACTTCCTTGACCTGACACAACCTGTCCATCTTCTCTCCCAACTATCTGCACCCCCATCCCACTGACCAATCTCCATCACTCCCTACCTGCACTCACCTATTACCATCCCACCTACTTCCCCCAGCCCCACTCCTCTGTATTTATTTCTGAGCTCCCTTCCCCCTCCCCGTTTCTAAAGAAGGGTCCCGACCTGAAACATCGACTTTCCTGTTCATTTGATGCTGTCTGGCCTGCTGCGTTCCTCCAGCTCCACACTGTGTTGTCTCTGACTCCAGCATCTGCAGTTCATGCTATCTCTGAATGTGTCTGCGTCAACCACTTCTGCTGGCAGCTCATTCCATATGCGTATCACTCTCTATGTAAAAAAAAGTTGCCCCTCACATTCCCTTTTATTTTTTTCCCCTCCTACCTTAAACTGATGACCTCTAGTCCTTTATTCCCCAATCCTGGGAAAAAGACTGACTGCATTCACCCTATCCAAGCCTGTCATGATCTTATACACTTCTATAAGATCCCCCCTCAGTCTCCTATGCTGTAAAGAAACAAGTCCTAGCTTGTCTCTCTGTAACTCAGTCCCTTTAGTCCTGGCAGCATCCTTGCAAATTTCTTCTGCACTCTTTCCAGTTTAACAACATCCTTCCTCTAGCAAGGTGACCAAAATTAAACACAATACTCCAAGTGCGGCCTCAATAATGCCCTGTGCAACTGCAACATAACATCCCAAATTCTGTACTCAATGCCCTGACTGATGAAGGCCAGTGCACCAAAAGTCTTCTTCACTGCCCTGTCTACCTGTGACTCCACTTTCAGAGAACTGTGCACCTGAACTCCAAGGTCCCTCTGCTCCGCTACACTCCTTAAGGCCCTACCATTCACCATGAAACTTCTACCTTGATTTGACTTTCCAAAATGCAACACCTCACACTTATCTTTATTAAACTCCATTTGTCATTTTTCAGCACACTCTCATAACCTTCCTCATTGTCCATGATACCACCTATTTTAGTGCAATCCGCAGACTTACTAATCATGCCTTGTACATTCTCATCCAAATCATTGATATAGATAACAAACAGCAATGCGCCCATCACTGACCCCTGAGGCACACCAGTAATCACAGGCCTCTAGTCCAACAAGCATTCTTCCACCATTACTCTCTGCTCCCTCACACCAAGCCAATTGTGTATCCAATTTGCCAGCTCTCCCTGGATTCCATGCAATTTAATCTTCCAGAGCAGCCTAAATTGCGGAAGCTTATCAAAGGCCTTACTGAAAACCATGTAGACTATGTCTATCACCCTGCCCTCCTCAACCTTCCTGGTCACTTCAGCAAAGAACTCTAACAAATTTGTGAGGCAAAAGTGTTGGTGACATCGTGTACTTTTCACTTTTGTCACTCACATGCCAATAAACCTAATTCTAATTCTAAAAGGCCTCTTCTAAGATGGGTCAAACTTTGCCTTTTTATTTCATGTCAAAATAGGAAATTTCAAATCAGATGGTTTCCGTCTGAGCTGTCATATCAGAGTCTTGCTGTCTGCATCCCAGCCCCATCTTACTAAGACTCTATTGTGATTCTCAGAGGCATTTTGTTATCTGTCTGTGAAGGCCGTGGTTTGAGCTGTATGAAATACTGCATCAGCTACAATTTTCTTCAGCTAGGAAAAAAAATCAAGCAGCCATTTTATCACTTTCAGCCAGCTACATGCTGTGTTTACAATGTTCAGCAGGTCTGTGACGAGAGGACTATTTGAAGATTTTGCCAAAGTCTCTGAGTGTAGTATACTGGCACTTTGACCTCCAAATGAAGTGAAGTGGTTATCAGGACATTTTGCAATGAGAATACTAACGTGATCGGTACTTGAAAGCATACTGCACAGAGGATGAGAATGATTGCAACAATCCAATAAAACAAATAATACCTGAAAATGCTCACAAAGCCATCGGATTATATTGCATTAACAACTCTGAATAATGTTCTTGGTGAGCTGGAATCACTTGCAAATTCTTGCAGAGAAGTTGTTTGACAATGATAGTGGCTATGTAACTTGCAAAGGCTAAAATCAATAAACTGAAGACTCAGTATCAATGTGAACGTGTTTATTGGAGTAATGATGTTAAGAAGAAACTGGTTGCTCTTGACAGTGCCACTGCTCCTATCCTTCAATTTATTCAACTGCTGTGTGACCACCTGGAACACATGTTTCCAGAAGAGGAATTAGTAGAGTGGTACGCACTTGATCAGGCTACAATTGCCTACACAAACTGATTA
>JAHRHZ010000039.1:24938349-24953072 GCA_024137785.1 Ginglymostoma cirratum
CCTCCGGAAGGCAGATAAGGGTGGGGAGGGAAAAATGTCTTTGGTGGGGGGGTCTGATTGCAGATGGCGGAAGTGTCGGAGGATGATGCGTTGGATCCGGAGGTTGGTGGGATGGTATGTGAGGATGAGGGGGATTCTTTTTTGGTTATTGTTGCGGGGACGGGGCGTGAGGGATGTGTTCCGGGAAATGCGGGAGACACGGTCGAGGGCGTTCTCGACCACTGTGGGGGAGAAGTTGCGGTCCTTGAAGAATGAGGACATTTGAGATGTACGGGAGTGGAATGTCTCATCCTGGGAGCAGATGCAGCGGAGGCGAAGGAATTGGGAATAGGGGATGGCATTTTTGCAGGAGGGTGGGTGGGAGGAGGTGTATTCCAGGTAGCTGTGGGAGTCAGTGGGCTTGAAATGAACATCTGTCTCTAGGTGGTTGCCCGAGATGGAGACAGAGAGGTCCAGGAAGGAGAGAGAAGTGTTGGAGATGGTCCAGGTGAACTTCAGGTTGGGGTGGAAGGTGTTGGTGAAGTGGATGAACTGTTCGAGCTCCTCGTGGGAGCACGATGCGGCGCCGATGCAGTCATCAATGTAACGGAGGAAGAGGTGGGGTTGAGGGCCAGTGTCGGTACAGAAGAGGGATTGTTCCACGTAACCTACAAAGAGGCAGGCATAGCTTGGGCCCATGCGGGTACCCATGGCCACCCCCTTTGTCGTCTGAGGAATGGGAGGGGGAGTTGAAATGGTTCACGACTGGGAGGTGCAGTTGTTTGTTGCAATGAGGGTGTCAGTGGAGGGGGATTGGTCAGGTCTGCGGACAGGAAGAAGCGGAGGGCCTTTAGGCCATCTGCATGGGGAACACAGGTGCAAAGGGACTGGACGTCCATAGTAAAAATGAGGTGTTGGGGACCGGGGAATTGGAAGTTCTGGAGGAGGTTGACGGCGTGTGTGATGTCACGGAAGTAGGTAGGGAGTTCCTGGACCAAGGGGGTGAAAATGGAGTCTAGGTAGGTGGAGATGAGTTCTGTGGGGCAGGAGCAGGCGGAGACAATGGGTCGACCAGGGCATTCAGGTTTGTGGATTTTGGGAAGGAGATAGAAGCGGGCGGTGCGGGATTGGGGTACGATGAGGTTGGAGGCGGTGGGTGGGAGGTCACCTGAGGTGATGAGGTTGTGGATGGTTTGGAAGATGATGGTTTGGTGCTCGGGGTGGGGTCATGATCCAGGCGGCGGTAGGAGGAGGACCTGACCAATCCCCCTCCACTGACACCCTCATCTGCTTAGCCGAACTCGTCCTCACCCTCAACAACTTCTCTTTCAATTCCTCCCACTTCCTACAGACAAAGGGGGTGGCCATGGGTACCCAAATGGGCCCAAGCTATGCCTGCCTCTTTGTAGGTTACGTGGAACAATCCCTCTTCCGTACCTACATTGGCCCTAAACCCCACCTCTTCCTCCGTTACATTGATGACTGTATCGGCGCCGCCTCGTGCTCCCACGAGGAGCTCAAACAGTTCATCCACTTCACCAACACCTTCCACCCCAACCTGAAGTTCACCTGGACCATCTCTAAAACCTCTCTCTCCTTCCTGGACCTCTCTGTCTCCATCTCGGGTAACCACCTAGAAACCGATATCCATTTCAAGCCCACCGATTCCCACAGCTACCTGGAATACACCTCCTCCCACCCACCTTCCTGCAAAAATGCCATCCCCTATTCCCAATTCCTTCGCCTCCGCCGCATCTGCTCCCAGGATGAGACATTCCACTCATCTCAGATGTCCTCATTCTTCAAGGACCGCAACTTCCCCCCCGCAGTGGTTGAGAACGCCCTCGACTGTGTCTCCCGCATTTCCCGTAACTCATCCCTCACACCCCGTCTCCGCAATAGCAACCAAAAAAGAATCCCCCTTGTCCTCACGTACCACCCCACCAACCTCCGGATCCAACGCATCATACTCCGATACTTCCGCCATCTGCAATCCGACCCCACCACCAAAGACATTTTTCCCTCCCCACCCTTATCTGCTTTCCGGAGGGACCACTCTCTCCGTGACTCCCTTGTCCGATCCATACTCCCCTCCAGCCCCACCACACCCGGCACTTTACCCTGCAACCGCAGAAAGTGCTACACCTGCCCCCACACCTCCTCCCTCACCCCAATCCCATGCCCCAAGAAGACTTTCCACATCAGGCAGATGTTCAGTTGCACATCTGCCAATGTGGTATACTGCATCCGCTGTACTCGTTGTGGCCTCCTCTACATCAGGGAAACCAAGCGGAGGCTTGGGGACCGCTTTGCAGAACACCTGCGCTCAGTTCGCAACAAACAACTGCACCTCCCAGTTGCGAACCATTTCAACTCCCCCTCCCATTCCTCAGACGACATGTCCATCCTGGGCCTCCTGCAATGCCACAGTGATGCCACCCGAAGGCTGCAGGAACAGCAAATCATATTCAGCCTGGGAACCCTGCAGCCCAATGGTATCAATGTGGATTTCACAAGCTTCAAAATCTCCCCTCCACCAACCGCATCTCAAAACCAGCCCAGCTCGTCCCCGCCTCCCTAACGTGTTCTTCCACTCACCTATCCCCTCCTTCCACCTCAAGCCCCACCCCCATCTCCTATCTACTAACCTCATCCCGCCCCCTTGACCTGTCCGTCCTCCCTGGACTGACCTATCTCCTCCCTAACTCCCCACCTACACTCACCTTTACTGGCTCCATCCCCGCCTCTTCGACTTGTCTGCCTCCTCTCCACCTATCCTCCCCTCTATCCATCCTCTAACCACCTCCTCCTCTCTCCCTCTTTATTTCAGAACCCTCTTCCCCTCCCCCATTTCTGATGAAGGGTTTAGGCCCGAAACATCAAGTTTTCCTGCTCCTATGATGCTGCTTGGCCTGCTGTGTTCATCCAGCCCCATGCTTGTTATCTCGGATTCTCCAGCATCTGCAGTACCTTTTATCTCCGATACAATGAAGACTTGTCTTGGTTTTACCACTTCAGCAGCAAAGAAATGAGAGCGAATGTAAATCACAGAGAATGTTTAATGCTATTCAAAATTTCTGCTGTCTGTTTATTTTTCCTGTTCTTCATTGAGATTTAAGGTGGAACACATTCTGAAACAGTCTGGCACTCAACAGTGACAAGAATGTAACTACTCTTAGCTACTCTGATGCGTTTAACAAATCTGCTGCAGCTTTGTAACTTTACCATTGCACATGATAAAATGGCCAGGTTTGCTTCATATCACCGTCCCTTTGAAACAGCACTGGGACAGCAAGCAGCCATCATGTATCACTCACCTGTGGCTTGCTTTGTTTTTTGTCCGTTTCTTTCAGTTGCCTGTAGTAGCTTTCACAATTCTGAACATTCCTGTCTTTCTCTATCCGTAAATTTGATTTTTACAGCTCTTCCGCACTCAGTCTCGGCTTCATTCCTGATGCCATGCCTATGTTCACAGGCCAACATTCTTGTGCCTACTGTATCCATATTGAAATGCTCACAAGATGGCCATCTCCTGTGTATCTCTGTGTCTTATGATAGAAGTCACATGAATACAGAAAACTTGGAAGGACATTTGTACTTAATTGCATTTCAATTTATAAATACTGGACAGTCCTTGACTGGAGCATTTTCTTCAGTACTAGCTTCAACACCAAAATTATAGGAAGTGAGTCAAGACTTTCAAGAAGATGCAGGAGAGACGATCTGTAATGTTGCAAGGAATGATGGGTTCAGTTTTTGTTTGGAGAGACTGAAGAAATTGGAAACACAAATAGAAGTTGCTGGAAAAGCTCAGCAGGTCTGGCAGGATCAGTGAAGAGAAATCAGAGTTAACGTTTTGGGTCTGGTCACCCTTCCTCAGAACAGAAGTTGGAGTTGTTCTCCTTGGAGCAGTAGTTGTTAAGAAGAGTGTTGATGGATTCAAAATCATGAATGGTTTGGATAAAACAAATAAGGACATGTAGCTTCCCTTGGCAGAAGAGTGGATGACAAGGGGCATAGATTTAAGGCAAAAGAACCAGAAGGAAAAATATACATTGCCAGTGAATTGTTGTGTCCTAGACCGTTCTGGCAGAAACCTTGCTGAAAGCAGGCTCAATGGTCACCGTCGAAAGAGAATTGTATGAATACTTGAAGGAGGGACATCTATAACATCATCTGGAAAGAGCAGGATGTTATATGAGATCTTAGTTCTGAGGGGAACTAATGTTCATGCTATATTGTCTCCACCCATTCTGCTGATGTCATTCACAGTCCATGAGTTGTGACAAGGAATTCTGTTCCAGTTTTCAGGGGGAGCTGATATATCTGTATTAATTCCCAAGGTCCTAGTCATTATGCCTGACTGTGAGCTGAATTTAATGATACCATGCAATAACTTCTTATTATTTAGGGACAGTGCCTCTTCTATAAGTCTTGCCTGGTGATGTATGCCCAAGACAATGAAGCAGTGATAACAAAGGATTGGCTCCATCAGACTATGTCAAACAATCCTTCCCCAGTGCCATGTGCCAGTGGAGGTAGTAAATACTATAAAGCATCAAGAGCGGTTATCTAGTAAAATACATGAGGACAGTGGAATTAACTAGGTAGCTCCACAACATTGGCATAATGGACAAAATAGCCTCCAATACTGATTCTAAAAAATTCTAATTGGAAAGCTCTTCAGAGAGTCAGAACAGACACAATGGGCTGCACAGATTATTTTTATTCTGTCAGATTCTATGTATGGTTCGAACATAATGGCTGCAAGTAGCTGCTTGCTGTCCCAGTGCTGTTTCAAAGGGACGGTGATATGAAGCAAGATAACACGGTGTAGAGCTGGATGAACACAGCAGGCCAAGCAGTATCAGAGGAGCAGGAAAGCTGACGTTTCAGGCCTAGACCCTTCTTCGAGACCCTTGAAGCAAACCTGACCATGTTATCACGTGCAATGGTAAAGTTACAGAACTGCAACAGATTTGTTAAATGCATCAGTGTAGCTAAGAGTAGTTACATTCTTATCACTGTTGAACATAGAACATAGAACGGTATAGCACAGTACAGGCACTTCGGCCCACGATGTTGTGCCGACCTGTTATCCTACTAAGATCAATCTACCCTGCATACCCTACAGAGTCGCTCAAATATCTCTAATGTATCTGACTCCACTACCACTGCTGGCAGCGCATTCCACACGCCCACCACTCTCTGTGTGAAGAACCTACCTCTGACATCTCGCCTATACCTTCCTCCAATCACCTTAAAATTATGCCCCCTTGTATTAATCATTTCCGCCCTGGGAAAAAGTCTCTGGCTATCCACTCTATCCCTGTCTGTCATCATCTTGTAAACCTCTATCAAGTCACCTCTCATCCTTCTTCACTCCAATGAGAAAAACCCTAGCTCCCTCAACCTTTCCTCATAAGACCTGCCCTCCAGTGTAGGCAGCATCCTAGTAAATCTCCTCTGCACCCTCTCTAAAGTTTCCACATCCTTCCTATAATGAGGCAACCAGAACCGTGCCAGACCATTTCAGAATGTATTCCACCTTAAATCTCTCTGAAGAACAGGAAAATTAAACAGACAGCAGAAATTTTGAGGCCTTTAAGGTACACTTTGAACCTTAGGTTACCATGACCTATGAACAGCGTGTGTACAATACTAGAGCTCACGTAGAGTGAAGAAGAACTTATTGAGAGATATTGGATGACAAAGTAAATAGAAATTAAGTTAAGAAATTTAAGTGTTCTTGTTTCAGGTGGTAAGTACAAGTTGAGAACCATGCTGAATGTAGGAAGTTCAGAAGGAAAGTGAAAAAGCAAACTTGAGAAGCAAAGAGCTAGCATAAAGGAAATCCTGAAGTCTTCTATGAGCACATCAGTAGCAAATAAATGGGTAGTGCTGGTTATGGACTGAAAAGGATTTGCTCTCACAAACAAAAGGCATGGATGAGGTGTTAAATGAATACTTTACACCTGTCTTTACCTATGAGGTAGATGTTGCCCAGGTCATGAGAAGGATGAGGAAACTCAGCTAATAGAAGGGTTTAAATGTGATAAGGAGGAAGTATTGGATATGAGGTTGAGAAAAACCTGGAACCAGATGAGGTGAATGCAACAATATTTAAGGAAGTGAGAGTGGAAACTGAAGAAGGACGGGCAATAATCTTTAGGTGGTATCTGGATTCTGAAGTGGATGTGAAACAGTTAACATTTTGAATCCAATATGACCCACCTTCAGAAGAGACATACTGTTAACTCTGTTTCTCTCTCCACAGATGCTGTCAGACCTGCTGATTATCTCCAGCAACTTCTGATCTTATTTCCTGTTTCCAGCATCTGCCTTGTTTTACTTTAATTTGATGATAACATGGCTGTTTTCATTTTATTTGCACGCCACCCCATCTCCAATGGCCAAGAGAATTAAAGTCTGCCTTCTTATAGATATTTAATATTTAGATATTTAAACTATATTCCTGTAAACATTAAATCTTGCCCATGGGAAGCATCTGTAATTTGAATATACCTTTGGTGAATGTTAACCAAAGGGTTTAGAAATTGGAAATGTGATATGAACTAATAAAGAATCTTTAATGTGTATTTTCTTAAGTTTCTGTCTTCTACTGTTTCCTAACATTGCTTTCTCAGCTATGTTATGGATAGTTTCTGCCACTGATTAAATGTAGATCTTTAATTCTGACAAGTTCATCTTTCTAATGCATTTATTGAGCACATTTTGATTGCATTTGTGGATGTCTTCCAGTGAAAATCTTTGAGATTTAGCATTTATCAAGTGTTTTCCAAATGTTGTCTTATTGTCCTGCCCTTTTGTGTAATCATGGCCACAGGATAATTTCTTCACCGGCAACTGGAGATAAAGGGCTCAACATTCACACATTTGTTTTTCTCAACATCTTGTGGATTGCAAACAAAACTGAATGGAAGTCTGCGATTTCTTTTTTTAAAATTCATGTATATTGTTGCCACACATCCAGTATTGTAAAGAATGCAAGCACTCTGTGTGTTGTCAGACCCCTACTAGATATACTGTGAAGAAGCTGCTAGCTGTGTATAAGAACAGTCTGGGAATAAAGAGATAACAAGCATGGGGCTGGATGAACACAGCAGGTCAAGCAGCATCATAGGAGCAGGAAAACTTGACGTTTCGGGCCTGAACCCTTCATCAGAAAAGGGAATAAGCTGCCTATAGCTTTGGTTATTCCATGGGAAACCATCAGGCTCCTATCCCTGCTGTAGATTTCCTGGGACATATGCTGAAATTAATAGCTTTGCACAGGGAAAAATTGAACATGAATTACACAGGGTTTTATAGAAAATAAGCAGGACATTAAGCCAATGTTTAGACTATATGTTTTTCAGTAATCCTCCTCCCACACCATTTCATCTCACCTTGTAAATGTATCCTTTCTCATTAATGTACATATCCAGCTGACCTTTAAATGTATTTGTCTTAGTCACCTCAGACACTCCATATGGTCGCAGGTTCCACATTCCAAGAACTTCCATGTAGTGTCCACATTTGGAATAAAACAAACACAACTTTCGGTGAAGGTTGTTATGCTGTCTCCAGGTGGATGTCCCCCAAAAGGCAGTAAAAATTATAACCATATATAGTCCCTTTTACATTTGCTAGACATTAAAAAGCACTTTACAGGCAGTGAAGTACATTTTTTCAATAGTGGCCTCAGTTCTAATGTAGAAGACAGCTATTGGTAATGGTGAAACTTGTCCATCAGTCTTCAAATTCCATCATCTTGTCCTAGTATGTTTCATGGCAATCTTTCATGCACTAAAATGGATTCAACAAAGATAAAACACTGACTTGACTTTGAGTGAAATTGATGAAACCATCAATAAACAAGACTCTGCCTGAACTGAAATTAACATGCCATCAAAATGATTGAAGACTCAGATCTGTACATATTGTTTGAATTCCTCCTTTGTTGGAAGATTCACATATTCAAATCATTGTCACCTGAAGACTGTCCAACTTGGGAAAAAAAAGCAAAGAAGCCAGACCATGGGAATACTTGAAGTTGAGCAAAGAGAGAAAAAAGTAATGAATTTGTAACAACAGAACTGAAAGGCTTGCTTTCTCTATCTCTTTTTCCCTGTTTCTCTCAGCCTCTCAAAAATGTGTAACTGCCTATGAAACGAAAGCAAGGTGGGGAAATATCCATTCACTGAGAACACAAGGAACTGCTGAGGAGTCAAGGTATCAACTACACAACTGGGTCCTTAGGCTGTAACAGCTGAAGAACTATACATACTTCTCAAGCTGCCTACTTTTGATCTCCCCTTTTGTAGTACACACTCCCTCTTTTTTAAACTTTATAACTATACCTGTTTTGCATTTGATTTTGCATTTTGTTACTTTGATGGTGTTAGTAAGTAATGACATTTCTCATTCTTCCACTGAAGAAAACCTTGTCATTGGCTCCTCAATTTTGACTAGCACTACATTTTAATTGAAATTTTATATAGCTGTGCGCTAAAAGTTTATACATTTTTCTTGCAAAGAACTGAGGGTGATTACCCCCTCCTCACCTAGCTGTAATGAAATTGCTAGAGCCTGGGGAACTGCGCCTGAGGTCATTATGATTCCAGATGGAATACCCCAAGTTGTCTATCTCCCACATTGTTCACAATGAGACTAACTAAAAAAGTATCCTCTCCCTCTGTGAATACCATTCTCCCAGATCAAATGAATTTTATGTTTTAAGGGATCAAGGCTTCCTTGAGTGAGTGAGTGTATTAGATCCTAATGCAAGAAAAAAAAGCAACACATTTATACACATATTAGAAAGAACAAGTATGTCTAAATTGAGATAAAAGTTAAAAAGTATATGGATCTGTTCTCATAGGTCATTCATGAGTAGTAGACAGTTGAATAGTTGATTTTGAGATTCTTGGCTTTGTAAGTTGTTTGATATCCTTTTGTTTTGCTTCATTTTGATGGTGGTTGGCTGGCAGCACTCAGAATAAGAGAGATCTTCTTTTGCCTGAGATAACAAGATGTAGAGCTGGATGAACACAGCAGACCAAGCAGCATCAGAGGAGCAGGAAGGCTGACGTTTTGGGCCTAGAGAAGGATCTAGGCCCGAAACGTCAAGCTTTCCTGCTCCTATGATGCTGCTTGGTCTGCTGTGTTCATCCAGCTCTACACCTTGTTATCTCAGATTCTCCAGCATCTGCAGTTTCTATCTATCTCTGAAACAATTTTAACCCCACTGCGAAGCCTCTTCTAAGGATGCCTACCCTGAAGAAGTTACCCTCCTCCCTCCTGACAAAACCATTTCTGAAGAAGGATCTAGGCCTGAAACGTCAAGCTTTCCTGCTCCTATGATGCTGCTTGGCCTGCTGTGTTCATCTAGCTCTATACCTTGTTATCTCAGATTCTCCAGCATCTGCAGTTTCTATTATCTCTTCATTTGCCTATTTCTTTTGACTGGCTTGTTATCAAGCAGGCTTCTTTTGTTCAGCGCAAGAGATTACCTGCAGTGCAGGGGTGTGTAGTAAGTGGCTCTTTGACTGTGACTTTCACAGCCACTAGTATTCAAAGCCAGACTAGTACACATGAGTACATCAGTTCAGTGGAGCATCTTTTTCCATGATACACATAGACTTGAACAAACTTTTAAACCCTATTCTTATGTATTCATGAAAGAAGAAGACTAAAAACATATCTCTCTCCCATGCTGCTTTGACAATAAAGGATATTCTAATTTTAATTCTAATTCTAACTCTTCTTTCCATTATGTTCACAGTCTGAGATGACTCTCTGAGAATGAAAGTTCAGTTTGTAGTGTATTTTCTCTGTTTGGAACCTCTTTGACACCTGCAGGTGTGACATTAGAGATTTCCTCTCTAGGAAGCCACTGGATCTGCAGTGATCTTGACTTTAGAAAAACATATTTTGGAATTTAAACGTTTGAAATGTCCTTTGGCAATCTGGAGTTATAGTCTGTAGCCATGACAATGTGTGGCTGCTAACTTGGAGTCAGCAAACACCTACAAAACAGCAATGCAATAATGACCAGATCATCTGTTTTGTCATGTTGATTGAATGATCGATATTGACCAGAACATTACAGATAATTGCTTAGTTCATCTTCAAAGTAGTGAAAGAGGATCCATTGTATTCAAAGGACAAGACAAACGGGGCCTTTATTTAACGAATCACATGAAAGATGACAGTTGCACCAATGAATTGCTACACAGATAGCCCATTCAGGTTATTAATTTGAGCAAGGATTTTCTTCAGTTCATTAAAATGTCTGCTCGCATGCCTCTAGCAACTTGCCTACAGCTTAGTTTCTCTCTCTCCATCACAACACTCAGGCTTGACGTACACAGTGAGCAGTCATAGAATCATAGTATCTCCTACGGTGTGGAAGCAGGCCTTTTGGCCCATTGAGTCCACACCAATCCTCCGAAGATCATCCCACCTAGACCCACCCACTTACCCTATTCCTTTAAGCCTGCATTTCCCATGGCTAATCCATCTAACCTGCACATCTCTGGACACTATGGACAACTTCACACAGAGAGTGGTGGGCGTGTGGAATGCGCTGCCGGCAGTGGTAGTGGAGTCAGATACTTTGGAGACTTTTAAGTGACTCTTGGATAGGCACATGGAGGATATGCAGGGTATGCAGGGTAGATTGATCTTAGTAGGATAATAGGTCAGCACAACATCGTGGGCCGAAGGGCCTGTGCTGTGCTGTACTGTTCTATGTTCTATAATTTAGCATGGCCAATCCACCCTAACCTGCACAAGGTTAGACAGCGGGAGGAAGCTGGAGCACCCTGAAGAAACCCACGCAGACATGGGGAGAACGTGCAAACTCCACACAGACAGTCGCCCGAGGGTGGAATCAGACCCAGGTCCCCAAAGCTGTGAGGCAGCAGTGCTAACTGCTGAGCCATTGTGCTGTCCCTATAACCCTAGATTGCCAAAGTCAACGCTATCATAATAAACACCAAATAATTGGACACTGCTTTTGTACTGGAGCATTGGCTGATGTATTTGTGCTCATTTTGTGGAGTGGGACTTTTGGAAGTGTGTTCACTCCCAAGTAAACCACAGTTGAAAGGGAGCAACTGACCTCATTATTAGTGTTCCGTGTAGTCATTCCAGCCACAACCTTCAAAACTCCATTTAAAAATATACAAAACAATGGCGCAGCTATTAAAAAAAACCCAATATAAAATTCACCGGCGTGTAAATGAAAGCAAGCAATACTATCTGACAGACACCCAATCCCTTTCTTCATTACCAAACAGTAACAAACATTTTAGCAGCAGACTCCATTACAATGCAGTTTTACGGACAAGTTTAAGCAGACAAGAGAAGACACATTTTTGTTCTAATAAGTCCGTGTACCTCATTAATTATCGAATGGCTTTAAAGTAGAGCAAATTGAAAGATGCAATAGAGGCTCCAGTAATTATCAGTGAAGGATACAAACCACCCCCCAGGCCAGTTCAAATGAAGTGCAACGAAAGCTAATAGATATTTTCCTGCCTACAATTTATATAGATGATTTAGTGTTGGGAACCAAGTGTAGTGTGTCAAAGTTTGCAGATAACACCAAGATGACTGATACAGCAAAGGAGAGGAGGGCAAAGCAGAGGACGCTGACAGTCTGCAGAGAAATACAAATAGGTTAAGTGAGTGGGCAAGGGTCTGGCAGATGGAGTACAATGTTGGTAAATGTAAGGTCATCCATTTTGGTAGGAATAACAGCAAAATAAACTATTATTTAAATGGTGAAAAATTGCTGTGCGGAGGGACCTGGGTATCCTTGTGCATGAATCACAAAAAGTTGGTTTGTAGGTGCACCAGGTAAATAAGGAGGCAAATGGAATATTGTCCTTCATTGCTAGAGGGATTAAGTTTAAAAACAGGGAGGTTATGTTGCAGCTCCATGCGATGCTGGTGAGGCCACACCTGGAGTACTGTGGGCAGTTTTGATCTCCTTAGTTAAGAAAGGATGTACTGGCATTGGAGGGGGTGCAGAGGACGTTCACCAGGTTGATTCTGGAATTGAGAGAGTTGGTTTATGTGGAGAGATTGAGTAGATTGGGACTATATTCATTGGAATTTAGAAGAACAAGGAAGGAGCAGAATTAGGACTGAGCTGAGGAAGAACTTCCTCGCTCAAAGCGTTGTGAATCTGTGGAATTGCCTGCCCAGTGAAGCAGTTGAGGCTATTTTGTTGAATGTTTTAAAGGCGAAGGTAGACAGATTTTTGAACAGTAAAGGAATAAAGGGTTATAGTGAGTAAGTGTGTAAGTGGAGCTGAGTCTATGAAAAGATCAGCCATGATCTTAATGAACGGCAGAGCAGGCTCAATGGGTCTGGTGGCCTACTCCTGCTCCTATTTCTTATGTTTTTATGTTTTAGCTGATTGGGAACAGAGCTACCACAGGGAAGAATCTTTTGGTGTACTGGAAAATGTCTGTTTCATCCAGTTTCATGGAGGGTTTCTCTCAGTGAGGCCTATCAGGACCTCTCACCATGTCTTACTAGACTCATCTCATTATTTATCCACCCCATGCCACTCACTCAATTCTAGCCGCAACTCACCACTGCTGGGAAATCCCAGAGTGGAATGTCATTCCTGGTGCCAGTGCCATCTTTGCGAAAAGGACCCCAGATGAGCAATGTCAGTCTGAAGCTCCCCTGCCACAGACATGTCACAGAAGGGAAAACTGGCACCCAGTACATGGGCAGGGAGATGGATGTACTGCTGGATGGGCTGGTACAGAAGTGGGCTTTCCTTACTCCCAGGATTGTCATTGGAGGCAATTACAACAGATCGTACCAGCCATGTCCATGCTGTCACCTATGGTGGGCCACCTGGAGGAATGTTAATGCCCTTCTTCACTCCACCTGTGTAAGTGCTCAGTGTCTGTGTTAAACAGCACGGCAGGACTGCAGGTACTGTGAGTCTGGGATTGCTGGCTGAGTGGGAAAAGGGCAAGAAAAGGTAAGGACAGGCTCGGGTACTGTAAATATCACGGGAGGCTCAGTGAGTGAGCAAGAGCTATGGCAGTGAGTGAAGCAGCCTGGTCCAGCCGATGAGCTGGGTGTGTGTCCCTGAGTGTACAGTGTCCTTGCTGCAGCATTCCAATGAGAGTCTCTAGCACAGCCTGAGGTACAGCATTGACATGTACCAACATCCTGTAAGTGAGTGGGAGATGTGCCATGAATGTTCTTCAAGGCTGGTACATATCAGATACTAATGGAATGTACACTGAGCTGTCCTTTGGAGCAAGTAGTGAGCTGAAATTGCCAGCTAGTGATGTTTTCAGGTAATGTACAAGATATCTTTTGGTATTCTGTACTAGGTGCATGTTTTGGGTACTATATAAAAACTGTTATTTCTCTTTTCAATTGATAAAGTTCTTATTTGGCATTAATACAATTATGCCTTTACATCTTTGAAGTTGTGTTATAAACAGACAGTTTGTTTTATGCTATTTTATTTTAATCTGTTCTAATAAACTTCTGTTGTATTGTTGAAGCAAAATCTGCAGCATTGCGTGTTTATGTTTCAGTGTAAGACCACTTTGTTAAAACCAAAACAAAACAAAATATGATCAGAGATAAAAGGTACTGCAGATGCTGGAGAATCCGAGATAACAAGCATGGGGCTGGATGAACACAGCAGGTCAAGCAGCATCATAGGAGCAGGAAAACTTGACGTTTCGGGCCTAAACCCTTCATCAGAAATGGGGGAGGGGAAGAGGGTTCTGAAATAAATAGGGAGAGAGGGGGAGGCGGATAGAGGATGGATAGAGGAGAGGAGAGGATAGGTGGAGAGGAGGCAGACAAGTCGAAGAGGCGGGGATGGAACCAGTAAAGGTGAGTGCAGGTAGGGGGTAGGGAGGAGATAGGTCAGTCCAGGGAGGACGGACAGGTCAAGGGGGCGGGATGATGCCATTGGGCTGCAGGGTTCCCAGGCTGAATATGATTTGCTGTTCCTGCAGCCTTCGGGTGGCATCACTGTGGCATTGTAGGAGGCCAAGGATGGACATGTCATCTGAGGAATGGGAGGGGGAGTTGAAATGGTTCGCGACTGGGAGGTGCAGTTGTTTGTTGCGAACTGAGCGCAGGTGTTCTGCAAAGCGGTCCCCAAGCCTCCGCTTGGTTTCCCCGATGTAGAGGAAGCCACAACGGGTACAGCGGATGCAGTATACCACATTGGCAGATGTGCAGGTGAACCTCTGCCTGATGTGGAATGTCTTCTTGGGGCCTGGGATTGGGGTGAGGGAGGAGGTGTGGGGGCAGGTGTAGCACTTCCTGCGGTTACAAGGAAAAGTGCCGGGTGTGGTGGGGCTGGAGGGGAGTGTGGAGCGGACAAGGGAGTCGCAGAGGGAGTGGTCCCTCCGGAAGGCAGATAAGGGTGGGGAGGGAAAGATGTCTTTGGTGGTGGGGTCTGACTGTAGATGGCGGAAGTGTCGGAGGATGATGCGTTGGATCCGGAGGTTGGTGGGGTGGTATGTGAGGACGAGGGGGATTCTTTTTTGATTATTGTTGCGGGGACGGGGCGTGAGGGATGTGTTCCGGGAAATGCGGGAGACACGGTCGAGGGCGTTCTCGACTACTGTAGGGGGGAAGTTGCGGTCCTTGAAGAATGAGGACATTTGAGATGTGCGGGATTGGAAAGTCTCATCCTGGGAACAGATGCGGCGGAGGCGAAGGAATTGGGAATA
>JAHRHZ010000039.1:24963072-25017726 GCA_024137785.1 Ginglymostoma cirratum
TCAAGTTTTCCTGCTCCTATGATGCTGCTTGACCTGCTGTGTTCATCCAGCCCCATGCTTGTTAACTAGCATCTATACATTGCTTTTCATGAACAGTGTGTATCTAAAAGCTCTGCTTAGCCAATAGGTACTTTAGAAGTGTGATTATAGTTGTAAGCCAGTTTGGGATTTCAAGATTTCACAAACAGTGGCATAATAATGATCAAAATGATTTTTTTGCATTTTGAATGAGGCATAAATATTAATCAGGACACCAGAGGTAACTCCCCTGTTCTTTTTTTGAAATAGTGCAAATTTTTCTTTTGCATCCACCCAAGGCAGACTGATGGGGCCTCAGCAGAATGCTTCAGTTAAAGGACAGTACAATTAACAATGCAGTGCGCTGTCACTGCTCCTTTGGACTATTAGCCTTGATTTTTGTGTCCAAGCCCTGGAGTGCACATTGAACTCAACGTGTTGGGAGTGGGAGGTGGCATGCTACCAACAGAACTGCAGACAATGCAAAATAACAATCTAATTGGCTGATATTGTGTGAAAAAGACATTTGCATTGCAAACTGCTTGGGCCGATTGGCCTATTCTGGTGTTGTAATTTGTAATGTATTCAACTGGCAAATGTTAGAATTGTTGTCCAATAAATAAAACATTGCAATGGACAAATACCATGCTGAACTGGACTTCTATAATTGCAAAGGATGTAAATAAGAGCTTAAGATATAGGAGCAGAATTGGGATATTTGGCCCATCGAGTCTATTCAATCATGGCTGATATGTTTCTCAACCCCATTCTCCTGTCTTCTCCCCACAACTCTTGATCCCCTTACCAATCAACAACCTATCTATCTCTGTCTCAAATACAGTCAGTGACTTGGCCTCTACAGCCCCCCTCAGTACCGAGTTCCCAAGATTCACCATCATATGGCCGAAGAAATTCCTGCTCAATTCAGTTCTAAAGGATTGTCCCTTCACTCTGAGGCAGTGCCGTCAGGGCCTAGTCTCTCCTATTAGTGGAAACATCTCCATGTCCACTCTATCCAGGCCTCACAGTATTCTGTAAGTTTCAATCGGATCCCACCCCCTGCATCCTTCTAAACTCCATCGAGCACAGACCAAGAGTCCTCAACCACTCCTCATATGACAAGCCTTTCATTGCTGGGAACATTCTTATAAACCTCCTCTGGACCCCCTCCACTGCCAGCACATCCTTCCTTAGGTATTTCAAATGCGATCTGACCAGAGTCTTATAGAGCCTCAGAAGTACATTGCTTTTCTTGTATTCTAGCTCTCTTGAAATAGAACACAGAACAGTACAGCACAGTACAGGCCCTTCAGCCCGCAATTTTGTGCTGACCTATTATCCTACTCTAAGATCAAACTACCCTGCATACCCTACATTTTACTATCACCCATGGGCCTATCCAAGAGTCGTTTAAATGCCATGAATACTAACATTGCATTTGCCTTCCTAACTGCCAACTGAACCTGCATGTTAACCTAAGAGAATCCTGAACTAGATGTGCTAAGTCCTTTTGTGCTTTAGATTTCTGAAGCCTTTCCCCACTTAGAAAATAATCTGTGCCTCTATTCTGCCTACCAAAGTGCATATCCTCACAGTCTCCCATAGTGTATTCCATCTGCTACTTCTTTTCCCAAACTCCTCACATGGCCAGGTCCTTTTGCAGCAATCCTACTTCCTTAAAACTCTGTTCCTCTGTCTATATTTGTTGCATCCACAAATCTAGCAACAATGCCCTCAGTTTCTTTGTCCAGATTGTTAATGTAGAACATGAACAGTTATGGTCCCAATGCTGCAAACTCCACTAACCATTGGCTGTCATCCTGAAAAAGACCCCTTCATCACCACTCTCTACCTTCGGCTCGTCAGCCAATCGTCAGTGTATGTAAATGTTCCACTTGCTTGGTTATAAAATAGATATATAAAAGGAAATGACTGTATTTGTCAGTTTATTAATTCACACACCTGTTTTACATGGAAGAGCAGAGCAAGTAAAACACAGAAATTATTTGCACACCAGGAGCAACATGCTGTGGAACCCATAGGCATGCAGACATTCAATGGTGTGGATATGAAAGACATTGGTGTTCCTGCTTATCCACCCAGTATGTACCATGTATTCCAAGCTGTCATCCATATGTTACATTTATATTTTTGTACACTCTTTACACATTTTATTAGGTCAAGTCTTTAAATAATAGAAAAAAATGGATTTGTGCTTTGACATTAATAATTTCCCATCTGTTATCTTCACAGTGCTTGGTGTTACGATTTAGATGAGATGGCCAAATTTGTAATTTTTAAAATTCACTCATGGGATGTGGGCGTTGCTGGCAGGGCCAGCATTTATTGCCTGTCCCTATTGGCTCTTAATAAGGTGGTGGTGAGCTGCCTTTTTGAACCTCTGCAATCCATGTGCTGTGGGTTGACCCACAGTGCCATTAAGAAGGGCATTCCAGAGTTAGTGAAGAAACGGCAATATAATCCCAGATCAGGATGAAGACTGGTTTGGAGGTGTTCCCAAAGACAAGCTGCCCTTGTCCTTCTAGATGGAGGTGGTTGTGGGTTTGGAAGGTGCTGTCTGAGGATCCACAGCACAAATGGATAGTGAAAATGGACTGCATCACAATAGCAAAAGCAAGAGATTGCCCTGGTTCAAAAGAGCAGCTTACATCCAGCTCCTCACGTAATGTTAGGGATGGAAAACACACACTGCCCAAGCCAGCAATATCCAGACTAAAACAACAAAATCAAAAAAAAATCTACAGCTAATTGGAGAGGTTCATTAACATAGAAACAGAGAAAGCAAGAGCAAGAGTAGGCCATTTGATCTTTTGCACTGCTCCACCATTAACATCACGGCTGATCATTCAATTCAGTATTCTGTTCCTGCTTTCTCCCCATACCTTTTATCCCTTTAACCCAAAAAACTATGTTTAACTTCTTCTTGAAATTATTCAATATTTTGGCCTCAACCACTTTCTGTAGAAGAGAATTCCGTGTGAAGAAATTTCACCTCATCTCAGCCCTAAAAGGCCTACCCCATATCCTGAGACTGCAAATGCTGGTCTGTACCTTTATTTTACCTATGGTGAAGGCAGCTCATACTAAGTGGAAAACTGACAGCTTTAGCTGCATGGGCTGGTGTTGGGCAAGAGCAGGAGGGAGTGATTGTGTTTATATACATGTAGTTTTTGATATATGTACTCAATATTTATGTATATAAAAGTATATATGAGTTAGGAGTTAGGATAGGTCATTTGGCTCCCTTGTGCCTACTTTGCTATTTAGTAAGATCTTGGCTGGTCTGATTTTAGCCTCAACTCCACTTTCCTGTTGTCCCGCAATAACCATTTGATTCCCTTATCAACCAGAAATCTACCTAACTCAACCGTTAAAACCCAGCCTCCTTTGCACTCCAGGGAAGATAGTTCTACAGACTGACAGTCTCCGTCTAGGAAAAAAATGCTTCCTCTGTCTTAAAATGGGAAATCATTTGGAATATCTTTAGTGAGTCCACTGTTTTTTAAACTACGTGCTTTTGACCAGTGGAGGTATGCTGACATTAATTAGGTTATACTCTCCCTTTAGCTCCACACACCTCCCCCCCCCAACCTACCCTGTCCTCTAAAACTCATTCCCTCGGTGTCCACTTCCAGACTAGCCATGGCAGTGCTGCAGGCTTACGTTAGGCTCCTCTTCATCAGGATGGCTTGTCATCTCAGCAGTGGCCACCTTTCCTGCCTTGTGCTATTTGCCATCTGATCAGTTGGCATCTTCCAAGGTGGAGCTGGAAATCTCACCTTAAAGTGATTAACATTGCTCCCAGCATTAAACGACTCAGGAGCAGTGGTTGTGATAGTTGACGCATGGGCATTTTGTTTGTCACCAGCAGTTTACCGGGCAGTCAGGGTGCTCTGGAAGGACAAGTCTGAGACACCAGAAAGACTTTGCAGGCTAGAAACTGCCAAATTAAGTACTTCTATCATAGAAAGGAGGGGAGCAGAAAAAAATAAATGATAGGCCAATTAGCCTAACCATCTGTGCTTTGGAAAATGTTCATTTCCATTATCAAAAACAGTATTAATAGGACATTTAGGAAATGATATTGAAATCAAAAAGTCAATATAGTTTCATAAAAGTGGAATTGCGTTTGAAAAAGCCTTTGCTGTGTTGCAGCTCATCACCATCTTCTCAAGGGCAACTAGGCTCAGACAATTGGGGCAGCATGATGGTTTAGCAGTTAGCACTGCTGCCTCACAGCACCATGGACCTGGGTTCAAGTCCACCCTCAGGTGACTGTCTGTGTGAAGTTTGTACATTCTCCCGTGTCTGCTTGGGTTTCCTCCGGGTGCTCCAGTTTCCTGGAGGCTAGATGTGCAGGCTAGGTGGATTGGCCGTGCTAAATTGCCCATTGTGTCCAGGAATGCGCAGGTTGGTGTGTTAGCCATGGGAAATGCAGGGTTACAGGGATAACGTTAAGGGGTGGGTGGAGGAGAGGTACTCATTGGAGGGTTGGTATGGGCTGATGGGCTGAATGGCCTGATTCCACATTATAGGAATTCTATGATGCCATGCTTCTAATTGAGGGCAGTGAACTAACCCAGACAATCCATACACAGTACCTCATGGTGGTAGAGGTGACAAATACCACAAGGGGTGGCCATCTGGGATAATTCCTTGATATTGAGCAGTTTGGGTCTACCTATGTTGGAGCTATATTGAATGAGAAGTGGTCTTATTGAACGGTATTGAAGGTTCTGTGGAGGCTTTGCAGGTTAGATGCTGAGAGAATGTTTCCTCTCTGAGGGGACTCTAGGACTAGGAGGCACAGTCTCATAATTAGGCTTCTAGAACACAATACATTTCTTCCTTCAGTGGGTTGTCGGTCTGTGGAATTCTTTCCTTCAGCGTAATGGTGGAGCAGGCAGTAGTGAATATCTAGCCTACTCCTGTTCCTATCAATTAAGATCTTATATTTGTATGCGTTTCTTGATGAAGTAACAGATAAAGCTGATGAAGAGAATGAAGGGATGTTGTCATTATATATTTGAAGAAACCCTTTGACAGAATACTGGATAAGAGGCTGACTACTAAAATTGAGGCCCATGGAATAGGATGGTGTGGACTTGTTGGGCTGAAGGGCCTGTTTCCACACTGTAGGGATTCTATGAAACTATGAAACTGTGACCAAAATTGGCTCAAGGACAGAAAACAGTGAGTTAAAGCAAATGGTTGATTTTCAGACTTGAAGATCATTGTCAGTGGTGTTTCCCCAAGGTTCATTACCACAGCAACTGCTTCATGTAAATTACTTGGGGTATTTGAATACAAAATATAAGTTTAACAACCTGCTGGTGACAATAAACCTGGAGGCATGGCTGATAATAATTGTCTATAACAAGACATAGTTAGACTCGCAAAATGGGCAGGCCAGTGGCAGATGAAATCTGATATGGAGAAGATTGAACTGACCATTTTTAGCAGAATGAATAGGGATAGGCAAGAAATAGCACAGTTCTAATAAGTGTGAATGAACCAAGGGACCTGGTTTTCATTGATGCAGGCCTTTGAATGTGGTAGAATATGTTGAGAGAGCGATTAGCAAAGTTTATGGGGTCTTGTGCATCATAAGTAGAGGTATTGAATACAAAGGATATGCTGAAGGATCTGATCAGGCTGCAGCTGGAGTATTGAAGTCATTAATCTCAAATGGTTCACAAAACTGGAGGGGGCAAATCTCTCTAAAGTGGGTCAATTTTGACATCCCTAAATCCAACACAGTGAACTGAAACTTGGTATATCCATGGCAGATTGGGCTTATGTTTCACAATTTTACTAATTCAACATGACTGCCTCTGCCACTTATCTCTCCATCCCATCGTGGACCGTATAGAATTCTCCCCAACAGGGGTAAATTGGTTTAAAAGCCTTAGATTTGGGTCTCTTATCTGATATGACCTCGAAAAGCAAACTTTGTTCTCGGTATGATCTTCATAGAAGGTAAAAACCCAGAGAAATAAAGCATTACACATCAACAACCTTCCGAGCAGTCAAGTAAATGGCAGTGTCATGTTGTTCATCTGCCCTTCACAAACTGTCTTCCGACTGACTGCAATTACTTCCAGACAGCACAGCCAGATGGCCAGCACACTTTTCTCAGCATCTCACAGTTAAACAGGTTGAGCAATGTCTTTCCTGAAATGAATGCCAATTACAGTGATAACAGCAATGTGTATTTCTGTGCTGTAATAAAACATGGCAAGATGAATTGCAAAACAAAACTCGAAATTGAACCGCATAGGGAGATGTCACCCCTAAAACTTGGCCTAAGAAGTAGGTTTTAAGCTGTTTCTTTAAGGAGGCAAGAGGATTGAGAGGTGGAAAGGTTCAGTGAGGGAACTCGACAGCTGAGGGTCTTGCCAACTGCAGCCACAATGTTGATGTGATTAAAATTGGGAACACTCAGGGCCAGTATTGAGTTGTCAGATTGAGACACCTGGGGCTGAACTTTACCAATCCTCGGGTTTGGTGGGGATATGGGGGTTTGGTTGGGTGGAAGGCGAGGGGCTTGGTGGAATACAATGGTAAGAACTGGCACCAGTGGATTGTACCATACATAACATAAGAACATAAGAACTAGGAGCAGGAGTAGGTCGTCTGGCCTCTCGAGCCTGCTCCGCCATTCAATAAGATCATGGCTGATCTTTTCACGGACTCAGATCCACTTACCCGCGCTCTCACCGTATCCCTTTATTTCTTTATTCCTTTATTTTTCAAAAAAATGTCTACCTTAGCTTTAAAAACGTTTACTGAAGTAGCGTCAACTACTTCACTTGGCAAGGAATTCCATAGATTAACAACCCTCTGGGTGAAGAAGTTCCTTCGAAATTCAGTCCTAAATCTGATCCCTCTAATCTTGAGGCTATGCCCTTTTGTCCTAGCTTCACCTGCCAGTGGAAACATCCTCTCTACTTCTATCTTATCTATTCCCTTCATAATTTTATATGTTTCCATTAGATCCCCCCTCAATCTTCTGAATTCCAACAAGTATAATCCCAATCTTCTTGCTGTAATGCTATCTTGTCAGTGGGGGAGAAGCTGACTTCCTGAGGCCAACTGACCCCTTAAGTGGCCGATTAAGGACCTCCTCTCACCACTTCTGTTACCATTTTGCCAGTGAGAGCGGGTGCTCCTGGTAATCTCTGGTGAGTGTGAAGGGGGCAAGGGAGGGTCCCTTAAGTGACATGGGCCCAACCCCAGCAACCATTGTGGTGACTGTGCCAACTGCCTTCTCTAACAGCCCCTCCTCAGTACTTTGGGGCTTCCAGGCCCCACATTGCTGGTTGTGACAGCATTGAAACCTTCACTTTGCTCCCCGCCCTGCTGACTGTGACCATTGCCCCTCCCCCGACCCCACCCCACCCTGAGTGAGGTATTGGCCGCTCTTGTGACCCACTGTGTCTGAGCTCATATTCCTGGTGATTTTCCTGGGTGATAACGGAGCATTGGGTTCTCTTGGATAGTCAGATCCCTTGGGGATATGCTGTGCAGGAAAGCACTCTATTTTTCTGCCATCTGATTCCCGCGCACATTTCTGCTCACATTAGACAGCGAACCTTGTGCACCCAGATCAAGTTCTTCCTGCCATTTAAATCTGATCCATTACAACAATTGCTTCCATGAAAAGTCAGTGCTTTAGTAAATTGTGTGCTCTTAATTGGTAAGTTTAGCAAAGGCCTGAGGCTCTGCTAGGACCAATGAATTTTCCAATTGTATTGATTAATTTATGTCCCCCTATTTGAACATCAAGCTTCTTTGATTCTAAACAAACATGCAAGCATGATTTAATCAATCAGCACAAAGTAAGTGCATTTGTCCTACCAGACCCTAAGCTCAACGAACAGCAGAATATGTCTTAAGAACACAACCTCTAATTTGAGCAGCTTAACCTCCTCTTCATCTTCTATTGGAGCTTCTTCAAGGTGCAGACTTAAAACGCAGTGTGGTGGGAGAGGGTTGAAAACTAAACGCTATAGCATCTCATTACTAAAGTTTTAAAATAGAAGCATTGTGTGTCAGAATTTGGCAGTAGTATCATTTTAGGTCAGAGGACAAAAACTGGGTTGAAGAGTTTAGGTCTAAAGCTCAGTCTTCAGTCAGGTGTAGAACTGTAGGGAAGGAGTTCCAGAACTTAAGGCCTAGGGTGTTTGATGGCATGGCCATAAATGTTGGAGGAATTAAACTGAGGATGCTCAGCAGCCTGAATTAGAGGACGATAGATAATTCAGAAAGGTTCTGGGGTTGGAGAAGATTGTAGAGATAGGAAGCATTAAAGCAATGAAGAAACTTGAAAACAAGAATCAGAACTTTGACCAGAAGTCAATAGAGATCAGCAAGTGCAGGGCTGTTAGGGAAAGAGATTTAATACACAGTTCAGACAGCAGAGTTTTGGATGGTTTAACGTTTAAAGAGGGTAGAATGTAGGAAACCAGCCAAGAGTTTTTTTTTATAATTCACTCATGGGACATGGACGCCTCTGGACAGATGAATTGCTGGAGAGTTACAAAACAGAACTTGAAATTGAACCACATAGGGAGATTTTAGGACGAGTCACCCCTAAAACTTGGTCTAAGAAGTAGGTTTTAAGCATTTATTGCCCAGAGAGCAGTAAAGAGCCAACCACATTGCCATGCATCTGCAGTCACATGTAGGACAGACCAGGTAAGGATGACAGACTTCTTTCCCTAAAGGACATTAGTGAACCAGATGTGTTTTTTTCCTGACAATTGACAACAGCTTCACAGTCATCGTTAAACTCTTAACACCAGATACTTTATTGATTTCAAATTACACCATCTGCCACGGTCTAGAATTGAACCAGGGTCCCCAGAACATCAGCTGAGTTTCCAGAGAAATAGCCTAGTGATAATACCACAAGGCCATTGCCTAGTGTATTGAAATAGACAGATAACAAAGGCAAGGATAAGGGTTCTAATAGCAGATGAGCTGGAACAGGGACAATGTCACGTAGATGGAAATGAAGACAGAAAATTTAAGGTTACAAGCATGGGGCTGGATGAACACAGCAGGTCAAGCAGCATCATAGGAGCAGGAAAACTTGACGTTTCGGGCCTAAACCCTTCATCAGAAAATTTTCTGAGTAAATATACCAGCAAGGGAGGGAGTGACAACAGCCTGTAAAGTTGATGAATAAAACCCAAAAAATTATACCAACGTTCCAAAAGCAAAGTAACTTCTTTTTAATGAGTGCCATTTTTCATCGAACAGCATGGCATTCAGAGCTGAACCATGGGAAAATAATTGAATTCCTCACTGGACCGGGACAAATGCTTCCTTGACCTGTGATGCAGCAATTGCTTTTTCAATAACATAGCCATTCAAAAAAAACCTGCTGCTAGGAAATTTGGAGTGGTTGGCTGTCTGTGTTTGGTTTGGCTTTCCTTGCATACTGTCTAGGAGGTTTGCTCCCACTGTGAGCGTTTCGGGGTGCACAGGTCTCCAGTGTTGGCAGCTCCTTCAATTTGTATGAGGAAGCATTGTGCTTGGGCCCAATTCTGCAATGCTTCCTCATGAGCGCTTCCACCAGATTTTGAAGCTTAGCAATCGGAGGGCGGGAAGGAGAGGACCTCAGGACAGTTTCCTATGGTATGCCAGGGTTGAAAATAGCTAAACTCGCCACAGGAATTCATACTGTATATGTTCTGGACCAAACGGATCATTACTCAATTATTTAACTTTGCCAGGGCCTCAGGGGCTCTCTTAATGAGCTCTTTTCTGGTCCAATAGCTGTTATTAAGGAGGGAAAATGTCAGGATCATAACCATCACCGCACAATGTGTTATCTGTGCCCTGAACTTGTTGCAGCTCCTGCAGCTTTGTTCCTTTTGAACAATGTTCCCTCAGGGATTTAATTCCCAACCCCAGATGAAGCTGACTAAGAGCCACCCAATAAGAGTCTACATCAAAATGGCTGACATTTCCAAAATGTTCTTCGTTCGCCCTTTCAAATGTTCTCCCAGATCGTCGGTTGAATTAGTGCATCTAATCTGTTGGAAATATGTCGTTATTCAGTCCCATCAATTGTCGAATCCTTTTCATCACAATATGAAGCTTTGCATCGCTCCGAGGAGCTGTTACTGTGCTGAGTCCCAATGATGGAACAGGTTAAAGATTAGGCCGAGTTAAGCAACTCTGTTCCTGACTGGAATTGCAAATACACCTTTTATTTGTATTTTTTTTTGGCATGTAGTCATTTCCAGCATTTATTGTCCATCCCATGTTGCCTTTTGAGGGGTGTTGAAAGTCTGCTGCGGGTGTGGAGTCTCACCTCACACACACAGGCCAGAGAAGGCAAGGGCAGCAAATTTCCTTCCTTAACAGGCATTAGTGAACAAAATGGTGTCCCACAACAATTTGTGATGGTTTCACAGACGCTATTATGAAGACTAGCTTCCATTCCAGGTTATTTTTATGTTGAATTAGTTGTTTAATTGCTGGATTGTGAGCTCACTGACAGTATACAACACCACCATTGCCAGGCTGCAGGTGACCAAGGTGTCCTTAGGTTCAAAGGTTGTCATGGTCTGATGACATCACCAGTGCCACAATGTCTGCAGCATCACTCGGTCAGGAGCAGCCGGAGAGCTCTTCCCAGATTTTGCCTTGCAAAGAACCCTCAGGTTGCCCTGACCCTGACTTCCCCCTCCTCCACTGTTCCATGTCCAAGCCGCACAGTCCTCCTCACCGTTCCACACCTCTGCTACAGCTGACTGCCAGTCTTCCTGCTTTTGGTCAGCAATCTCCTACACCCGCCTCAGCTTGTCAGCAGCTTACGGAGCTGGGCTGTATCAGGCCCAGGACCCTACTAACAGGCATTTAAATGAGGCTTGGCTTCTTCAGTGGGATCTCCATAGCCTAGGACTCTCTTGGATTTTTCCCTGCTTTGAGCACACTTTGGATTTTGAGTTTGTTAAAAAGCTTTTCACACAGCAAATTTTGTCTTACCATTCTATAGGACTGCTGTCTTTTGGAGAGAGACAGCTGGTGGTGACTTAACCTGAGGGCCACCATACCTCAAGTAAGGGGAGAAACTGAGAAGGAGAGTCCTTCATGGTAATCTCAGCCAGTGTGGGAATTGAACCCATGCTGCCTGCATCATTCTTCTTTGCAAACCAACTCTGCAAAACCAAACCCCATGAAGCAGGTAGATGGTTTGGAATGGACTGCCTGGAAATGTGTTGGAGGCAGGTTCAATTGAGGCATTTAAGACAGCATTGGATGTTTATTTGGATAGTAATTGTGTACAGGGATATGAAGAAAAGGCAGGATGTTGGCACTAGGTAATAGAGCTGGAGAGGGTACAATTTGATTTGATTTGATGTACTATTGTTACATGTACCGAGGTACAGTGAAAAGTTTTGTTTAGCTTTCAGTACAGGCAGATCATGCCATACAAAGATCGTAGGGTGATTGTATTCCTCGCTCTGTTCAATGTTGCAGCTGCAAAGAAGGTGCACAAAAAACAAGATCAATATTAGATTAGAAATTTGAGAGGCCCATTCACAAGCCTAATAACAGTGGGGAAGAAGCTATTTTTGAACCTGTTGTGTATGTGTGTTTAAGTATTTGTATCTGCTGCCTGATGGAAGATGTTAAAAAAAAATATGACTGGGGTGGGAGGGTTCTTTGATGCTGTTGGCTGACTTTCTGCGGTGGAGTCAGTGGATGGGAGGTTGGCTTGTGTGATGGTCTGGGCCGGGTTCACAATTTTCTGTAGCTTCTTACGTTCCTGGGCAGAGCAGTTGCCTTACAAGCCGTGATGCATCCAGATAGAAGGCTTTCTAAGGGGTATCTATAAAAGTTGGTGAAAGTCTGGATGCACATGCCAAATTTCTTTAGCCTCCTGAAGAAGAAGAGGTGCTGTTGTGCCTTCTTGACTGTCGCATCAACGTGAATGGCCCAGGACAGATTGTTGGTGATCATCACTCCTAGAAACTTGAAACTCTCGACCATCTTCACCTTGGCTCCATTGATGTAGATAGGGGCGTGTCCTCCTTGCTCCCTGAAGTCAGTTATCAGCTCTTTAGTTTTGCTGACATTGAGAGAGAGATTGTTATATTTATATCAAGCCACCAAGCACCCTATCGCTTTCCTGTAGTCTGTCTCATCATTGTTTGATATCCAGCCTACAATGGTGGTGTCATCAGTGAACTTGTAGATGGAGTGTGGGCCAAATGGGCTCCTTTTGCACTGTAACAATTGTGAGGTTCTGTGATTGCCCTGCCCCCTTTAAAATCAGGGCCTAAACGTCTGTTTGCTGAGCATTTTCTGAACGTCAACTTCCATAACAATCTGCCAGCCCAGCTAAGACGCACACTCACTAACGTAACTTAACTCAAACAGCTTTTTCTGTCTCCTGCAATATCACACATTCCAACATCAAAGAAACTTTCAGATCTCTTTAAGATTGTATTTTCTGTCTTACAAATGCCCATGGCCATTTTACTTCTTCTAGTTTATAGCACACAATATGTATGTTGCCTGCTACAAACTAACAAAGACGGAATGGACTTTGCCCTTGAACATCATACACAGTGACTGAGCTTACAAATTATAGTACTATTTTGCAATGAAACATCCATTCAATGAGGTGCTAGCTTTTTGAGAAAATTATGGCCCCAGGCATTGCTAAATTCAAAGGAACAGCACACATTTGGAAATAAAGCTGGCTTAAAAAAATACATAAAAAGTCTCATCCTGCATGCTTCCATCATTTCTGAATATCTAACTAAAACAACATTTTAATTAAAGTATATAGCTTCGAGGGCAATAGAACTCAAGAACTTTAACTTCAGTAACTCAGCTGGACTTGCCACATAAACGCCATTGGCTACAAAATCAAGTTAGACACTAGGAATACTGGGGAGAATAACTCACCTCCTGACTCCCCAAAGCCAGTCCATGATCTACAAGGCACAAGTCAGGACTGTGATAGAATACTCCCCATTTGCCTGGATGAGTGCAGCCACAACAACACTCATGAAGTTTGACACTATCCAGGACAAAACAGCCCACGTGATTGGCACTACATCCACAAGCACCCATTCCCTCCACCATCGATGCTCAGTAGCAGCAGTGTGTACTATCTACAAGGTGCAGTGCAGAAACCCACCGAAGATCCTCAGACAGCACCTTCCAAACCCATGACCATTTCCATCTAGAAGGACAAGGGCAGCAGACTTATGGGAACACCACCACCACCAAGTTCCCCTCCAAACCACTCACCATCCTGACATGGAAATATATCACCGTTCCTTCACTGTCGCTGGGTCAAAATCCTGGAATACCCTCCCTCATGGCATTGTGGGTCAACCCCCACAACAGGTGGACTGCAGCGGTTCAAGAAGGCAGCTCACCACCACCTTCTCAAGGGTAGCTAGGATCTGACAACAAATAATGGCCAAGCCAGCAACACCCAGTTCCTGTGAGTGAATAAAAAATAATTGTAAAGGAATTCACAGACGGTCAGACTGCCTGTTTCTTTTTGTGGCCTTGTGGAGCCCATATTCCACACATACACTGTGTTAGATTAGATCTGCTTTCCCATTTTCTGAGGGACATCGACATTTCGTTGGCACTTCAGCCCCTCACTCCTGATCTTTGGCCACTCAGTATGGAGCGGGCTGGGCAGATCAGAGGATGCCCTGGTAATTTTGAGTCTGGGCCTGGCCAAGACAGCCCGAAACAGGTCCAGGTGAGAGTTCATTCAGCACAACTGCCTGCCCTTCTCTTGTAGTTATATCTGTACCTAGATATCCTTACAGAAGGAGAGCAAGGGTTTTCTGTGACTGGTAGGCACCACAGGGCCTGGAGTGCATCATTAGCTCTCAAAATCATGTTTTAATTTGATAGTTTCTTTAGTTACCTTTTAAGAGGCATCAGTTTGGTTTAATTTGGCTTTGTTTTGTTCAAAAGCTGCTTAAAAGAGCAGCTTCAGAGGATCCTACAGAAGTTTGTGCCAAACTCTACCCCAGACATTGCTTTTTGGATAATGACATTAAGCCAGATTGATCTGACCAATGACACAGGCCATCCTCCAAAGGACGTCAGAGGGAGTGCCTCCCTGTATTTAACATGGAATCCTTCCAATTAATGTGAATAGACTGTACACCGATCAAGCACTTGAACAAAGAACAAAGAAAACTTACAGCCCAGGAACAGGCCCTTCGGCCCTCCAAGCCTGTGCCAATCCAAATCCACTGTCTAAACCTATCACCCAATTCCTAAGGATCTGTATCTCTCTGCTCCCCACCTACTCATGCATCTGTCCAGACGCACCTTAAATGAATCTACCTTGCCTGCCTCTACTACCTCTGCTGGCAACGCGTTCCAGGCACCTACCACCCTCTGTGTAAAGTACTTTCCCCGTGTATCCCCCTTAAACTTTTCTCCTCTCACCTTGAACGCGTGACCCCTCGTTATTGAATCCCTCACCCTAGGAAAAAGCTTATCTCTATCAACCCTTCATGATTTTGAAGACCTCAATCAGGTCCCCCCTCAATCTCCTTTTTTCTAATGAAAACAATCCTAACCTACTCAACCTCTCTTCATAGCTAGCACCTTCCATACCAGGCAACATCCTCGTAAACCTTCTGTGTACCCTCTCCAAAGCTTCCACATCCTTTTGGTAATGTGGCGATCAGAACTGTACACAGTATTCTAAATGCGGCCGAACCAAAGTCTTGTACAATTTTAACATGACCTGCCAGCTCTTATACTCAATACCCCGTCCGATGAAGGCAAGCGTACCATATGCCTTCTTGACCACTCTATCCACCTGTGCAGCCACCTTCAGGGTACAATGGACCTGAACTCCCAGATCTCTCTGCTCATCAACTTTTCCCAAGGCTCTTCCGTTTACAGTATAGTTTGCTCTAGAATTAGACCTCCCAAAATGCATCACCTCACACTTGCCCGGATTGAACTCCATCTGCCACTTCTCCGCCCAACTCTCCCGTCTACCTATATTCTCCTGTATTCTTTGACAATCCCTTATGCTTTCTGCTACTCCCCCAATCTTCGTGTCATCTGCAAACTTACTGATTAGACCACTTATGCCTTCTTCCAGATCATTTATGTATATCACAAACAACAGTGGCCCCAGCACTGATCCCTGTGGAACACCACTGGTCACCTTTCTCCATTTCGAGAAACTTCCTTCAACTACTACTCTCTGTCTCCTGTTGCTCAACCAGTTCTTTATCCACCTAGCTAGAACACCCTGTACACCATGTGACTTCACTTTCTCCATTAGTTTACAATGGGGAACCTTATCAAACGCCTTACTAAAGTCCATGTAGATGACATCTACAGCCCTTCAGAAGTCTTGGCTTGTTCAGAAGTCTTGTTCAGAAGTCTTGGCTTTCAGTGCACTTGGCTGGAAACCAGAAGATCTACAAATATATATAAATATATAAATAAGTGTTAGGAGCAGATATAAACCATTCTGCCCTTCGCGCCTGCTCTGCAATTTGCTAATCATAGCTGTTCAGATGCCAGACTCCTTGAGTGTGCTGTCTGCCACTTGTACCCTGACATACCTGTCAGTCAAGGACCTATCTAACATGGAGGTGAAACGTTTTGGGTACAGATGAGACACAGGGTGTCTTAGCTGTACCTGAATGCTAAGGTCTGAGATACTCCATGTTCCCAAAATTGGCTTCTGGCCCATTTTAATGGAATGAATGAGCTGCTAGGCAATCATCAATGACATTTGGGCTGCTGTTTGCATTGCAGAGATACCCCAATGGGTGAGCTAGGTTGGCCTGTTAGGCCTTCAGCCTGGGTTTTGGAGTAGGTGGGAGGGTCAGTGCATCATCACTGGACGCAGGAAACCCAAAGGTTTTTGTAACCCTGGGTGAATTATGTGCCCTCATCCAAGCATTCACGATGGAGAAAACTGAGGAGTCTAGAATATTTTCCCTTTATCTATTTGGCATTCAATATGGTGAATGTTGGACTACTCAAAGCCTGGGCCCTAGACGAGTGTCCAGGCCATCTAATATGGTCAGGGATGCCTTGATTGGCTGGGTTAAAGATTGGGCCTTTGACTGTAAACAAGATCCGCTGATTGGTTGTCTGGGATTTGGACCATCTGTATCAGCTTGGTAAAGAGGGACAATGGATTATAAAAGCCATCTTTTAATGTGGGGGTCAGGAGGAGCATATTCATATTAGTATGGGGTAGAATAACTAAACTTGAGATCATGAAGACTTCTAACTGTTCAGAAGAATTGGACAAACAGTTGACAGCAACAGAAACTGTCTCATTAATTCAACAGGAAATTGAATTGTTATATGTAGTTCTCCCGTTCGACATGCAGAAGCTAATGAGCACTTGGCAAACGTAAAATTTAGATCTTTCCTATTCCTGGTAACCATCCATCTGCAATGAATCTTAGACTAACAGACACTGATGCGAATAATAAATGCATGTTTTGTTGAATCTCCTCTGACTCCAGTAGGAAACTAATGGTTTATTTCTGTCTATATTTCAACTGATTTTGTCAGACGACAAGAGATGATAGTTGAATATTATTCCTCCCTGCCTCCTCTCTCCACCAACCACAGAACCTATTAAAAGAGTTAGATCAGAAGCCAATAAAGCATTTCCTTTTAGCCTTTCAAACAGGCTTTGGAAAGTACAGTATCATAAATCAATATGGAACAGAAAGAGGCCATTGAAACCACTGCACACATGCCAACTATTCAAAAGTGCAATCCTATTAGTCCCACACCTCTGTTCTCTTTCCACAACTCCCTGAAAATTTGCCCTCCTTGAGTGTTGCTCTAACACCCTTTAGAAGATTGCCATTGAATCATTGTGAACCATGCACTCCAAATCACAACAGCTCACTGAGTAAACAAGCGTGGAAGAACACAGCAGGTCAAGCAGCATCATAGGAGCAGGAAAACTTGAAATTTCGGGCCTAAACCCTTCATCAGAAATGAGTAATTTTACTCACTGAGTAATTTTCGTTACATTTTTACTAGTTCTTTTGCCAATCACCTTAACAATCCTTCCTCTGGTTACCAATCCACCATCTGCCAGGGGAAACAGTTCTTTCTTACTTATTCTGTCAATGAAAAAAATCACTTATGATTACTCTCTTTCCTCTTAACTGGCCCATATTCTATCCACACCATATTCTATCTGCCGCTTCCTACATCACAAGTTTTTATTTTCCACAATAACTTTTTGACATGGAATCTTATCAAATGCCTTTTCAAAATCCAGGTTGGGCACATTTAACCAGTTCTCCTTTACCCAGGCCTACATGCCATTTCTTCAAAGAACTTCAATAAATTGATTAAAAATGTTTTCTCTTTCACAGAACCATGTTAACGCTGTCTGATAGTGTTGTAATTGACTAGCTTGCCAATTGCTTCTAACACTTTTTCTATAAAAGATTTTTAGCCAATACATGGAGGATGGGTCCTCCCCATGGGATTTTTTTCTCATTGGATGGTATCTTTTCTGTGTATCCTGAAAAATCCCCTTAAATATTTGCCATTGCATCTCTATTGGCCTATCTTTTAACCTAATTTTCCAGTTTAGCTAACTCTCCTTTCATGCCCTCATAATAGTTCTACCTAAGTTTAAAATAATAGCCTTTGACTACTCTTCCAACGTTCATACTGAAGTTAACATTCAATCTTATTATGACCATTGTTACTGAAGGAAGCCTTCGCTATGAAGTAGATGATTAATCCTACCGCATTGGACAATACAGGGTCTTGTATAAAAGTGAAATACTGCAGATGCTGGAAATCTGAAATAAAAGCAGGAAACATTAGAGAAACTAAGTAGGTCTTATATAGATAGTAGGAACTGCAGATTCTGGAGAATCTGAGATAACAAGGTGTAGAGCTGGATCAACACAGCAGGCCAAGCAGCATCAGAGGAGCAGGAACGCTAACGTTTCGGGTCTTGGCTGCTTGGCCTGCTGTCTTCATCCAGCTCTATACCTTGATATCCTGGGTCTTACATAGTCTGCTTTCTGGTGGGCTGCAGAACATATTGTTCTAAGAAACTATCCCAAAAATATTCAATGAACATCTAGGTTATCTTTGCCCAATTAATTTTTCAGGTCTATATTCAGATTAAATTATTTGATGATTCACGATGTATCTTACTGACCAACTCCTGTTGTTATACTCCACTCTACTGTGTGGTTGCTGTTAGGGAGCCTGTACACCACTCCCGGGAGTCGTTTCTTGCTCCTATTGTTTCTCATTTTTACCCAGACTGCTTCTACATCCTGTTTTCCTGAACTAAGGTCACCCTCTCTACTGTCCTAATACCATCATTAATTAGCATAGACAACCTTCTACCATTGATCACCTTCCTGTCCTTTCTAAATGTCACGTACTCTCTATATTCAGGTTCCAATCTGTGATCCTGCAGCTACGACTCTGTCATGGTTATCTGTTTGTGCTTATTTATTTTTGTTTGCACTAACAGTTAACCGGATTTGTTTCAAACTCTGTAGATCAAAGTCTTTAGTTTTCTCCATTTAATATTTTTATGACCCCTAGCCTTATTGAATTATTCTTAGATTTGTACTCATATCTCTTCCTGTCACAATCTGTTCATCATTGTCCATATTAATACCTTTTTCTCTTGCGTTAACTCTATTCTTCCATCTATCACATCTTCCCAAATTTGATCACTTGCTGCAACTATTCCATTTAAAACCTTCTCTACTTCCCTAATCATGCAGCTCATACATACTTGTGCATTGTTATTGTACGTGTATGACTGCCTACTGATACTCCCAGTCATCGGTGCCTTCAAACGTCAATAGTTGGAGGTTTGAGTCTGCTAATTTCAGAATGTGCTAAGTCGAGGTGCTGTGCCTGACCAATGGGAGAGGAAATGTCAGAGAGAAACATCAATCTAGTGTGATCCTTGATACTTCTCCGTAGCTTAGGTAGCACTTGACATCAGAGAGTGCAGTGCCCTTTAAGCTTCTAGACATCAGGCAGAACAAGTGTGGAACAGGGGATAAATATGTCAGGGAGAAACCTTACCCCAAAAGAAAATGGGAATAAAGTAATTTGAGATGCTCTACAGCAGTAAAGTGGAGCATAATTATAAGCTTCAATGGATAAATATATGGAATTAGGAACGGAAAGCAGGCTGTGCGTACATTAAAAAAAATTACATTGGCAGGAGCACTTGCGTGCTCAGCATCATCAATGTCAGTTGCTAAGCATTGATGTACATATGTTATATGCTAAAGGCATCTCTTTGAGATGCAGTTCCTCCTTGTTACTTGTGCAAATCCATGATAAATAGTTGATTTTACTGCATATGCTTAGAGGCAGCGCATTTGAACCGATTATTGGATTCGGCTCTGAGTATGCATCTTCTTAATCTGAATTGGAACAAGAATGTTTGCAACAAAAGGTTGTGTTCACATAGTTAGTCACATTGCAACTAGCATGAAAATTACCAATCAGAGCGATTGAGTGACTGCAGCTTAACTGCTGTTGGCAATATTAATAACCAAATTCTTCAGGATTTCAAACGACAGGCCTTTCATTAATATTTGAGAAAAGCACTAGCTTTCTTATTTGTAATGGACTAATGCTTTTTGTTAAAATACCAGATCAATTAGTTACATGTTATTATCCACCCTCTAAACTCTGCATCTTTCTTTATTAGCTCAGTACATTGGTAAATTGTGGCATGTAAACATGAATTAATGTTCAGCTTTACACACTAAGGTGAAACTAGTGGGCAGAGGTAAGACGGTTCCTCTATTTAACACATTGAGTTAATGTGAAAAGATGGGATTAAGTCACACAGAATCACAGAATTGTTATATGGCTCTAAATGAGGCCATGTGGTCTATCATTCTTGCACCACCTCTATTACCTAGTATCAATCTCCTGCCTTTTTCCCATAGCCCTGCACATCATTTATACCGAAATAACCATCCAATGCCCTCTTGAATACCTCAAGTGAACCTGCCTGCACCTTCTAGGCAAGTGCTTTCCATACCCTCAATATGTGCTGTATGGAAAAGATTCTTTCTCCCATCTCTTGAAATCTATGTCCCCTTGACTTTTTCACCTTTTTAGCAAGGAAACTTGGAGTTAACAAACATAATATCTAGGAGCAGGTGTAGGCAATTCAGCCCCTTAACCATTTGATATGATCATACAATTTGATACAATTTTATCTTGGCCTTAACTTAAATTTCCTGCCTATTCTCCATTATCTTTCAACCTGTTACTAATTAAAAATCCATCTCTTCCTTAAATTTGCTTAATGTCCCAGCATTCGCTGTACTCTGGGGTGGTGAACTCCGTTGACTCATGATCCTTTGAGAGAAGTAATTTCTCCTTATCTCTGTTTCAAATGTGCTACCCCTTATCCTAAAATGGTGACCTCTCATCCTAGATTACTCCTCATGAAGAAACATCCTCTATACATCTTGCTTTGTCAACATCCTTACCTTGTTAAGTGTTGTCTTTGCATGTGTGAGGGAGGGTCTGGGTGGAATCAGCAGCCAATATATCCAGAAGTGGTGGGTGAATTAGATTTGCAGTTGAAAGGATGCAGGCAGCAGAGGTCTGAGTGAGTTGAAATGAAAGGGATGGTTCAAGATGGGAAACCAACCAGAAAAACATTAAAATGATCCAATCTGGAGGAAGCAAAGACATAGATTTCAGCGGCTGCTGGGCTCAGACAGAAGTTCAGACATAGAATATCTCAGAGGGTGTAGTAACTGGGTTTTTATGATGAACAGAATATGTGGTTTGAAGCTCAGATCAGAATCAGACAAGACACCAAACTACAAACAGTCAACTTCACCCTGAGGGTAGATGGGGACTGCACTGGAATTGATGGCAAGAGTGCAACAGTTTGAGGTATGGCTTCAGATTTTCTGATATTTAATAGGATGTAACAGTGACTCATTGAGTGCTAGATCTCCCTGACTCCAGTGATTCCTGAAAGATCATCGTCAATGCCTCCACAATTTCCTCAGCTGTCTCCTTCAGATCTCTGGGTATAGTCCGGGTGAATCCACCTTTGAATCTTTCAGCTTCCCCAGCACCTTCTCCTTAGTGATGGCTACTTCACTCACTACTGCTCTGGACTCTCTTGAAGTTCTGGTCTGCTGCTGATGTGCTCCACAGTTCAGTTCCTCCTGGGGTACAGTGCACCATTCTGGTCGCCCAGTTATAGGAAGGATGTTATTCCTCTGAGGAAGGTTCAGAAGTGATTTATCAGGATGTTGCTGGGTATGGAAGGTTTGAATAATAAAGAAAGGCTGGATAGACTGGGACTTCTCTCACTAGAGTTTAGGATGTTCAGAGGTGACCTTATAGGAGTTATAAGAGGTATAAGTTATAAGAGGTATAAGTAGGGTTAATGGTAGGTGTCTTTTCCCTAGGATGGAGGACTTCAAGACTAATGAGCACATTTTTAAGGTGCTTGGAGGGAGATTTACAAAAGACAAGAGGGGCAAATTTTTTTACACAGAGGGTTGTTCGCGTGTGGAATGAACTTCCTGAGGAAGTGGTGGATATAGGCACAACTACAATGTTTAACAGACATTTGAATAAGTACATGAATAGGAAAGGTTTGGAGCGATATGAGCCAAGAGCAGGCACATGGCACCAGTTTGGGATTATGTTCGGTATGGACTTGTTGGACTAAAGGATCTGTTTCCATGCTGTATGACTATGGCTCTTGACTGTAAGTGTCCTGATGGTACAGAGCAGTGGAGATATTAAGAGAAATGCTGGAGTTTGAAAGCGGGGCCCCAACATTTTGCATGTGAATCCTAACCCCACATTTTCAATGGTGACATCTTTGTATGTAGATGAGGAGCGGGGGGATCTCAGGATTAATTCATGAAGGGGCTTCCAAGGTCATGATGTGGAGTTGTAGAAGAGGTAATGCTGGAAATACTGTGGCTTTGGTGGGTTGGAGTGTGACTGAGTCCCACTGAACTGGACAACAGAAGGGAGAATGTAAAGTCTATGATACCATATGAATCTGAATGACTACATTCCTTTTGCTACTTCAGGCAATATAGGTTTGAAGAGAAAAATCTGAAGAATGATTTAAGTTCTTATTGGATAAGATTACCACCAGCAGGCCCCTAAGATGACTGCTAAATTCTTCAGCAAATACATTGAATGACATGAAACAACTGTACGAGTCAGAGAGGCATTTAGGTCCAAATCCTGGCCAGTATTAAGTTGCAGACCTTGACAAGATTGAACATGGTCCAGCTCCTCAGTTCCTGATCATTAGATGTCCATTGTCCTTTTGCTGAAAAGTGTACAGGCCAATGATAATGGAATCTAGCTCAGCTATGCTACTCCCTAAAGTCTGTCAGTTGGATATTTGAGTTCTTGGATGAAATCTACAAAAAAGGTAACATGTTGAATGTCAGTGAAGCAGACTTTGATAAATGCCAAAAACAGCTGATTATTCCAGAGAGGAATGTACCATGAATTTTGACAGATCAAAAAAAAATTTGTGAAAATTCAATTTGGGGGACCCAAGAATCGATGCCTGTATTTAAATCACTGGATTGTGCTCAGGTAGCTTATATGGATAGAACATTATTCCCAGCTGGTGTTTGGTCCTCAGAGAATAAGGAGCTGTTAGATCAGATTTCTGCTGATACCAGCCGTCTCCTCAAACTTTCATGGAACAACTGAGACATCTTGTGCTGACACAAACTACGGAAGGTTTAATGATTGCCATGTCAAAATATTCTGGATACTGGACAAAGGCAGATTGAAGGCAGGAAGAATAAAGTTGAAAGCATGCCTGGTTATTACAGTGAAAGATGGAAAGATGAACAACTGAATACCACGAATGGCCAGACGTGGTTCAAAACATAATTTTGCAATGAAGTATTCTAAGCAAAGAGGCAGAGGCTAAATGAACATGAAGGAAAGCATCTGGAGCTGTGGATGCCGATAAAGATGAATTTGAACAAACAATTATGGTCACAAGGAGTTTTTGTCATGTGACGAATGTGTGTATCATGGACTCCTTGAACTGTGCTGTACTAGATAGTACATGCACTTCAGCAGTATGAGGGTCAGCTTTTCTAAAATATTATCTTGATTCACTAAGGAGTGAGCATTGTTACAATGTTAAGGAATACCAATTATTATTGGAGTATATTTTAGTGCGACAGCACAGTACGCCACTGAAGAGAGCTGTAATTTCATGTAAAATAGTTGGAGCACAGATGGAGCTGCTGTTGAGTAAACATTCTACAAAAGTGCAGAAATGAAGCTTGACATGGAGCAGGGTAAGGAAATTTTTTTTTGGTCTATCAGTGGACCTGCAGGTTACCCAGTCTGGACATCAGTCTTTCCCCTAATGGAACCTAAGTGTTAGACTAGTAGATTTCTGAAGAAGGGTCCCAACCCAAACTGTCAACTTTCCTGCTCCTCTGATGCTGCCTGGCCTGCTGTGTTCCTCCAGCTCCACACTGCGTTATCTTAAGTTAGACTAGTACTTCTGCTATTGAGCTAAACAAGGTTCCAGGTGACCTGAGATCCTTTTGTGTCCACCAATAAACTGAAACCTCCTGTTGTTCCCTTGGTTATTACTTCACTCTTACCATTTTTTTCACCCTGTTGTGTTTCTCATTGTTCCTAAGTCTACCAGAGAGCATTTGCTGCTGATACAATGGTCTGAAACTGAGGGCTCGGGTGAAGGACCCAATTTTCAGCTTGGGGCTGACAGGGTCTGCTGCAGGGATTATTCACAGTATTCAACACCATTTTCTGTAAATCCTTTCACAAAGAGGCAATTATTGTGTTTATTTACTGCAACTGGACCTTAACATATCATAAAGCAACAGGAGCCATATATGTGATAACAGACTTTCCCAATCGACATGGAGGTGCTGAGAGGAACCAAGTAGACTTAAGGCAACAATATGTCAATGGTTTAGGGAAAAGGCAGCAGCCTGCAGCTCTCAGATAAAATGCTGTAAGAAACATTTAATTGTTTCTGCCCTGGTTCCTCGGTGACAGCCAGGCATGTGCCAAGAAGAGATTGGAGACAAGCTAGCATTTCATTCGGCTGTGCATACCTAATCCATCATACAGCTGCATTTCAATCCGATTTGGAGCTAATATAGAACAAAAAGACCCCCAAAAAAGACTGCAGATGTTTTAGGGTGAGATGTGACCTGCATCATTGATGTAAAGCTACTCTGCAGAATATTGATTACATCTGCATCAGTGCGACTCTCCCTCAAGCAGGGATAAGAAACACTTAATGCATTTTTCCACCTTAGTTTGCCTTAAGGTCACATGAGGACTTGAGGCAATTAAATTTTTGACAATCAAACAAGCCCTCCAATAGGATAATATTTCCAGAGATGGGCCATCAGCAAAGTGAAATCTAGAGAAATAACCAAATTTCAAAATTGACACTGCCGCATGCTAGGAGCAATTAGACAGGTTGAAACAGAAGCTTTAAATAATTCTGTTTTGGATTTTATGGAATGATCATCTGTCTCTGCTGTAACATTCAGTTTCATCTCTAAACTGGAGGGGTATTCCCCTAGTGTTAGCTGTCCTGCCTCTGAGTTAGACAATTGTGAATTTATAAGTTTCTCCAGTGACCTGGACTGATGCTCCACAGTGGTACTAAAGAACCACAGCAATATATGTGGTATTGCCAATTCGATCAGACCTTAAATTAAAGCAGATAGGCACTAAGAAGTAGGTAAGAGGAATGGGGCTAATTAAAGAGCAAGATGAAAATTTACACTTGGACCAAGAGCTATGGTTGTGGTATTAAATGAATACCTTACACCTGTCTTTAATCATAGAATCCATAACAGAGCAGAAAGAAGCAACTCAACCCATCAAGTCTTCACTGACCCTCTATACCATCCAGACCCCACACTAGAATTAACTGTAGCTAATCCACTTAGCCTGCACATCTTTGTGGCTGTGGGAAGAAACCATGGCACCTGTTGAAACTCTATGTAGACACAGGAAATATGCTCAAGTGCCAACCAGACAGTCACCCAAGGCTGAGATTGAACTGAGGTCCCTAGTGTTGTGAGACAGCAGTGCTAACCACTCAGCCACCGTGCTGCTTAACCACAGAAGGAGATTCAGTAAAGGTCTTTGTATGGGCCATGGTGAAAGAGGAGTGAATACAGACATTTGAAGGTTTTATAAAGGGATAGGGAAGATTTTTTTTTATTCATGGGATGTGGGAGTCATTGGCTAATTGAACCATTAAGCGTCAACCACATTGCTGTGGATGTGGAGTCGCATGTAGGCTAGACCAGCAGTTTCCTTCCCTAAGGGACATGAGTGAACCAGAATAGGATTTTCCTGACACTTGGCAACAGCTTCCTGTTCATCATTAATCTCTTAATTTCAGATTTTTACTGACAGAGTGGGACCTGAAACTGGGTCAGTAGATTAATAAAGTCTAACAATGATACCACGAGGCATCACCTCCGCATATCAGGTAAGCTGTCTCTATGTAAAGCTGATGAGTCACCAGGAGCAGATAAGATGTTCCTGAGGGATGTGACAGTGGAAATTGCAGAGGCACAGAGCCATAATTTTTCCTTCTTCCTTAAACTCAGGGATTGTGCTGGAGAACTGGAGAATTGCCAATCTTTCACCCTTCTTCCAGAAAGGGTGTAAAGATTGTAATGATCCTAGCTGATGGTAAAAATGGACAATCAGATTCCAGAGTGACGTCTGGTTTGATAGTGCATAATTTTTGAACTCTTTTACCATTTGGTTAATGTGGTGATGAGTCTCTTAACATGACCTTCCAACTTTTATACTCAATGCATAACCAATAAAGACAAGTATACCAAACGCCTTCTTCACTATCCTGTATACCTGCGACTCCACTTTCAAGGAACTATGAGCTTGCACTCCAAGGTCTCTTTGTTCAGCAACACTCACCAGGACCTTACCATTAAGTGTATAAGTCCTGCCTTGATTTGCCTTTCCAAAATGCAGCACCTCACATATATCCAGATTAAATTCCATCTGCCACTCCTCGACACCTTTGACCATCTGATCAAGGTCACATTGTACTCTGAGATAAACTTCTTCACTGGCCACTACACCACCAATTTTTGCATCATCTGCAAATTTACTAACCATACCTCCTATATTCACATCCAGATCATTTATATATAAAAAAAAAACAGTGGACACAGCACTGATATCTCCAGTCGGAAAAGCATCCCTCCACCACGACACTCTGTCTCCTACCTTCTAGCAAATTTTGTATCCAAATGGCTAGTTCTCCCTGTATTCCATGTGATCTAACCTTGTTAGCCTGTCTAATATGTGGAACTTTGTTGAACGCCTTATGTATGTGGCCTTGTCCAGAGAACCAGCATGGGTGTACCCTGCACCGAACGTACTGCACTGGTTCAAAAGGCCACGTTGAGCACTTTTTCAGGAATAACTAAGGATGGGCAATAAATGCTGGCCCAGCCGGTGATGCCCACACACCAGGAATGAATAAAAACACCGACCCCAGTGCTGACTCTAAGGATGTACATCCATAATGAAAATGTGATTAATGACTTTCCTAAATCAAATGATTCACTCCAGCAAATTTTCAGAAACAAGCCCAAGTGCCTGAACATAATATTGATTATCTGCAATTATTCTTCTTCTTTTAATTGCTAAACTACAACATGCCTTCTGAAAGAACAGATATCACAGAATAAAACAAAGAACCACAGATGCTGGAAATTGGAAACAAAAACAGGAATTGCCAGAGAAACTCAGCAGGTCTGAAAGCATCTGTGGAGAGAAAGCAGAAACGTTAGCTCAGATATCACAGAATCTCAGGATTGTTACGGTGCTGGAGCAGTCTTTTTGGCCCGTTGTGTTTGCACTAGCTCCTTGAATGAGCATAAACTTGGAGCCTTTCTGCTGCCATTTCTCTCCTTGCTCTCTACTTTTCACTTTGTTTCTTTTTACGTAACCATCTAATATCTTTTTGAATGCCTTAACTGACTCTGCCTCCACCACACTACCAGGTAATGCATTCCAAACTCTCCCTATTTGCTGTGTAAAAATGTTTTTTCTCATCTTGCATTGCTTCTTGTTCAAATAAACTTATCCCTACATCTCTTCATCCTCGATCCATTTATGAGAAAGAAGTTTCTCCCTATCGACTTTGTTCAAACTTGAAAAGTTCCATCAGATTTCCTCTGAACCTTCACCTCTCTGAGGAAAATAGGCCCAATTTTTCCAATCTCTCTCATAACTGAAGTTTCTGATCTCTGGAGCCTCTTGTAAACCTCTCCTCCCCTGTCTCTTTCCTAGAAAACAATACCTCAGCTAAGGCCTAACTCGTGTCCTAGTATAACTTCAGTTCAGTATAACCACCTTCCTCTTTTGTGCTGTCCTATTAATCAAGCTTAAGATACTGATTTTTTAATATGAACTCCTCTCTCAAAGAATGAGTGTGGAAACCGGCCATTCGGCCCAGCAAGTCCTCACCGGTGCTCCTAAGAGCATCCCACCAGACTCATCCACTCCGCTCCCCCCCCACACTCCCATAACCCTGTACTTTCTGTGGCTAAACCTAACTTACACATCCCTGGACACTATGGACAATTCAGCATTGTCAATCCATCTAACCTGCACATTTTTAGACTGTGAGAGGAAACCAGAGCACCCAGCAGAAACCCACGCAGACACACGAAGAACATGCATACTCCACACAGACAGTCATCTGAGGCTGGAATTAAACCCAGGTCCCTGGCACTGTGAGGTATCACTGAGCCACTATGCCACCCCTCTCTCCACCTATCGTTTCATCTTTATGGACTTATGCACATGTGCACCCAAGCCTCTCTGTTCCTGTAGAGCCTTTACACAATTTTATTTTGTACTATTTCCAAATGGTGTGTCTACCAAAACGTACCACCTTGCATTTCTCTGTGTCAACTTCATTGGCCTCCTATCCGTCTACTGTCCCAAATTGTGAATATCCTTTTGAAGTTCTGCATTGCACTCCTGTGAAATTGTTTCCTGTGAGCAAGATGCTGATCATTCCTATAAATCAGAAAAGACAAAGGTCCAAATTCCTGGGGATTTCCGCTACAAACTTTACTTTCAGCTTGAAAAATGCCTAAAAATCATTACTTTTCACTTCGCATCCCTTGGCCAACTCTGTAGCCATGTTCCCACTGTCCCTTTTATTCATGAACAATAGACTTTCTCACAGGTCTGTTTGTGGCTCTGTGATAAATACCTTTTGATGGTCCATGTCAACAGTATTATCCTCATCAAGCTTTTTCCAATTTCTCTTCAAAAAGCTTCAGCAAGTCAGTTCGACACAGTTTTTCCTTAAGAAATCCATGCTGGTTCTTCCGAATTAACCCGCATTTTTTCCACTTGACTATTCATTCTTTCAAGAATAACTGCTTTGCCACTGAAGTTAATCTGACTGGTCTGTTTTGGAACCATAGTGTTGCATTTGCAATTCGGCAGTCCTTTGACGTCTCCCTTGATTGTGGAGAAGTGCCCTGGATGGGTGTTCTCTCAGTCCAGATAATATCAAACAAGGGAGGTTACCAAGAGCACATGAGCTTCACAGTAACCGTAGCATTTTGTGAACGAGGTCTGAGCTTATACACTAATGATACATTAGAGGGACAAGTTGCCTTTATGCAGCAGGGATATTCAAGAGTTCCAGGGTTTCATTCTCTTAAGCATTGGGACAAATGAGGCATGAGTGCCAACATTTGTAGCCTATCTCTCTGTTTGCTGTTTATTATTCTGATATTGGTGTATGGGTATCTAATGCACTTAAAGTGGCTTAAATTTGTAGTGTACATTCACTTTAATTTTTAGTGCGTTCATTTTAAAAGATCTAACATCTTAACGAGTACACATCTACAGCTGTATCGCATTCAACCGTTTCTAGGTTGTGGTGTTCAACATCATTGCTCTTTTGTTGCTGTTTCCAAGCGAAAGGATGACGATTGGCATCAGACACATTCCTAACATTTTAGCTGTCAAGTGCAAATTCCAATTCAACGCAAAGAAAGGAAAACACAATTGGAAATGTACACCAGTGATGAAGGGTCAGCTACTGCCAGTGAGAATTGAGCAGAGAAATGTATAACTCAGTGAATGAATTAGCCTCAGGCATTGCTGCTACCAGCAGATTTTAATTTACTTAAATGTCGAGCAATCTTAAAAAAAGAGTGTGACAAATGAGTTCATCCAAACTGAACAGTCCGGGTCGCAGCGAAAACAGCAATAACAATGATTTGTTTTTTGAGGATGTAACAAATGACAATGGTGATTTAAAAGTTTGTTTAGTGAGCTCCCATGATATGAAAATACAGCACGATTTGATACTTGATAGCAAAAGCCCAGGTTTTTGGAGGGCAGTGGAGGCAGGGAGGTTGTTTCCGCTAGCAGGTGAAACTAGGACGAGAGGGCATCGCCTCAAAATAAAGGGAAGCAGGTGTAGGACTGAGGTCAGGAGGAACTTCTTCACCCAAAGGGTTGTGAGTTTGTGGAATTCCCTGCCCAGTGAAGCGGTTGAAGCTACCTCACTGAATGTTTTTAAGGCAAGGCTAGATAAATTTTTGAACAGTAAAGGAATTAAGGGTTATGGTGAGTGGGCGGGTAAGTGGAGCTGAGTCTCAAAGATCAGTCATGATCTTATTAAATGGTGGGGCAGGTTCGAGGGGCCAGATGGCCTACTCCTGCTCCTAGTTCTTATGTTCTTATGTTGGATCTGTCGTCTGTGCTGGGTTTAACACTGTAGGCTGTGGATTGCGGCAGCAGTACCACAGATTTTGAGGTTCCCTGGGTGACAGAGGGGTGGAAAATTTGGTCTGGCAGCATTTGTGGAGAGAAAGCAGTGTCAATATTTTGAGTCCATTGAGTTCTGAAGAAGGGTCAAGACGTTAACTCTGCTTTTTTTTTCCACAGATGCTGCCAGACCTGCAGGGTTGCAAGCAGGAAAGCACATGGTCTTCCAATAACAAGTAATATCACTGGGCCAGCAACCCAGGACCCCCAACCCAGGGGGCATGAGTTTGAATGTGAGCATGTCAAATAGTCAAATTTGAATTCAACAAGAAAGGAATCTGCGATAGAGAGGTGGCCTAATGACAATCATATGACCATTACTGTAAAATTCATCTGGTTTCTTTCGCGGGAAGGATATCTGATGTCCTTATCTGTTCTGGATTACATGTGACATCAAACTCATAGAAATGCAGTTGACTTAACTATCCTCTGGGCAATAAATGCTGGCCTTACCAGGGACACTGACATCCAAAAGACAAATGAAAAGTATAGTGGTGACTTGTAGCTGCTGTCAATCTGAATGTCAGCCAGAGACTGATTCCCACCTCGCTCCCAATGCCTTCGTCTCTGGCCTCCTGCTCTCTCAGACTGGGCATTTCCATGGAATCACTAATTGTCCAATCCGATCTTTATAACAAAATGTCCAATTAGGGCACTTATGGACCAACCAGGGCTGTGCCACTGCGAACCAGCCCATTTTTCAGGGACAATATTCATCCCTGGCATCGGCTGTGGATGCTGGTAAGAAGGATTTCTGCACAGCCAAGAATATCTCAGCATAGCAAGGGGTGACATTTCAATTCGCAGTCAAGAGGGTTGGTGGAGTGAGGAAGGGTGGAGAGGGTGGGGAGGGTGGGGAGTGTTGCTGATAGTAAATGAAGTGCGAGGTAAGGAGCAGGAGGGAGGAGGTGAGGGTGAGCTGCTGAGTCAGAAGTGGAAATTCTGACACTGACCTCTGCTACGGTTCATAGAGAAGGGAGAGGGCAAACTCGGACACTTGAGCTGTTTTGAGCAAATTTTGACGGTGCCAGAATGTTAACGATTAACCTGGACAGTCCAAGGGAAAAAAGAAAATGCATCTGGTTGGTGTGGAATGAACTTCCAGAGGAAATAGTAGATGATGGGCACAGTTACAACATTTAAAAGACATTTAAATAAGTATATGAATAGGAAATGTTTGGAGGGATATGGGCCATGCTCAGGCAGGTGGGACTAGTTTAGTTTGGGATAATGGTTGGCATTCACTGGTTAGACCGAAGCGTCTGTTTCTGTGCTATGTGACTGTATGATTCTATGGTCCCTAACAGGGTTTGTTCCTGTAACTCTAAGCACACGCTAGTGCTCCTGCTCAAAATCATCTCATATCACATCCAGAAAGCTTGACAGGAATACTTTCTGCCACTTGGAAGGGAAAGGTACATCCCTGCTCCTGCTAAGCTCCTTCTCCAGGAAGAAATTGTTACCTCCTAGGAGAAATGGGGGAATCCTGGGAGGCCCTCCATCCTTGTCTTGAGTAACCTTCAGGCTGTGCGCAGCCAGAGTGAGATGTCCCTTTAAAGGGTGCAAGCTGCCTTTACCTAATGGGAGGAATGTTGCTTATTGACGATAGCTGTGAGGTGATCTCCCAGCCAACACTGGCAACACACCGATTCAGTGCAATAAGTGTCTCAAGTCAATTTGACAGTCTTGTTCCACCCATTTGATTAAATGCTCCTGTGTTAATTCTCAATCTGAAAATATGATTATACTAAGTCCCTTCACAAATGCAATGTGCACTCACAATAGATTGTTTATTTTCCCTTTAATCATGAAGGGGATTGCTGACCAGGCAGCATGTATTGCCCATCTCTAATTGCCCAGAGTCAACCACATTGCTGTGGGTCTGGAGTCACGTGTAGGCCAGACCAGGTAAGGATGGCAGTTTCCTTCCCTAAAGGGCGTTAGTGAACCAGATGGGTTTTCCCGACAATCGACAATGGACTCATGATCATCATTAGATTCTTAATTCTAGAATTGAATTCTTGAATTCAAATTCTGCCATCTGCCATGATGGGATTCCCAGGTCCCTAGCACGTTATCTGGGTCTCTGGATTAACAGGCCGGCAATAGTACCATGAAGCCATCATGTCCCCCTGTTGCAAAGTTTGGTGATAACCATTGTGGCACTGAAATCTGGTTGAAAAATCCATGTACTCAGGTATGGGGGGGAAATTTCAGATAGTAAATGGGAATATTCTGCTCTCAGTACCTGAGAAAGGAGAGCAGATTAAGAAGACTCTTTTATTTTCCTTTATTCATTAATTGGATGAAGGCATCGCTGGCCCAACAGTGTTTATTGCCCATCCCTAATTGCCCAGAGGGCAGTTAAGAGGCAACCACATTGCTGTAGGCCGGACCCAGCAAGGATGGCAGTTTCCTTCCCTAAAGGACATTAATGAGCCAGATGGGCTTTTCCTCAACAATCGACAATGGACTCATGGTCGTCATTAGACACTTAATTCCAGAAATCTATTGAATTCAAATTCCACCATCTGCCATGGCGGGATTCGAACCATGGCCCCCAGAACATTATCTGGATTAACAGTCCAGTGATAATACCACTAGGCCATCGCCTCCCCCTCTGCTCTATTTAGTTACTATACTAAGGCTATAAGTATCAATGCTAGAAGTGTCAGAAATAAGGCAGATGAACTTAGAGCATGGGTCAGTACTTGGAACTACGATGTTGTGCCCATTACAGAAACTTGGGTAACTCATGGAGACGAATGGTTGTTGGAAGTTCCAGGAATTAGATGCTTTAAAAGAAATAAGGAGGATGGTAAAAGAGGCGGGGAGTGGCATTGCTAGTCAGGGCTAGTATAGCACCTACTGAAAGGCAGTTCGAGAACGATATGTCTACAGAGTCAGTTTGGGTTGAAGTCAGGAACAAGAAAGGAGCAGTCACTTTGTTGGTGGTTTTTTACAGACCACCTAATACTTGCAGAGAAGTGGAGGGGCGGATTGGGAGGCAGATACTGGAAAGGTGCAGAAGTCACGGGGTTGTAGTCATGGGTGACTTCAACTTTCCAAATATTGATTGGGAACTTTTTAGTTGTAATAGTTTAGGTGGAACAGATTTTGTCCGGTGTGTTCAGGAAGGATTCCTGACACTGTATATAGATAGACCAACACGAGGAGAGGCCACTGTGGATTTGGTGCTTGGCAATGAACCGGGCCAAGCGTTAGACCTGTAGGTAGGAGAGCATTTTGGCGGTAGCGATCATAACTCTGTTACTTTTACAATAGTCATGGAAAAGGATAGGTACATACGGCAGGGTAAGGTTTATAATTGGGGGAAGGGTAATTATAATTCTGTTAGGCAAGAACTGGGCAACATAAAATGGGAACAGACGCTGTCAGGGAAAAGCACTATAGAAATGTGGAGATTGTTTAAGGAATGCATACTGCGTGTGCTCGATATGTTTGTCCCTAGCAGGCAGGGAAGATGTGGTTGAGTGAGGGAGCCATGGTTCCTGAGAGAGGTTGAACGACTCGTTAAGAGGAAGAAGGATACTTACGTAAGGTTTAGGAAACAAGGATCGGATAAGGCTCTAGAGGGGTACAAGTTAGCCAGGAAGGAGCTGAAGAAAGGGCTTAGGGGAGCTATAAGGGGGCATGAGAAAACCTTAGCAGATAGGATCAAGGAAAACTCCAAGGCTCTTTACACGTATGTGCAGAACAAGAGAATGACCAGAGAAAGGGTAGGGCCAATCAAGGATTGTAAAGGGAATTTGTGCACAGAGCCTAAAGAGATAGGAGAGGTCCTTAATGAATACTTTTCTTCAGTATTCACAACTGCGAGGGACCTAGTTGTAGGGGAGGACAGTGTGAAACAGGCTGGTAGGCTAGAGGAGGTGGTTGTTAGTAAAGAAGATGTACTAGGAATTTTGAGGAACTTGAAGTTAGATAAGTCCCCCCGGCCTGATGGGATTCATCCAAGGATTCTATGGGAAGCAAGGGAAGAGATGGCAGGGCCTTTGGTGATGATCTTTTCATCCTCACTGTCCACTGGTATAGTGCCAGAAGATTGGAGAGAGGCAAACGTCATTCCCTTGTTCAAAAAAGGGAATAAGGATAACCCCAGAAATTACAGGCCAGTTAGTCTTATGTCAGTGGTGGGCAAATTATTGGAAAGGGCTCTGAGAGACAGGATTTATGATCACTGGGATAGGCACAGTTTAATTCATGATAGTCATCGTGGGTTTGTGAGGGGTAGATCATGCCTCACAAACCTTATTGAATTCTTTGAAGAGGTGACCAAACACGTGGATGAAGGTGGAACAGTGGATGTGGTATACATGGATTTAAGTAAGGCATTTGATAAGATTCCCCATGTTAGGCTCATGCAGAAAGTAATGAGGCACAGGATAAGGGGAAATTTGGCAGATTGGATTCAGAATTGGCTGACACTTAGAAGACAAAGGGTGGTAGTGGATGGAAAATATTCAACATGGTGCTCAGTTACGAGCGGTGTACCACAAGGATCTGTTCTGGGTCCTCTTCTATTTGTGATTTTTGTAAATGATTTGGATATAGGAGTGGAAGGGTGGATTAGTAAGTTCGCAGACGATATGAAGATGGGTCGCGTTGTGGACAGTGCGGAGGGCTGTTCTAGGTTACAAAGGGACATTGATAGGATGCAGAGCTGGGCTGAGAAGTGGCAGATGGAGTTTAACCCTGAAAAGTGTGAAATGATTCATTTTGGAAGGACAAACTTGAAACCACAATACAGGGTTAGTGGAAAAATTCTTGGAAGTGTGGAGGAGCAGAGGGATCTTGGAGTTCATGTCCACAGTTCCCTGAAAGCTGCCACCCAGGTGGATAGAGTTGTTAAGAAGGTGTATGGTGTGTTCGCTTTCATTAATAGAGGGATTGAGTTCAAGAGCTGTGAAGTTATGCTCCAGTTATACAAAAGCCTGGTTCGGCCACATCTGGAGTATTGTGTCCCGCTCTGGTCGCCTCATTACAGGAAAGATGTGGAATGCATTGGAAAAGATGCAGAGGAGATTTACCAGGATGTTGCCTGGAATGGAGGGAAGGTCTTACGAGGAAAGGTTGAGAGTGCTAGGGCTTTTCTCTTTCGAATGATGAAGGATGAGAGGTGACTTGATAGAGGTATACAAAATGATCAGAGGTATAGAAAGAGTGGACAGCCAGAGACCTTTTTTCCCAGGGTAGAGGTAGCTATTACGAGGGGGCATAGTTTTAAAGTGAGTGGAGGTAGATATAGGGGAGACGTCAGAGGTAGGTTCTTTACACAGAGAGTGGTAGGGGCGTGGAATGCATTGCTGGAGAGGGTAGTGGAGTTGGCCTCATTAGGGGCATTTAAGCGGCTATTAGGAAGGCATATGGATGATAGTATAAGGTAGGGGTGGAGGTTAGATAGACGTTAGGTTTAGGATAAAATTTTGGCACAACATCATGGGCCGAAGGACTGTACTGTGCTGTACTGTTCAATGTTCTATGTTCTATGTAAGGCTCATCGAGCCCTGAGTTTGAAATTGATGATTGCTGGAAATTGGCATCCAGGAGTGAAGAGGATGATGATCCCAGCTGCCTGTACAGCTACTTGTGGTTGGACCTGCTGATGCTGAGTAACTGGCTTCCAATATGCAGACTCGAATAAGACTGCAGAAGAGTAGGTCATGTTCATAATCCACTCATTGCATACAAAGTGACTTGGAGGAAGCTGAGTATGTGCTTTTAGGAAAAAGTTTCTCCTTCCTTGCTCCACTGTTCTTTTCAGCAAAACTCATTCAATTTGCCAACTTTTTTTGTAATAATGCAATTTATTATCTAATGGAATCAGTGGAACACTCAAGAGGCTGGTCCAGCATATGGCAGCCATGTCTAGTGATTAAGATGATTTCAACATGTTGCATACAAAAGAAAGTAAACATTTATTTAATTTAAAAATATCGGTGAGGATCAAATGTCTTCCAATTCCTTTTACCTTGACAGCAACCCATTTTTTTCTGACCTAATTCTTTTTACCTCCTGCACTGTGTCCTCTGATGACAACCTGAACACTCATTTCAGATTTTACAGCTGCTCCCAGTCATCTGGTAGTTTGCCCAAATAGTCATTATTTGTGTGTGAGCTGACAAGGTGAGTGCTGACAGAGTACTTCATCATAGAGGGGCCATCACAGCCAGACACTTACTCTCGCCTCATCTCCTGTCCTCAATCTGGATGTTAATGAAAGGCATGGCATTGAACTTGAAAATAATTTATCTACAGTTGCAACTCACAAACTGCCAAGTAATATCATAAACCAAAGCAAACTTTTAGAAGATGTTTTCCACTTTCCCTCGCTCTCCATATGCACTACTGAAATGATTACTCAGGACCCTGCTCATAGCTTGCAATTTATAACTTCTGCGCCTTTTGTTTGGACATGTGCGTGATGAGAAAGGTGACTACAATACTTAAAGCTAAAGTCAAACACAAATGCTTCTCCTGGAGCTGACCAATGTAACATGTCTGTTAACAATACTTCCAATATGTTGCAAGAAAGTGTGCATATGATCACCAAGGGGTAGTCACTTCCTGCTGACCCTTCTCGAAGTGACCAAGCTATCTGGCTAAGGTTCCAACTCCCTGTTTGCAATGGGTTTTCATACCTTTTCCTCCAAAGGTAGGCAAATTGTTTCATTGACAAGATTGTACTACCTTCTCAAAATTAAATCTTAAGCTCCAAGTACCCAAAATAAGGCATCTGATTCTTTGTTCCAGCCACAATATTCGAGACTTCTTGCCCCGGGCCTATGTTTAAAAGTTTCTGGTGATTCCACAATACGTGGCCATTGTACAATCGTTATCAGTACTTCTGCACTCATCCGCATTGATGAGAGGACATTCAAAAAATTCAAGTCTTTTCAGTTGCTCACTTCTTATAAACCATAGCTTGGACAATTCCTAGATTCACCACATTTCCAAAGGAAATTTCATTAATAAAAGTGTGTTCTTTCCTTGCAGCTTTCCAAACACTCAAGATGAATGGCAGCAACAGTTTTTAAAAAATGTACCCAGTACCATATCCTCACGTTTTGAGACAGGATGGAATGGATTCTCCAGTTCCAGAGTTAGGTGGGCTTTTAAAAAGGGCAGGTGGGACTTGATTCTAGGATTCTCATTCCCATTTCTGTCGTGGCCAATTCTTATTGGTGTAAGATAAGGGGTGGGTTGCGGTTTCACTGCCCTGCCATTGTGAGCTCCCTTATAACCTTCATGCCATTTTCATGGAGTCAGGCTGATTTTTGGAGATCACATGGTTCACATCAGCTCAAAAACTGAGTTGATAAGGAAGAGTCAATGTGGATTTCTAAAGGAAATTCTGATTAACTAGCTTTCTGGAATTTTTTCAAGTGGTAACTGATAGGCTCAACGACAATATCACTGTTAATGTGGCAAATAATGAATTCTGGATGACATTTGATACAGATCCACATAATAGATTTGTGAGGGAAGTTACAGCGTCATAGAATCATGCAGCACAGAAACAGACCCTTCGGCCCAACTCGTCCACCCCAACCAGATATCTCAATTTGATCTGGCAACATTTGCCATCATTTGGCCCATATCCCTCTAAACCTTTTCCATTCATGTACTCATCCAGATGCCATTTAAATATTGTAGTTGTACCAGCCTCCACCACTTCCTCTGGCAGCTCGTTCCATACATGCACCACCCTCTGTGTGAAAAAGTTGCCCCTTACTTCCTTTTTAAATCTTTCCCCTATCACCTTAAACTTATGCCTCTAGTTTTGGACTCTAAAACCTTGGCTATTCACCCAATCCATCCCCTTCGTGGTTTTATAAACCTCTATAAGATCACACCTCATCCTCCGAAGCTCCAGGGAAGATAGCCCCAGCCTATTCAGCCTTTCCCTATAGCTCATACCCTTCAGTCCCGGCAACATCCTTGTAAATCTTTTCTGAACCCTCTCAAGTTTAACATCTTTCCTATAGAAGGACAAACAGAATTATACGCAGTATTCTAAACGTGGCCTCACCGATGTCCTGTATATAGTTGTAGTTGTATAAAGTGGTCTGTATGAACATGGATGCACAACTGGTTGAGTGATAAGGAACAGAGAGTAGTGATCAAAGGATATTTTTCAGGCTAGATGAAGGTCTGTAGTGGAGTTACACAAGACCCTTGCTTTTCTCGATACATGTTAATTATCTAGATCTTGGAGTGCAGAGGGTAATTTCAAAGTTTGCAGATGATACAAAAATGGGAATAATTGCAAGCTGTAAGGAGGATAGTGTGGAACTTGTTAAGTTGGTGAAGTAGGCAGATAGGCAGCAGATATGTTTTAATGCAGAGAAGTGTGAGGTGTTGCATTTTGGCAGGAAGAAACTTGAAAAACAGTATAAAATTGGGAGTTCAGTTCTGAAAGAACAGACGGACCTGGATGTATATGCGCTCAGATCACTGAAGGTGGCAGGACAGGTGGACAGAGCAGTTAATAAAGCACACAGTATCCTTGGCTTTGTTAACTGGGGCAGAGAGCACAAGAGCAGGGAAGTGATGTTAAATTTGTACAAGACACATATTAGACCTCAGCTGGAATACTGTGTACAGTTCAGGGAACCACATTATAGAAAGGATTGGAGAGTGTGGAGAAATGATTTACAAGAGCAGTTCCAGGGATGAGGAATGTATTGAAGGAGTTGGCATTGTTCTCCCACAGAGAAGAAGACTAAGAAGACTGATAGAAGTTTTCAAAATCATGAGCAGGGATAACATAGGGAGAAACTGTTCTTGCTTGTAAAAGGATCTGAAACAAGAGGGCATAGATTTAAAGTGAGTTGCAAAAGAAGTGATTTGTGGTGTAAGGAAAAATAAACTTTTCATACCATGGCTGGTTGAAGCATAGAATGCACTGTTTGGAAATGTCAGGTTCAATTAAAGCATTCGGGGGTGATGGATGATTATTTGGATAGTAATGATGTGCAAGGGTATGGGGAAAAGGCAGGAGCTTGGCACTGAACAGCCTCCTCTTGCTCAGTGAGACTTCTGTGATGTGGGAGTGACAGCAATATGAGGGCCAGCGAGGTATAGGTGATCAGAAGAGGAACAGTTTTAAACCTGGCTCGACCTCAGGCTTGCATTTGGTAGTGACAGCATCGTTTCTAGCACCTCTCACCACTATAGACATAGCCTTAGGTGGATGCTATTGGGCAGGAGGCAGGTTTGTGATGTCAGGAAATTCTGAAACTACTGACTGTCACCATTAAGGTAAAATCTCACTAGGTATGCAAATGTATAAAACCTCTCAAAGTCTTCAGACTGGCGTCAAAACAAAAAGCAGATTTCAGGACATGTTTACTTATCGGTTTTTGTCTTCTTTGCATCATTCTGTGGCTCTTCTGCTAAATATTCCTACTTGTGCCTTACCCAGCAACTTCTGATTCTCTGTCATTAAACACCCTCTCACCTCCGCAACCGGAGACAGAATTCTGGATTTAATCCAAACTATTGATGCTCCCCTGAAATGAATTTCTTCCATAACTCACATAAGACAGTCAGTCAAAACCTACTTCCATGCTCCCTTGCAATGGGCTAGGCTGTTAAGAATTTGCTAGCGATCTCTGCTTATGGACCCATTATTGATTCTGAGATGCTGAATCCACCAGACACATGAATGAGAAATTGAAGAGTGACTACTGTTTTCGAGAACTGTAGATCTAGAAGGAGGAATTTAATGTTAAAATCCTGACATAGATTTTTTGCTTCTTTTGCACTCATTTTTGCAATGGGAATGGCTCAGAAACTTGAAGTACATTTTACGTTCAGTGTGGAGTTTCTGTGATCATTTACGTTGCTTTAGAGAGCATCCCACTACAATGGCTTTGTCCTTAAAACAGACCATATGTTCTGATCAAACTAATGAATGGCATGGGTTTCTGACAATTACATTTGGTTATAGCCTGCCAAGAAAGCTGTTAAATTAATCGTTGCAGGACAATCTCTTTAAAGTTTTAAAATATTTAATTAACTCAGAAGCTGACTAATGTGCACAAAATAAACAATAAAAATGTTTAGTTTTATGAGTGTTATTTTCAATGAATCACAATCTGATTACTCACAGTTGGTGGACAGGCATTCTTAATAAAAATGCATATTACTTATGAGAAACCTATTTTATTCTGCATTAGTATTCTGTACAAAATAATTGGAGCTCCACTGAACTGGAGGTTGAGAGTAGTGAGGTCATGAATAAGATTTCAAGGTCGCAGGAGAGTACCAGTAAGCAGGAAGGTGGTTTGAAGTGTGTCTACTTCAACGCCAAGAGCATCCGGAATAAGGTGGGTGACCTTGCAGCATGGGTTGGTACCTGGGACTTTGACGTTGTGGCCATTTTGGAGACATGGATAGAGCAGGGACAGGAATGGTTGTTGCAGGTTCCGGGGTTTAGATGTTTCAGTAAGATCAGGGAAGGTGGTAAAAGAGGGGGAGGTGTGGCATTGTTAGTCAAGGACAGTATTACGGTGGCAGAAAGGACGTTTGATGAGGACTCGTCTACTAAAGTAGTATGGGCTGAGGTTAGAAACAGGAATGGAGAGGTCACCCTGTTGGGAGTTTTCTACAGGCCTCCGAAAAGTTCCAGAGATGTAGAGGAAAGGATTGGAAAGCTGATTCTGGATAGGAGCGAAAGGAACAGGGTAGTTGTTATGAGGGACTTTAACTTTCCAAATATTGACTGGAAACTCTATAGTTCGAGTACTTTAGATGGGTCAGTTTTTGTCCAATGTGTGCAGGAGGGTTTCCTGACACAGTATGTAGATAGGCCAACAAGAGGCGATGCCACATTGGATTTGGTACTGGGTAATGAACCAGGCCAGGTGTTAGAATTGGAGGTAGGTGAACACTTCGGTGATAGTGACCACAATTCAGTTACGTTTACTTCAGAGATTGAAAGGGATAGGTATATATTGCAGGGCAAGAGTTATAGCTGGGGGAAAGGCAATTATGAGGCGATTAGGCAAGATTTAGGATGCATAGGATGGGGAAGGAAACTGCAAGGGCTAGGCACAATTGAAATGTGGAGCTTGTTCAAGGAACAGCTACTGCGTGTCCTTGATAAATATATACCTGTCAGGCAGGGAAGAAGTGGTCGAGCGAGGGAACCGTATTTTACTAAAGGAGCTGAATCTCTTGTCAAGAGGAAGAAGGAGGCTTATGTAAAGATGAGGCGTGAAGGCTCAGTTAGGGCTCTTGAGAGTTACAAGTTAGCCAGGAAGGACCTAAAGAGAGAGCTAAGAAGAGCCAGGAGGGGACATGAGAAGTCTTTGGCAGGTAGGATCAAGGAAAACCCTAAAGCTTTCTATAGGTATGTCAGGAACAAAAGAATGACTGGAGTAAGATTAGGGCCAGTCAAGGACAGTAGTGGGAAGTTGTGTGTGGCGTCTGAAGAGATAGGACAGGCTCTAAATGAATATTTTTTGTCAGTATTCACACATGAAAAAGATAATGTTGTCGAGGAGAATGCTAAGATACAGGCTATTAGACTAGACAGGATTGATGTTCACAAAGAGGAGGTGTGAGCAATTCTGGAAAGTGTGAAAATAGATAAGTCCCCTGGGCCGGATGGGATCTATCCTAGGATTATCTGGGAAACTAGGGAGGAGATTGCAGAGCCTTTGGCTTTGATCTTTATGTCGTCACTGTCTACAGGAATAGTGCCAGAAGACTGGAGGATAGCAAATGTTGTCTCCTTGTTCAAGGAGGAGAGTAGAGACAACCCTGGTAATTATAGACCAGTGAGCCTTACTTTGGTTGTGGGTAAGGTGTTGGAAAGGAGTATAAGAGATAGAATTTATAATCATCTAGAAAGGAATAATTTGATTAGGGATAGTCAACGCGGTTTTGTGAAGGATAGGTCGTGCCTAACAAACCTTATGGAGTTCTTTGAGAAGGTGACTAAACAGGTGGATGAAGGTAAAGTGGTTGATGTGGTGTATATGGATTTCAGTAAAGCATTTGATAAGGTTCCCCACAGTAGGCTATTGCAGAAAATACGGAGGCATGGGATTGAGGGTGATTTAGCGGTTTGGATCAGAAATTGGCTAGCTGGAAGAAGACAGAGGGTGGTAGTTGATGGGAAATGTTCATCCTGGAGTTCAGTTACTAGTGGTGTACTGCAGGGATCTGTTTTGGGGCCACTGCTGTTTGTCATTTTTATAAATGACCTGGATGAGGGCGTAGAAGGATGGGTTAGTAAATTTGCGGATGACACTAAAGTCGGTGGAGTTGTGGATAGTGTGGAAGGATGTTGCAGGTTACAGAGGGACATAGACAAGCTGCAGAGCTGGGCTGAGAGGTGGCAAATGGAGTTTAATGCAGAAAAGTGTGAGGCGATTCACTTTGGAAGGAGTAACAGGAATACAGAGTACTGGGCTAATGGTAAGATTCTTGGTAGTGTGGATGAGCAGAGAGATCTCGGTGTCCATGTGCATAGATCCCTGAAAGTTGCCACCCAGGTTGATAGGGTTGTTAAGAAGGCGTACGGTGTGTTAGGTTTTATTGATAGAGGGATTGCGTTTCGGAGCCGTGAGGTCATGTTGCAGCTGTACAAAACTCTGGTGCGGCCGCACTTGGAGTAGTGCGTACAGTTCTGGTCACCGCATTATAGGAAGGATGTGGAAGCATTGGGAAGGTTGCAGAGGAGATTTACCAGAATGTTGCCTGGTATGGAGGGAAGGTCTTATGAGGAAAGGCTGAGGCACTTGAGGCTGTTTTTGTTAGAGAGAAGAAGGTTAAGAGGTGACTTAATAGAGACATACAAGATGATCAGAGGATTGGATAGGGTGGACAGTGAGAGCCTTTTTCCTCGGATGGTGACGGCTAGCACGAAGGGACATAGCTTTAAATTGAGGGGTAATAGATATAGGACAGATGTCAGAGGTAGATTCTTTACTCAGAGAGTAGTAAGGGCATGGAATGCGTTGCCTGCAGCAGTAGTAGACTCGCCAACTTTAAGGGCATTTAAATGGTCGTTGGATAAACATATGGATGATAATGGAATAGTGTAGGTTAGATGGGCTTCAGATTGGTTTCGCAGGTCAGCGTAACATCGAGGGCCGAAGGGCCTGTACTGCACTGTAATGTTCTATGTTCTATCCATCATTTTATTTTGAAGTAAGGATTAAAAAGTTGGACAATTACTTTCTATTCTGCCTCTCAAATGTTCCTGACAAATTATATAACAATGATCTGCAAATGAGTTCACACTGAAATAGGGTCCATCACATCACTTCGGAAAATGAGCAAGACCTGCACCCAGATTTTTGCTCCTCCTCAGGGAGGTAAGTGTACCACGTGGCTCCCAACACCCTCCATCACTGAGGCACAACGCCCCTGCCCTCTGCCTCACATCTGTCCTATCAACTGTCAACATAAAACAAAGTGCTAGAGAAACTCAGCAGGTCTGTCAGCATCTGTGGAGAGGGAACAGAGGCAAATTTTCGAGTTCAGTATAAACTGAACGGAGCTGGAAAGTGATGGCTTTTATGCTGTAAGTTGAGGGGAGGAGGAAGGGCCCGTGAATAGATTGTGAGCGTGCCCAGCGCAAAACACAAAGGGGATGTTGATCATTTTAACCTATCTTAACAGGATGGAACCATAGAAAATTACCTGCAACACCGGTTTTCACTCCACCTTGTTATGCCTTCACTGAAACCAATTGTTTCTTAAACATTATTGTCCAAAATGCTGATTCGGCACCTTCATTACCTGGCTTGTGTTATAAGTAATTTGTGAATTAATCTGTGCAGGTTATTTTAGCCACTACACATCGGTGCATTGGGCTGGCATTTTCAGGGGAGTGTGCTTGGCATGCCGGATGATTTATAATGTATGTGTAAACTCACTTACATCTGAGGACTAGTGCCAAAATTGGGAGAGTTGTCTCACAGACTAGTTAAGCAACAGCCTGACATAGTCATACTCACAGAATCATACCTTACAGACAATATCCCAGATACCACCATCACCATCCCTGGATGTGTCCTGTCCCACCAGCAGGACAGACCCAGCAGAGGGGGCAGCACAATGGTATACAGTCAGGAGGGAGTTGCTCTGGGAGTCCTCAGTATTGACTCTGAACCCCATGAAGTCTCATAGCTTCAGGTGAAACATGGGCAAGGAAACCTCCTGCTGATTACCACGTACCATCCTCCCTCAGCTGATGAATCAGTACTCCTCCGTGTTGGATAACACTTTGAGGAAGCACTGAGGATGGCAAGGGAATAAAGTTACTCTGGGTGGGGGATTTCAATGTCCACCACCAAGAGTGGCTCAGCAGCAGTGCTACTGATCGAGCTGGTCAGGTCCTAAAGAACACAGCTGCTATACTGGGTCTGCGGCAGGTGGTGAGGGAACCAACAAGAGGGAAAAACATACTTGACCTCGTCCTTACCAATCTGCTGTCTGCAGATGCATCTGTTCATGACAGTATCGGTAAGAGTGACCACTAACCAGTTCTTGTGGAGAGGAAGTCCCATCTTCACATTGAGAACAACCTCCATTGTATTGTGTGGCACTGTCACCGTGCTAAATGGGACAGACTTCACGCAGATCTAGCAACATAAGTCTAGGCATCCATGAGGTGCTGTGGGCCATCAACAGTAGCAGAATTGTACTCCAGCACAACCTGTAACTTCATGGCCTGGCATATCCCCCACTCAACTATTACCATCAAACCAAGAGATCAACCCTGGTTCAATGGAGAGTGCAGGAGGGGATGCCAGGACGAGCACCAGGCATACCTGAAGATGAAGTGTCGACCTGGTGAAGCCACCAAATAGGATTACTTGCACACCAAACAGCAAAAGCAGCAAGTGATAGACAGAGCTAAGCGATCCCACAATCAACATATCAGATCTAAGGTCTGCAGTCCTGCAACATCCAGTATGATTGTGGACAATTAAACAACTCACTGGAGGTGGAGGCTCCACAAATATCCTCATCCTCAATGATGGAAGAGCCCAGTACATTAGTGCAAAAAGATAAGACTGAACCACTCATAGCAATCTTCAGCCAGCAGTGTGGAATGGATGATCCATCTCGGCCTCTACCAGTGGTCCCCAGCATTACAGATACCAGTCTTCAGCCAATTTGATTCACTTCAGGTGATATCAAGAAATGTTTAGAGACACTGGATACTGCAAAGGCTACGGGCCCTGACAACATTTCAGCAATAGTACTGAAGATGTGCTCCAAAACTTGCCGCTCTCTTAGCCAAGCTGTTCCAGTACAGTTACAACACTTGCATCTACCCAACAATGTGGGAAGTTGCCCAAATAAATCCCGTACGTAAAAAACAGGACCAATCCAACCCAGCCAATTACCACACCGTCAGACTACTCTCGATCATCAGTAAAGTGATGGAAGATGTCATCAACAGTGCTATCAAGTAGCACTTGCTCAGAAATAACCTGCTCAGTGACGGCCTGTTTGGGTTCTGCCAGGGCGACACAGCTCCTGACCTTATTACAGCCTTGGTTCAAACATGGACAAAAAAGCTGAATTCCAGAGGTGAGGAAAGAGTGACAGCCCTTGACATCAAGGCTGCATTCGACCAACTGTAGTGTCAAGGAGCCCTAGAAAAACTGGAATCAATGTACATCGGGGGCAAACTCTCCGGTGGTTGGAGTCATACCTGACACATGGGAAGGTGGCCATAGTTGTTGGAGGTCAGTCATCTCAGCTCCAGGACATCTCTGCAGGAGTTCCTCAGGGTAGTGTCCTCGGTCCAAACAACTTCAGCTGCGTCATTAATGACCTTCCCGCCATCATAAGGTCAGAAGTGGGGACGGTCACCAATGATTGTACAATGTTCAGCATCTTTCGTGACTCCTCAGACAATGAAGCAGTTTGTGTCCAAATGCAACAAGATCTGGACAATCTCCAGACTTGGGCTGATAAATAGCAAGTAATATTAGTGCCACACAAGTGCCAGGATATGACCATCACCAATAAGAGACAATCAAACTGCTGCACCTTGACATTCACTGGTGTTACCGTCATTGAATCCCCCACTATCAACATCCTGGGAGTTACCATTGACCAGAAACTCAACTGGACTTACCACATAAACACAACGGCTACAAGAGCAGGCCAGAAGCTAGGAAACTCTGGTGAGTATCTCACCTCTTGACCCCCTCAAAGCCTGTCCACCATCTACAAGGCACAAGTCAGGAGTGTGATGGAATACTCCCCACTTGCCTGGATGGGTGCAGTCCCAACAACACTCAAGAAGCTTGACACCATCCAGGACAAAGCAGCCCAATTGATTGGCACTACATCTACAAGCATTCACTCTCTCCACCACAGATGCTCAGTAGCAGCAGTATGTACTATCTACTAGATGCATTGCAGAAATTCACCAAAGGTCCTCAGACAGAGCCTTACAAACCCACAAACACTTCCATCTAGAAGGACAAGGGCAGCAGATATATGGGAACACCACCATCTTCAAGTTCCCCTCCAAACCACTCACCATCCTGACTTGTAAATATATCACCATTCTTTCACTGTCACTGGGTCAAAATCCTAGAATTCCCTCCCTAAAAGCATTGTGGGTCAACCCAGAGCAGGTGGACTACAGCGGTTCAAGAAGGGAGCTCACCACCACCTTCTCAAGAGGCAACTAAGAATGGGCAAGAAATGCTGGTCAGCCAGCAATGCCCACATCCCACAAAATGGATGAATAAATAAATTGTAGTAATGGATTAATCATTAATTCTGGCCAGACTGTCTGATAGATGCCATCTGTAAATGTTCTGCTTAGGATAAAAATCTTGATAATTAATGGAAAAGATATTCTGCCATTCAAGAAAGAAATCCCAAATTATTAGAATCTGCTCATGTCAGAATGGAGGAAACGCTTTCAACTTGCCACCACACTTGCATTCTTTTCCAGTTGGGCTGTGTAGCTTTATTTATCAACATTTAAAAAATAATTTTAATTTCAGAAATATACTTTATTCATCAAAGGAAATCTTTGTGATCATACACAATGAATGAAGCCGTCCAGATCTATACACTCTTTACTTACAGAGAAGAAAAACAAACATTGGGGTTTGATTTTCTTTACATATTCAATTAAACACTTGGCATTTAGCTGAGGCATCAGGTGCTGTTAGCAAAACACTACACTTCGAGGAACCTGAATAAAACTCTCACGGACTCAGATGCTCTTAGTTCCTGGGGAGCTATGCTTAATTGCGCGTGTGTGATCTCGTGAAAGGGTTTATTTTTTACCCTTTGGAAAGTGATGTGGGCAGGAACAACAATTGATTACTATAACTTCCCATAAAGCATGATTCCCCTCCCAGCTGTGAGATAAATGCTACTCAATGCTGTCACACTGCAAATTGTTTGAATTCATCTGCAGCTTGATCGAGTCAAGGCTGTGCAGATCAGTCACAGTGTATCCCACTGAGTGTGAAGGTCGTTGTGCATTGATGTTTCAATATGCTCAGATAGTTAGCTCAGCTGCAATGGAACAACTCCCTGGGTAGTTGGCTCTGTAAGTGTTGTACCTCACACTTCTTCTACATTTTCAAGACCACCCTCTCCTGATATTGCTGATGGATTGTAGTTCATCTGGTAGGGCCTTTGTTGCTGGGTGGGGTGCACCTGGGAAACCCCCCCCATATACTTTTTGATACTGGCTTTTATCTTTGATATCACCACCTCTCATTCCGAATGTGAGGTTGGAGTTACAGCTTCGATAAAACTCAAGCTAATTATTAATGCAATCCTTTGTTAAGGCTTTCATAGCAGGTCCAGAACTGACCCTCCAGTACTGGGCTTTCCACATACTGGTTAAATAAGTTCTCCTGGATGCACTTTAAGAACTCTGTTCCCTTCCTATTTGGAGTTTCAGTTAATGCTTAGATGGTTAAAATTATTATTGCCTTAATATTCTTACATTTGACTGAAATTTGTTTACATATTCGAACCTCTATCTCCTTCGGTCTGTTTGGGAGCCTATAATAGACACCAAGCAACATGTTTGCCACTTCGATGTTTTTTACTCCTATCTATTTTGGTGTGCCCCCTCCCTCTCAATCTTGTTTGAATATCCTACAGCCAGGAATTTTGAGCTGTCAATTGTGCCCATCTTTCAGCCAGGACCTTGGCCATAGCTATGGTATCATACTCCCGCCTAACTGTGCCTTTGGCTTGACTGTTTAATTCCTGAGGCTTCTTGCCTTAAGATTCATTCCATTTAGCCCTGGTAAACTCTTTTCCTTCTTTGAATAGCCCACATGTCCTCTGCCTTCCAATTCACTTACTCCCATTTTAATTTCTAATTCCAGCTCAGCTTCTGTCTGAGCTACTTGTCATGATTTCTGTTCCCCCACCGTTCTAGTTTCAATCCAGCTTAGCAGCATTGGCAAACCTGCCAATGAGGATGCTCATCCTGTCCTGTTCAGATGTAACTCATTAGACTAGTACAGTTCCAATCCCTAGGAGACGGTCCTCCCTCCTACACATTGACTTGTTCTGTCCTTTGACTCCTATACTCACAACTGTGGACCACCAGAGATTACTATCTTTGAAGTCCAGCTTTCAATATCCAAGCTAACTCCATAATGTCTGCGTGTAGGATCTTATTTCTCTATTCTCCTAGGGCATTGGTCCCATCGTGGTCTATGACCTTTGGCTGCTCACCCTCCCTCTTCAGTCCTGCATTCGTTTCGCTAACATCCTTAACCAAGGTGGAAACTTACCGTCCTGAAGTCTCATCCACAACCACAAAATGGCCCGTCTCCTCCCCTCAACCTAACCCTAACCCATCATTATTATTTTACTCACTTCTCCTCTTCTGTCCCTCCCTCCCGGAGCAGTGCGACCACCTGCTTTCACATGACCATAGCTCTGCCTGGCTTCCTCAAATGAACCGTCACTCTCACAGCTTTACCAGGCCCAACTTCAATAAACAGAATGTGGAAACCTGTTTTTATTTTACCCTCAACCCTAGAAAAATCTTATTCTTGTGTAAATCCAGAGTCCTACTCAGCTCAATCACTGGTCTGTTTGCTTCTGTGCAAGGTTCCTCAGCTCTCCCGCTCCTCTCAGTGACACTGACTGCTGATCACTTCACCCTCTCCTCTCCTCTCCTGTCTGTGATGCTTACTGCCTGTCACTGTGTCCTCACTTCGCCCATTCCTCAAGGTGATGCCGACTATCTTTCCTTGGGTCCTCATCCCACCCTGCTTGCCTTCCCTTGAGAACAGTGGGGGCTGCGTCATTGAACAAGTTTAAGGCTGAGTTAGACAGAATTTTGATTAACAAGGGAATCAACAGAGAATCCTATGGTGTTCAGTATTTAGGAAGGACAGGCAAAAAGGAATATGTGGCAGAGTGGTGTTGCTGGTTAAAGAGGAAATTAACACAACAGTGAGAAAAGATATTAGCTCTGACAAAGTGGAGTCTGTATGGGTAGAGTTGAGAAATACCAAGGGGGAAAAATCATTAATAGGTGTCATATACAGACCCTAGTCTGCAGTGGAGATGTCAAGAATAGCATTAAACAGGATATTAGAGATGCATGTGATCAGGGAATATCAGTGATCATGGTTTTTTAGTCTGCACGTAGACTGGGCAAATCAAATTAGCCACAATACCATAGAGGAGGAAATCCCAGGTTGTGTACGGAATGGTTTTCTTGAGCAATATGTGGAGGTACCAACTAGAGAGCAGGCCATCTTAGACTGGGTGCTGTGTAATGAGAAGGGAATCATTGCCAATCTAGCTGTGCTAGACCCCTTGGGGAAGACCAACCATAACATGATAGAAGTTTTTATCAAGATGGAAAGTGAGGTTGTTGATTCAGAGACTAGGGTGCTGAATCTTAATAAAGGAAACTACGAGGATATGAGGCGTGAGTTGGCCTCGACAGATTGAGGAGAGTTACTTAAAGGGATGACACTGGATAGGCAATGGCAAACATTCAAGGAATGCATGGGGGAACTGCAACAACTGTTTATTCCTGTCTGTCGCAAAAGCAAAATGGGTAAGGGGGCCAGCCCACGGCTTACAAAGGAAATAAGAAACAGTTTCCGATCCAAGGAAGAAGCATACAGATTGGTGAAAAAAAAACTGAGGATTGGGAGCAGTTTAGAATTCAGCAAAGAAGGACCAAGGAATTGATTAACAAAGGGAAGGGGAAAATAAAGTATGAAAGTAAGCTTGTAGGGAACATAAAGACTGATGCTAAGAGTTTCTACAGGTACATGAAGAGAAAGAGATTGGTAAAGACAAACGTAGGTCCCCTACAGACAGAAACGGGAGAATGTTTAATAGGGGACAAAGAAATGGCCGAGGAACTGACTACATACTTTGGTTCTGTCTTCACAAAAAGGAGACAAATCAGGTGCCAGAATTGTTTGAGGATGCAAAATTTAGTGAGAGGTAAGAGCGGAGGGAGATCAATATTAGGAGAGAAATTTTTTACATGTTACATATATAGGTGTGGTATTATAGTTCAGAGTGGGTTATGTGGGAGATCGAGGGATTTGCAGCTTAATGTGGATCCCATTGACAACTTGACAGAAATATGAAAAAATGGCTCAAGTTACAGACATGTGGGCAGAATAGTATGCTCCCCCAGGGGTGGATTGTCAGGAAGGTGAGGGATGTAAAATTGAGCACAATACCAGAAACACAGGCATCTTAGCACTCCTCATTGACCACAACATTATAAGTTACAGGAAGGTATTGAACATAGTCTGAAGTCTGCCAGGTCCCAGGGCTTTCTTTTGCCCAGGGTGGAAGAGTCAATTACTAGGGGCCATGGGCTTAAGGTGCGAGGGGCAAGGTTTAAAGGTGATGTACAAGGCAAGTTTTTTACACAGATGGTGGTGGATGCCTGGAACTTGCTGCTGCAGGAGATAGTGGAAGCAGATACTATAGTTACTTTTAAAGGGCGTCTTGACAAATACATGAACAGGATGGGAAAAGAGGGATATGGTCCCTGGAAGGGTAGGGGGTTTTAGTTGTGATGGGCAACATGTCAGTGCAGGCTTGGAGGGCCGAAGGGCCTGTTCCTTTACTGTAATTTTCTTTGTTCTTTGCTGTTTGTTCAGGTATTGGAGGGAAAGGATGAAAGTAGTTCCTTCAAGGGGCTGATCAGTACGCCTTCCAATAAACTGGCCTCCCTCACGAGGGACCCTTACCCCTTTACCCTACCCCTCGTCAACCACAACTTAGGTCCCTATCTGACTCCAGAAAAGATGCAGTGCCTGCGCTCTCCACCACCTTCTGCTGAGGCTGTCTCCCTGCCATTTGTGCTGGCCAGGATCTCAGCCTGGGAGCTGGGCCTTCCTCTCGGTAGGGGCAGGAGTCCCACCCTAAGCCCCACTGTAAAGTGGCTGAGGTAACCTGCCAGACAGGGGCAGGCTCCTGGCGCAGAATGATGGGCAAGGATGGGGCTGACATGCCTAGTGTGAACCCTGGCTGCACTTCAAACCCCTGCCCACTAACTACCTGGCAAGAAAATACCAAATGGCCCCATCAAACCTGCCCAACTCCAGTGATGGTCAAGCATCATGAATAGATATAAGAACAGAAATTGCCAGAAAAGCTCAGCAGGACTGGCAGCACCTGCGGAGAGAAATCAGATTTAATATTTAGGGCCCAGTGACGCTTCGTCAGAACAGGTGTTAGCTCGGAAAATGTTGATTTATTTGCAGAAGATAGGATCGGGGGAGGGGGTAAGGAGTAAAACATAGGTGGGGACATGGCCCAAAGAGAGACGAGAAAAAAAACCGAAAGAACTGCGGATGCTGCAAATCTGAAATAGAAACAAAAGTTGCTGGAAAAGCTCAGCAGGTCTGTGAAGAAAAATCAGACTTAACGTTTTGGAACTGAGAAAGGGTCACTGGACCCGAAATGTTAAGTCTGATTTTTCTTCACAGACCTGCTGAGCTTTTCCAGCAACTTCTGAGAGAGAAGAACAGTTGGGACAGACAAAAGAATGGATGATGATCAGCCTGGGAGAATGAATAGCTACTAATTAGTGGCTAACAATGTGTCTCTTTGGGCTGTAATGCTACCGATCGTTTACTCTCGACTCCCTCCCCCCACCTTTTCTACACGATAAAATCAGATTTTTCCTAGCTTTGAGGAAGGGTCACTGGACCCGAACCATTAATGCTGATTGCTCTCCACAGATACTGCCAGACCCGCTGAGCTTTTCCGGCAATTTCGGCTTTTCTTTCTGATTTCCAACGTCCGCAGTTCTTTGGGTTTTTTTAATCATGAATAGATACTTCCTCCCAGTCACCTCACAATCAAAGATAACATCTGAGAGAAGCAAGACCTTGGAGACAGTTGGACAGCTTCTTAAGATATAATGATGTGAGACTAACTGTTTGAAGGTCGACAGCTACAGCAAGTAATCCAGAAAGTGAATGGATTCCTCTCCTTCATAATGAGAGGAATCTGAAAGAAAGGACGATTATGCTCCCGTTATACAGGGCACTGGGGAGACCCATATCTTGGACACTGAGTGCAGTTTTGTTCTCCCCATTGCAGGAAAGATGTAACTGCATTGGAGGCAGTTCAGCGCACATTCACCATACAATACCTTGGTGGAATGTGTTTTCTGATGCGGAAAGTTTGGGCAGATAGGGCTTGTTTCCAATGGTGTTTAGAAGAGTGAGGGGTGACTTGTAAGATCCTGTAGGGTCTGGACAATGTGACTGCTGAAAGGACATTTCCTCTCGTGGGTCAGCCTAGAACTGATAGGTGAAGCATTGTTTTAAAATTAAATGCCGCTCTTTCAGTGGGGAGAAATAGAACAAAGAACAAAGAAAACTTACAGCCCAGGAACAGGCCCTTCGGCCCTCCAAGCCTGTGCCGATCCAAATCCACCGTCTAAACCTATTGCCCAATTCCTAAGGATCTGTATCCCTCTGCTCCCCGCCTACTCATGCATGAAAAATGGAAAATGGAAAATGAAGAAATGGGGGAATTTCTTTCTCACTCGGAGGCTTGTGTGACTTTGGAACTCTCTATCTGAGGTTCTGGTGGGGACAATGTCATTGAATAATGAGGTGGATAGATTCTTGATTAGTGTTCTGAGTCCAGTGGTCTTCTGAAGAAGGGTCACTAACTCTGCTTTCTGTCTACAGATGCTGCTGAGTTTCTCCAGAAATCTCCGTTTTTGTTTCAGTTTTCCAGCTTCCACAGTTCTTTGTTTTATTTTGTTATTACAGATGTATTCTTGTTGCGCAGCAGAATCAAAGGTTTTTGGGGGTAGATGGCAACGTAGAATTCAAAGCAGAAAACAGTTCAGTCATGTAGCTTGAGGAACCGAATGGCCTGTTTCTATTTTGTATACTCTATTTTCAATGTGTAAGAGATTTCCTTCTTAAAAACGATTAATGTTCGTGGCACATTTCCCTGGAAGGAGGGATATGAACCCTAAATATTTGGGCTGTAGATGAGAGTGCTACCACTGTGCCACACAGCCCTTATGCTTTTAATGTGCCTGGCCTTCCCAGGTAGTCTCCCAACCTGAGTATGCTTAGTTTCTGAGATCAAACATCTTTAAACTGCAGGCCATGGTCTGTGGGATGGGTGAGTTTGAAATCTTAGATGCTTTCAGGAAGGTCCCTTAATGGCAGGTCACAAGTGCAGTGGGAAACACACTGTCCCTCTGAGTAATGAAGCAGGACAAGTACATGACCATGACTAGAAAATACTTGGGGAAAGAGCGCCCTAATCTAATTAGGTTCACAATAACTATTACACAGATTGCAGATTATAATACAGATTAAAAACTCAGAATGGAAAATGAAGGTCACGTCTGAAGTAACCCCACAGAGGCTGATATCCCTTCACCGTCATCCTTTATTTACACATGGAAAGTCATTGACACATACCCCAGCTCCCCCAGAGCCAGCTCTCAGAGTGAATAGAATGTCTGCCACTCCTGTTTATTTCTGTCAGCCAGGGCTCCCTGATTAGGGCTGTTAAATCTGATCCAATCAGGGAACTCATATTCTATGAGGTCTACCTGGCTAAGCTCACGAGAGTGGCATGAAAATTAATTAATGCCAGTGGTACGAAAAGGGACAAGGTATGGATTAATTAGTTGGGAAGGAAAAAAGGTTAATAAGGAGATCAGTGGGAGATGTTAAATCCCCTCAAACTAAAATGTGTCAATGATTGACCTTACATGGAACTGAAGCAAAGTGGTATATTTTTCTTTTAAGGTGTATTACAGACAAACAGTAATATTTGTATGAAGTAAAGACAGGTGGTTAAACCTGAAGAACTGGGGCTTCTGTAAGTGTACTTGAACTAAAGACATAGACCAAACTACAGAAGCTGTCCGATGGCTCTGTGCAGTGTTGCCAGTCACCCCAAGTGGATACCTCACGGTGACTCATCTTGAGACAGGCCTCGTGCAGACATTCACTAAGTAGATGGGAAACAGCTGAAATGATGGAATCATTGGCATCACAGTTTAACCAGCTAATGTGACTCTAAAATAAAATTGATGAACTGCGGATGCTGGAAACCTGAAACTAAACCAAAGTGCTGGAAAGACTCTGAGAGAACAAGGTGTAGAGCTAAATGGACACAGTAGGCCAAGCAGCATCAGAGGAGCAGGAAGGCTGACGTTTCGGGCCCAGACCCTTCTCT